>CM062820.1:316220666-316567444 GCA_031772625.1 Pinus tabuliformis | reverse complement strand
TTCAAATCAAATACAAGAGTAACAATGTAATCGACTATCAAGAACAGTCGGATTCTCTTTTATGACTGAAAATGACACTTGCGACACTTCCAAATCAAGAAATGACAGTTCAATTACGCTACTTCTTTGTAAAAGAGAATTGAAAATGGCTCACAATACATAAAAACATTTACAGTTCTTTGCACGATGGAGGCAGAATAATGGCAAGGAAGGGGGTTTCCACAGAGGTATACTGACTACAGACAACAAAACTCCTGAATAGAGCTGAAAAGAGTGAAGAAAAACCAAAGTCTGGAGGCAAAATTAGCCTTCTCTAACCATCGCACCTGTTACATAGGGATTCCAGTATGCATCCCACCTACAGCACACGGGAAGTGTGATGCATACTAATATCCTTGAAGAGAGGGTGCGATGGTACAGTGCGAGACTTTTGATCCAGTTCTTGATCATAGTTTGCAACACAGTTCAGGGATTTAGGCCGAGCAAGTGATAATCAGTAAATAAATCATAGGGGTAGATCTAAGGAGGTTACTAGAGCCACCACAAGGGCAATTAGGATGTTTACAAATCAATTGTTTAGTTTATAAACAAAACCCGAAGATAGAATGAAGCAACATTGATCTACTTTGCACTTGCATAGCAAATGCAGTTCGAAGGCTAGCTGGCTTGACTTCAGGCTCCGTCTGTAAGTTTATAAAACAAACAAGTATAGAAAAGCAAACAAGCTATTCATTCCCCAACGGAGTCGCCATTTTGTTATCAGGAAATCTAGTGTCTATGCAGAGCTGCTAGTCCCACTAAGACTGGTAGCTATCTTAGAAACAAACAAACTAAAACTACTTTTGTTTTCCTTTATGAAAAGTAGATAAGAGGGGAACAAAGCAGACCAACCTCTATCTTGCGCTTGGTTCCTTGCTTGATTCCTCTCCCTTCTGATAGATCTTTGCCACTCGCTTCCTCATCTACCCAGCTTCAAAGAGCACCTATGGAATCAAAGCAGCATAACACTATCCAAGAACAGAGATCTATTATCACAAACAATATAGGACCAGATATATATTGACCACACAAATGCATATATCATCAATCATACAAGAATGTGGAGGAAAGCTTGAATAGCTTTATTAATATCAAGAATAGCAAAGAGGATTGCAACCAATTGTTCTGACCCAGTGTCATCCTCTCAGCAAGAAAGCCCTTCTTCACCTCATGAAAAGCTTAGATCACCCAACGCTATGATGTTACACCAAGAAACCAGCAACACTTCCTTACAAGATACAAAATTCCAACCTCTGGATCTCTGGGATGAGGGATCCATATATAGATGATTGCAGGGAGGTGAGTCAGCTTCTGAGATTTGATTAGTGTCCTCTCTCTGATAGTTCTTGATTCGACTTGGAGATTGATGATCTCTTACTCATCCCTGGGTGAATTCAGAGAGGCAAGTGTCACAAGAGAAGTTTATGGAAGATTCCATGATCATCCACCTCGCAAATTGACTCTACCATTTGTCCACTCTCGCCCATCGCACCCCATATAAGGGCTTTTCAGTATGCATCGCAACTCCCGTGTGCATTTAGGTGGGATGCATCGCACTTTGACCATGGAGCAGGTGAGATGATCCAGTTTTGACCAGTTCTGAGCAGTTTTTCATGGAGAACTTCTGGGAGATGATGTAATCAGCTGACCTTGTTCTTTTAGGGTATGGAACAACACTTTTAGGGACTTAGGAGCCCTTGGTTTATGGACATGTTTGATTGGGGTCGCAGTGCCCAAAAATGTCTATAACAAGTAGGCCAAAACGTTTACATATTCTAATCTTCCTTGGAGGTTTGAAATTGTGCATTGTGGCTCAATCCAAACCCTCAATCGATTTCCCCATGACATAAAAATTTCAAACCCTTTCCAACTAAAAGTTCTCCAAAAAAAATAGATACATTTACATTCCATTATTCACTACTTATGTTATGACTTCAAAGACTGAATTATTTTTTTCCTTAGAGAAATGCCTTTTCCTTTCTTCCCAACTTGAGTCCAGCCCATGTTTTCTTCTATTTCTAGCATATCATTCTTTGGCATGTGAAAATTAGACTCTTCCTCATCAGCCTAATCTGCCCAAGAAGATGCTTTTCTTGCAATAATCCTTGTGGATTCAGAAGGGGATCCACTTTCCACGAGGGTTTGTTGTTGTCCTACTTTTGTTGAGTGGAGAGAATCCTCATTGGCATTCATTATTTCTTGCTTTGTTTCTGGTGTCATTGATGCAATTTCCTTGGCCAAATATGCTTCCTTCTTGTCTTCTGGTTCTTTCTTATCTTGAAGCACATCCTTTTTAAATATCCTATAGTGAATACCCTAAGCTCCTTCCCACCATTTGGGCTTAGGGTTTTCTTTTTCTAGTCTTTGCTGTTCTGTAAACGCTTGGGGTAGTTTTTAATTCTGCACCCTGTTTCATAGCATGCTCTACACTGAAAATAAATATTCTCATAATCGATCTTTTGGATCCGTCAGATTAATCTATGTGGGAAAACTATTTTTGAAGTCCATTTCCACATATATTCAGGCATAAGTAGTCTTGAATAATTTTGTAGTTTCAGGACAACGATGATAAAACTTTCCCAATGCATTCCTAATAGAGGAAAGCGATGGAATATTCTAAAATTGCAATGGACAGTTCAGAAGCCCTACCCAAACTAGAGCTATAGATATTAATGTCATTACCAGATATAAAATGGGAGTCCAGGGCTGCATAAAGAGACCTGCATTGCCCCAAAACCACGACCCAACTTCGCAAATGGCCTTCTTATCCTCTATATTATAGAAAACCACAACATGAAAACCCTGAGCCAAAGGGTAAATATTTAATTCATCCGTTAAAAGGGGCTTCCATGATTTAGAGATCCATTTGTGCAGATCAACTAACTATGGCCAGAACCCATTAAACTTGCAAATCAAACCTTTCTTTGATTTTTTTTTCACAACTGATAGCTTTCTCATCCACAGGAACATTGATAGAAGGAATTTGTTGAACCAATGGAAGATCATAACCAAATTTCAACATTGAACTGTAAGAAACCGAAGAAGATGTTGCTAGACCAGTAGTCATACCTGCAAAAGAAACTTCATTTTTTTCCTGATCATTGGAGTTTTCCATTACAAAAGGGATATGTAAAATATTCATGAAAACTAAGCAAAGAATTGCTGGATAAGGTGAAACCCTAGCCACCGAAAGGGTTTGTAGAGCTTCATCCATCATTTGTAAGTGTTAACCAACATATTAATCATGTAATTTTCTTTCATTGTGTTTCAACATATCCATCATGTGGTTTTTTCTCATAGAATCCCTAATATTATGATAAGCGACAAAGATCCTATTTTCATAAGAAAATTTTGAACTGAATTATTTTCTTGTTTGGGTAGACACTTGGCTCACACCTCATCCTACTAAATCCATTGGGTAATCTGAGATTGTGAATAAATGTCTATAAGGATATCTTTGTTTATTTTCATCTAATAAAGAGACATAATGAGTAAACCTAGGTGGAATCCCCAATATTGTAAGTGATAAACATCCTATTTTCACATGAAATTTTTGAACTGAATTATTTTCTTGTTTGGTTACTCAATTGAAATCCCCAATAGATGAAAATTTTGGACTGAATTATTTTATTGTTTGGGTACTCAATAGGCTCACAACATTGGCTCATAACACATCTTACTAAATAATAAATTCAATAGGAAAACTCAGATTATGAATAAATGTCTAAAAAATATCTTTATTATTTTTTATATAATAAATAAATAATTTCCCTTTGTAAAATAATAGTAAAACACATCCTCCACCCAAAAAAATTTACCATTTATAACACATTATGATACCACCCTTCATCTATTATAACATCTTATAAGCGACTAAACAAATTTAATTAGTTAAATCCCACCTAAAACACCAATAAAAAGTTTTCAGATGATATAAAAAACAAATAAACCTTTCATAAATCATCATGCTTCTCTGTATATACTTGATTTTTTTTATTTTTCATAATCTTAATCCAAAAAGCAATGTCGAAGTTGTTAAATTATTAACACAATATAACATCGCTATTACTTCTGCGCATTAATTGAAGTCAATATAACGGAATTTGTTTCTTCATCTACCAAATATGAATGTGTTATGAAACTTATGACGAATTTCGTCCTATAATATTGGAATGAAAATGAATTTTGCGTTGTAAAACTAAGAGTAGTTAAAATTGTGGAAGAAATGAAAATTTAATTAAAAAAACAATTAAATTTATTCAAAATTTAAGTTTCCATAATAGAATTTCCATTTACTTTGAATTTTTATTTAAATTTATTTTACATATTAATTTTAAGTTTTGATTTTTGTTTTAAGATCATTATCAATTAAATTTAATGGCTAATAAATATTAATATTAATATTAAATTAAATATATAAATAAAATAGGTATACGAATAATATTATATATATTTTTTCTTAATTAAATTGAGAATAGGCTTAAATTAGCTTCAATGTTGGATGGAAAAATGATCTACTTACTTTTTATCAGTGTATGAGTCTTGATTGAATCTAAACGCCCCATGGAATAGTTTTTTTTAGGCTAAATCCTGTAAAAACAAATTAATTATTCATATAGGCATGTGTATTTTAGAATGAGTCTTCCAACATTTTAATTTAATTATGAATACTTATTAGGTGTATGGTAGTGTTGAAGGCTCGAAATTCTTTGCCTCAACATCAGGGAAAACCACCTGATCGGAAACTTAAGGAACCTTCTTTTCTGTTTGGAATGGTGGCTCCGACTAGGATTATCGGACCAGTTTCCCTTTGTTGAAGGAAATGTAACTAGGTTCGGTCTTCATAAATGTACTTATGATATTTGTATTTATTCAAGAAAATAAATATTATTTTTATAATTTATGTCAATGAGTTTCTTGCTCATTGAAATGGGTTTATATAACATATGTATATAAACCTGCAAATATATACATACCTAAAATTATAAATATCCTTGGGGGATATTTATAATTGTAAGTTTTGTGGGCCTCAAGGTCGTTACATTGACTTCCATAGGGCACAATTTCTGTACACAATATCCATTTGGGGAGCATAATAGTTCGTTGGAAAAAATCTCTAAGGAATACAACTTTTGACCAAGGCTATGGAATGCCATGAAAAGCCTTTTCCCGTCGAATTTCTAGAAAATATCATTTATGGATGCAAAATAACCCCAAAAGTTTGGGACCCAAAAATCATACAAAAACTGCCAAGAATATAGAGAACCATTGAAATAGTGGAAGAGGTGGGTAGCCACTCATATCCACCTGGATCAATAACTCCACAACTTTCTAAACATATTTAATTGTTTTGATTTTTCTAGATTGCCCACACTTGAAGAGTTGGAACTAATGTTTTTGAAGAACTGGTATAAAAAGGATAGATCTACAGTGGGGATCACAAAAAAATTGGAGAAATGACCATTTAGATAATCTAGCTCAAATATTTATATATTTAACCAAAATAATAAACTTGAATAAAAACAGTACCAATGTAAATCTACAAGAAGAACAAAACCATAGCATCACCGGAAAAACCTAAAAAAACTTACTATTATCAAGTTTTAGTTTTAAGTGAAAAATGAAGAACATTTGCAAGATCAAGGACAATGTTATCTTAGACATTTATTAAATCTTACAATGCATTGTCCTATAGTATTAATAATGCATACCAATGCTATTAGCAATGAAGCTTATGCTTCTTATTCTTCTAAACCCCTATTTCAAATCAATGGATCATGCAATTGTTGATCTAAAAGATCCTATATCCTATTACCTATTATTTAAGCAATGGAGGTCTCCCAAACAAATGATGCGCCTACTTTCTTAAATAACCTAATGCAAATAAAACAATTTGCTAATGAACAAAAATCTTATAACACTAACTTTATTTTATGATCTTCATCCTTATCCCATACTCAAAAAATTCACAGCAATAAGGTGTCTTGGTTTTTCTTTTGCCTCTTTAGGGTCTTTCTCTTCTCATAATCTTGCATTGGCACCACTTTGATTTAGTTTTATGAGTTTGGTCAAGTCTATCAATATTTGATTTAGATTATCTAAATGGTCCTTTCTCCAAATTTCCAGCATTATCCACTAAATATTAATCGTTTGTTTCCTAATTCAACGATAACATTACTTCCAACTCTTCAAATAAAGACTAATTTGCAAGAACAAAATCCATTAAGTAAGTCGTTCATCCATTAAAAAAAAAATTATTAAAACAGGTTTATAGATTATCTAAATGGTCCTTTCTCCAAATTTCTAACATTATCCACTAAATATTAATCGTTTGTTTCCTAATTCAACGATAACATTACTTCCAACTCTTCAAATAAAGACTAATTTGCAAGAACAAAATCCATTAAGTAAGTCGTTCATCCATTAATTTTTTTTTATTAAAACATGTTTATTTGAGACATGCATTAATTGAACCCAATTTTATGAGAAATGTATATAAGGGTAGTAATGAAATAGGATCGATTTTTTCTAAATTGCTTAGGAATATTTAGCATGAAAAGGGGGTGATGAAATCATGTTTGCATATATTTTCCCATAGAAGATTCATTTTGCAATCTAGTTTCCATAATTAAATGATTATGGCCAATGATCTAGGGTCTAGGGTTTATATCTTGGCTGAAATTGGATAATTTCTCACAAAGTCTAAATTCTCCATTAACTAAGTGTATCATTAGATTATTTTGTATCAATGAAAATGTAATATCCCATATAATAAAATTATTTCGTTCCTTCATAGGTAGCTAAAATGTTTGCAACATAAACCGCAATTCAATTTCTATCTCCCATAAAACCCTTATTACGTTTTACAGAGACCCATATTGTCCATATTTAATATAAACTAATATATATTGATCTACATTAATTTTATAGATATATTTAACTCCCCTTCCTGATAACCACCATTCTTTAAACATTGATGTTAGTTACAAAATTCTTTAGACAGGAATGCTTATCTACAATCTTCACCTAATTTTGCACCATTATAGATATGAAATCCATTTGGAAACTTAACAGCTATGGATATATCCATCCACAACACGTTACTTGCATACTAACCTTTCATAATAATTAGCATTTACATCAACGTTTTCTCTTGAAAACATTAAGAGAGTAACTTCTAAGATAGATGAATATTTGCAAAATAAATTTTGGAACCTCAAGCCTTGCTTAATTTTGGGAAAACATATATGGTCTGAAATATTGATGGCCATTTTTCTTCCACACTTTTTTCTTCCATACGTATTCCACCCATAATCTCTTAAATTTTCCCCAATTTGATTCCATCTATCTTACTATCCTTCTATAAAATCCACACATATATACATACAACACATCTTGACACATCCCCCCTTATCCCCCTTGCGGGATGAATTTTATAACATACTTAATTAGATTTCATTTTAATTATGTAATGCATACATTAAATGCCTAAACATGACCATCAGACCTATCTAAATCTTATGACACATTACTTGTGTTTATGGTATTTCCTTGGTAAGCTCCTTACCTATGTTTCCATGTATGAATGTGTTTTCCCTGTTTGATGTCTAAATTATGACTAGGAAAGCTTCCCTTGGTTAGCTTTTTGGATCTTTCTTTGGTCTTATGCATTATTTAACAGGTTTTTTAATTAGACATTATATTCACATATTGGATTAAATTTAACGTGTGTTCTTGATTTCTACCACCATGGTTAGCTTTAATTACTTTTCAAGCTTCCCATCATCCTCATATACATTACGGGTGCATTCAAGGGTTGGAATGGAAAAAAAAGATCTTCCACCTTTTATGATTTATTACGTGAATGCCACTCTCTTGTTGTATGGCCCATTTTCATCCATTCCCCACAAACCATTAAACTATTGAGCTTTTTTTTTCTCATTAAAAAAAGTGTTGCTACTTCATTGATTTTTATTTTTATTTTTCACTCTAACCTCTCTCTTCTTCCTACAAAGTAGTTGTGTTGTTCAGATCTATTGTTGTATCTACCAAAGCCTCACAATAGGGATTAACCCTCATTGTTTTACTTATGTATTTGGCTTGGCTCCTTCCTTTTGTCACCATTTGTTTTGTTGGATCTAGGGTTTTCCCTTACATGTTTATCTTGTATCCTTCCAATCCCTCTCTAAGGAGGATTACTAACACTTCTATTGCAAGGAAAACACCCATAAGGGCTTCACTCAATGAACGATTGACATATCACGTGTGTTCGTTGTATACTAAACAATACCCCTTTTTTTACTACATATTGGAAGATACCTCTAAAAATCACATTATTTAACCCCCTAGCAATACGAACCCAATACACCTTCCCAATTTTAAAACCCCTACTTTCACTAGATATTGTAGGTATCCATTTTCATTAACATTTTTTATACCCCTTTATATTTTTTCATTAACTTTGATCTCAATTTTTTATACCTGCCAATATAAAAACCCTTTACCCCCTGTTATATGCTCAATATATTATGTCATTTTTTCTTCAATATATATTGCCCAACATGAATGCAGGTGGTATGGTATTTCTCCCTAGTGAAGCCCTAGTGACAACACCCCATAGCTAGGGCTAAATTTATCTATTCATTGGTAATATTTTTTCATATATTTAATAGGTAGATTTGGTGTATACGTGTGTGTAGCATTATGTTTTAGGACAATTATTATTTTGGGTGCATACAAAGGAAAATTCTAATGTTATTATTTTAGAGCAACATAGGAGGCTTAAATCTCACTAGTTTTAGGAATTTTTCAAGCTCTTCTTTGATCTAGATATGTTCCTTCTATCTCCCCCCTTTTACTTTGATTATTTCTTGCATTTTAACTAGGTTGTAAATGTCTCTTTTGTTTCCTAGTTGTAAAAGAAATTTTTGAGACCTAATTCAAGCACACATTAAAAGTCAGCCATGCCCCACCACTTTGCTTACTCCATCCTTTTGGCAGTGATAGGACTAGGGAGAGAGGTGTTCAATCTAATTTCCCCATCATAATATTAAATCTAGTTATGTAAGAAAACCATCAATTCGTTTATCATAAAAGAAATTTAAAAATTTACATTGTTACTAAAATAATTTACATCCTTTTAATTTTATGAAAAGATATAAAAGATCCAACCATCCATGCTATGAAAAACACTTAGAACTATCTTTTCAAATCACCCACTATGAAAACAATTCTAAGTAAAAAGCATTTTCTTTTATCCTAGAAAAAAACAATTTATTTCCATTCAAAAATAAAACATATAGTTATTTAAATAAAATTGATTAATAATATGTAATATTTCATTTCCTTGATATCGTCAAAATTGACGAAATTTGCCCATGGTATTTACCATGATATTTTTCATGGTATCTTCCTGTGATATTTGCCTTCATTTTTTCAGGGAAAATAATAAAATAAGGTTTCTAGATAGCCAACAAGCTTATAAAAGGGGATAGGAGCTAGAAATTTGGATCATCTTGAGTTTGTCTATCATAATGTATCTTGTTGAGAACTTGGCAAGACTAGTTCTAGTTTGATCCTAAGTGATCAGGTGCTCAAAATTCAAAGTTGTCGGATCGGTGTGGAACCTAGAAAACCGCGTAGTGCTCGTCATCCTAAATCTGACACAACTCGTTTTTCATGAAACGAACATCGTATTCTCCCATAACCATGTTCTGTTTGTTTTCCTAAACAGGCGAATTTAAAAGAAAATGTAGACAACCTAGTTAGCAGTTCGTACCATTTACGTGACGCTGACTAGGCATGCCTGTGTGGTAGGGTGACTGTGCAACTCTGGAAAATGGCGTGGTGCCAAGTGGCATGATGTGATTGGTTCAGATTTGGCAGATTTTGATTCGTCGGAAGGTGGCCAACCATAGGTTGACACGTGGTCCAACGAGAGGCCGCAACGTGCCAGCCCGGGGACCTCCAAAATTTTTATTAAGGGTCTGGGAAGCAGTGATAGGGCTCGAACCTATGACCTCCAAGAAACAAGCCAAGCCTCCTTCCAATATGCCATAACAATGGTTCTTAATAATATATGGACGCAACATGTATTTAATGTTGATATGTTGCACACTCCAGGGAAAGGGCCAGCGCGTGGGGACCCACCCTTGGACGCGCTACCCCATATGTCCAATAGCAGAGCGGAGCGAGGGCCTGGTCGGTGGGGCAGGGCCATTGGCCTTAGCCCTAGGCACATGGCCCCCATATGGGCTAAAATTTTGGATTTTAGGCATTAAAGGCTATTTGAAACGTCTTACAATTTCACCTGAAAATCGATGAAATTGGCACTCTGTCAGCAAAATTTCAAGTGAATTTGTAGGATGGTGCTGGGTTTTGGGGAATTTGCAGTGCGATTAATAGAAATACTTAGGGAAGCCATAACTTCTTTAGTTTTTGACCAAATCAGGAGCATAAAGATGCTAGACAAGAATTTTTGGCATTCTGGATCCATTGGAACATGTTTTAGAGCCATCTGAGCATTGTAAACTTATTTATTCACACTTTTGAGTATAATATAAGTAGGTTTTAACCCCGTACATAAATTACCTGAATAATAATTCTAAAAACAGAAAATTAACAATGGTGAGAGCATAACACATAAAACAAATATACACAGAGATTTTCCCCTGGATCCCAAAACTGGGACTACCAGATTGATTTTTCATTATGTTCCTTTCAATGTTACAATACATATATATACATGCCGAAGCATCCATAAACCCTAATCCATTAACCTTGGATTAGAACATAACCATAGTTCCCTTGACCAGATCTATAAAATACCATGGACCAAAAACCATCGCGCCCAACACCATGTGCGAAATCCATGCACAAAACCATAGGTAGGTTTCATCCACCTAATATAGGGTCAATATTTTTTTTTTCCTCGCGGCGCTGCCCCAAACCCCATAAAGGGGGGCTACCACCTCACTGCGCTTGGCACAATGAAGGGGGGGCTCCTCCCTCCCTCTAACTCCCCAATTCAACTACTGGGGCTAGTCGTGGAAATAATATAACACAACCCAACATTCTCCCACTTGTTGTTTTCTTTCCACAGGGGGCCATAGGAGTGCTTAGTCATTGATCCATCCCTGCAACGCCCATTGTTTCTCTACACCAAGATAAATTCTCAATGCTCATAGACTTTGTCAATGCATCTACAATATTCTTCAAAGTTTACACCTTTACCAACAACACCTTTTTGTCTTCTACCATATCCCTCACAAAGTGATGTTGAACATCAATGTGCTTTGTCTTTGAATGATAAGCAGGGTTCTTTGCCAAGAAAATTGCACTTTGGCTGTCACAGTCTATCCTTATAGCTCACTGTACTAACCCCATACTTGAACACAATCATTGCAACTAAATTGCTTCCTTGCTTGAATGAGTAGCTGCCATGTATTCTGCCTCTGTAGTTGATAGTTCCACTATAGATTGTCTCTTACTCATCCAACTGACTGCACCTCCAAATAGGTTAAACACATACCCACTTGTAGATATTATTTGATCCAGAACTCCACTTCAACATGCATCAACAAAGCCACGGATGTCCAAAAATTTGTCCAATCCTAGTCTTCCTTGGTAGCACAAACCATAATCACTAGTGCCATGCAAATACCTAAAAACCCGCTTCACTATTGTCCAATTCTCCTTCCTTGGTTTTGACATAAGCCTGCTCAATGCTCCCACTACATGTGCAATGTCTGGTCTAGTACAGACCATCGCATACATTAGGCTACCGACTACACTTGCATATGGAACATGGGACATTTCCTCTTCCCCTTCTTATGTCTTGGGACACTATTCAACAGATAACTTTACACCTACAAGAATAGAAACCTTCACCCGTTTACTATCTTGCATATTAAACCTCTACAGTATTTTCTCGACATACTTCCTCTGGTTTAACCAAAGCTTCCTCTTTCCTCGTTCTCATTTAATTTCCATGCCCAAAATATAGTTTGCAGCACCAAGATATTTCATGTCGAATTTGGAGGACAATTGGAGTCTTCAAATCATGGATAATTTCTTTGTCATTTCCAACCAACAACATATCATGCACATACAAGACCAGATAAATAACACGGTTACCAAATAATTTAAAATACACGCAGTGCTATGCTTTTCTTCTAGTGAAGCCAAGTCCCCGTATAAATGTATCAAAATTCTGATACCACATCCTTGGTGATTGTTTTAACACATACAAAGACTTTTTTAACTTGCATACCAGTTCTTTCTTACCCTTCGCCGCAAAGCCTTCAGGTTGCTTCATGTAGATCTATTCTTCTAGATCCCCGTGAAGAAATGTTGTCTTCACATCCATATGTTCTACCTCAAAGTCAAAAGCAACAGTAACAGATAAAAGTAATCTAAGAAAAACTACCATGGCGACAGGAGAAAAAATATCACCAAAATCTATTCCCGACACCTGGGAATAACCTTTTGCTACCAACCGAGCTTTGTATTTCTCCACCTTTCCTTTTGCATTCATCTTCTTTTGAACACCCATTTGCTGCCAATGGGTTTCCTTCCAGCTGACAACTCAACCAGATCCCAAGCCTCATTTTTGTACAAAGATGCCATTTCATCAACCATGCCCTCTTTCCAGAGTTTGCCATCCTCTGAAACTACTTCTTTCTTCACAGTTCTGGGATCATCATCAGTAATAGATAAAGAAAAATTTGAATAGAAAGCAGATGGACGATATCTTTCTAGCTACCTTCTTTCTCAAACTGATCTTCTCACAACTGGAGTTTGTGGCTCTCCATATTCTGATTCCTCTTATGTTGTAGAGTCCAATTCTTCCTACTTTAGCTCAAACTCTATCTTCTCAGGTTCCTTTGGTAGGACTTCATGTTTAATAACATATTTCACCTCTCTAAATACCACATCTGAGTTGTACACAACCTTCCTTGTTACTGGGTTCCAAAGCTTATAACCTTTTAAACCATCCTTATACCCAATAAAGACGCACTTTTCAAATTTAATATCCAACTTTGTTCTTTTCTCCTTTGGAACATATACATATGCATCACATCCAAATACCCTCAAATGTGAAAGAGGCGGTTTCTTCCCAGTCCATGCCTCTTGTGGATTCTTATCCTCCAACACTGATGAAGGTGATCTCTTGACCAGGTAACATGCAGTCTCCACTACCTCTGCCCAGAATTCATGTCCTAACTAGGCACCACTGAGCATGCTTCTTTCCCTTTCCATCAATGTCTTGTTCATTCTTTCTGCAACTCCATTTTACTCAGGTGTGTATGGATTAGTATTCTACTATGCTATACCACACTTCTTACAAAAATCTTCAAATTCCTTCTTGCAAAACTCTCCACCGCTATCTGTCCTTAGCTCCTTTATCTTCTTATATGTCTGATTTTCCACCAAAGCTTTAAATTCCTTAAACCTGTCAAAGAGTTCAGATTTCTTCTTGAGGGAATATATCCATGTATTCCTTAAGAAGTCATCTATAAATGATACATAGTACATATACTTACCTAGTGATGGAATCGACACAGGTCCAAATACATCACTGTGCACAAGCTCTAATATTTGTTTCACCCTCTTACTACCAGAGCGGAAACTCACCCGATTATGCTTCCCATATACACAATTTTCACAGAAATCAAAATCCAGAGAGATATTAGACATATTGTCTACCATACCTTTACCATGAAGTATTCAAAGGCCCTTCTCTCCAATACGTACAAGCCTTTGATGCCATAGCATGGTCTTTTCTTCGAAGACCACTAGATTTTCTGCTCCACTTCTAGGAACCACATAACTGCTACACCCATCAATAACAGTTCTACCTTACAACTTTTACAGAGTTCAATCCGAACTCCCCGCATCAATACCATTGCTCCCAAAACCATCTTGTAGGTATCTTTCTCGAACATTGTTTTTACACCTACATCATCTAGCTTGCTTACAAAAAATAGATTTCTGGTTAATGCAAGAATATGCAGAACACCCGGAAGTGTTCTAATTCTTCCACCTTGCAACTTCAACTTGAATTTTCCACGACTAATGATTATAGCCTTCCTGACATCCCCTAAGAAGACAACACCATCATAATATTTCTCATACTCGTAGAACCACTCTCTATGGGGAGTGAAGTGAAAGGATGCACCTGAGTCAATCAACCATTCCTCATGATCTACATGTGTACTTGAAGAAGAAGCCAAGTACACATCCCCACCTTCATTTGAGGTGGTTTTCACCTTTGTAGAAGGAGCATCATCAGATCCCTTTCCTTCCTTGGGAACTTTAGATTTACAGTCCCTTTTGTAGTGTCCTTCCTTTCCGCATTTCCAGCATACCTTTACAGGTTTTCCTGGAGATTTAGATCTCCTTCTAGATTTAGATCTCCCACTCAAGGACTTATTTTTGTTTCTATTCTAGGTCTATCCTCGAACAGACAAGGCATCACCATTTTGGCTCTCCATATTTTTCTGTCTCATCTCCTCGGTCAACAAGGATGAGACTATTTCATCAAACTGCAAGGCAGTTGCATTGCTACCTATTGCAACAACCAGACTGTCCCACGAATCTTGTAGAGAACACAACAAACTAATGCACTTATCTTCATCTGAAATTGTCATATACACAAATAATAACTGGCTTACCACAGTATTACATGCGTTCAGATTCTCTGTCATCGAGTCTCCATCATTCATCCCTAGGTTATACAACTTCTTCCATAGGAAAAATTTATTCACTAGAGACTTAGATTGGTACAAATTCCCTAACTTGTCCCACAAAGCCTTCGTCATAGCTTCCCCTGATACATTCAACAATACTGAATCTAAGACACACAATTGTATTGTGATTTTTGCCTTCCGATACAACTTCTTCCAGTCTTCATCAGACATTGTTGTTGGTTTAGTACCCGGATCTACTACGATCCATTGATCTCTATCTACCAATAAATCCTCCATCTTGAGTTTCCACAACTCAAAACTCTGACCATTAAATTTTTCGATCTCTATCTTTCCACTACTCGCCATCTCCTTTAACCACAAGAACCGATCCCGCAAATCTCCCACTGAACAGGGTCTACCACAAGCCTGAGCAAAACCCCTCAGCATTAAAGGTGTCCCTTTGAAGCCAAAACAACTCTGATACCAAATGTAGGTTTTAACCTCGTACAAAAATTACCTACATATGAATTCTAAAAATAGAAAATGAATAATAGCAAGAGCATAACACATAAAACAAATATACACAGAGATTTTCCTCTAGATCCCAAAACCGGGACTACCAGATTGATTTTTCATTATGTTCCTTTCAATGTTACAATAAATATATATACATGTTGAAGCATCCATAAACCCCAATCCATTAACCCTGGATTAGAACATAACAGTAGTTCCCTTGACCGGATCTATAAAATACCATGGACCAAAAACCATCGCGCCCAAAACCATGTGCGAAATCCATGCATAAAACCATAGGTAGGTCCACCCACCTAATATAGGGTCCAAAAAAAAAAACTCTCCGGGGCGCTGCTATGGACCCTGTACAGTGGGGCTACCGCCTCCATACGCCTGGTGCAACAAAGGGGGGAATCTACCTCCCCCTAACCCCCTAGTTCAACTAATGGCGCTAGTCGTGGAAAAAATATAACACAACCCAACATTCTCCCACTTGTTGTTTTCTTTCCATAGGGGGCCACTGGAGAGCTAAGTCATTGATCCATCCCTGCAATGCCCATTGTTTCTCCAAACCAAGAGAACTTCTCAGTGCTCATAGACTTTGTCAATGCATCTGCAGAGTTCTTCAAAGTGTCCACCTTTACTAGCAACACCTTTTTATCTTCTACAATATCCATCACAAAGTGATACTGAACATCAATGTGGTTTGTCTTTGAATGATAAGAAAGGTTATTTGCCAAGAAAATTGCACTTTGGCTATCACAGTCTACCCTTATATCTCGATGTACTAACCCCATACTTGAACACAATTTCTGGAAGCAAACTGCTTCGTTGCTTGCATGAGTGGCTTCCATGTATTCTGTCTCTATAGTTGATAGTGCCACTACAGATTGTCTCTTACTCATCCAACTGACTACACCTCCAAATAGGTTAAACACATACCCACTTGTATATCTTCTCTAATTCAGATCTCCACCCCAGTCTGCATCAACAAAGCCATGGATGTCCAAAACTCTGTCCAATCCTAGTCTTCCTTGGTAGCACAAACCATAATCACTAGTGCCACACAAATATCTAAAAACCCGCTTCACTGTTGTCCAATGATCCTTCCCTGATTTTGACATAAACCTACTCAATACTCCCACTGCATGTGCAATGTCTGGTCTAGTACAGACCATCTCATACATCAGGCTACCGACAGCAGTTGCATATGGACCACGGGACATGTCCTCTTCCTCTTCTTCTATCTTGGGACACTGTTCAGCAGATAACTTTACACCTACAGGAATAGGAAACTTCACCGGTTTACTATCTTGCATATTAAACCTTGCAATATTTTCTCAACATACTTCCTCTGGTTTAACTAGAGCTTCCTCTTTGCCCAATCTCATTTAATTTCCATGCCCAAAATATAGTTTGCAACACCAAGATATTTCATGTCGAATTTGGAGGACAATTGGGTCTTCAAATGCTGGATAATTTCTTTGTCATTTCCAACCAGCAACATATCATCCACATACAAGACCAGATAAATAACACATTCACCAATTAATTTAAAATACACACAGTGATTTTCTTTTCTTCTGGTGAAGCCAAGTCCCCGTATAAATGTATCAAATTTATGATACCACATCCTTGGTGACTGTTTTAACCCATACAGAGAATTTTTAACTTGCATACCAGTTATTTCTTACCCTTCACCACAACGCCTTCAGGTTGCTTCATGTAGATCTCTTCTTCCAGATCCCCGTGAAGAAATGTTGTCTTCACATCCATCTATTCTACCTCAAAATGAAAAGCAACAACAACATATAAAAGTAATCTAATAGAAGCTACCTTAGCAACAGGAGAAAAAATATCACCAAAATCTATTCCCGACACCTGGGAATAACCTTTTTCTACCAACTAAGCTTTGTTTTTCTCCACTTTTCCTTCTGCATTCATCTTCTTCTTGAACACCCATTTTCTCCCAATGGGTTTCCTTCCATATAACAAGTCCACCAGATCTCAAGCCTCATTTTTGTGCAAAGATGCCATTTCATCAACCATGGCCTCTTTCCAGAGTTTGCCATCCTCTGAATCTATTACTTCCTTCATAGTTTTGGGATCATCATCAGTAATAGGTAAAGAAAATTTTTAACAAAAAGCATATGGACTATACCTTTCTGGCTGCCCTCTTTATCGAACTGATCTTCTCACAACCACAATTTATGGCTCTTCATCTTCTGATTCCTCTTCTACTATATAGTCTAATTCTTCCTCCTTTAGCTCAAACTCTATCTTCTCAGGTTGCTTTGGCAGGAATTCATGACACATTTCACCTTTGTAAACACCACATCTCGGTTGTACGCAACCTCCCTTGTTACTGGCTTCCAAATCTTATAACCTTTTAAACCATCCTTACACCCAATAAAGATGCACTTTTTAGATTTACTATCCAACTTTTTTCTTTTCTCCTTTGGAACATGTACATATGAATCACATCCAAATACCCTCAGATGTGAAAGAGAAGGTTTCTTACCAGTCCATACATCTTGTGGAGTCTTATCCTCCAACGCTGATGAAGGTGATCTGTTGACTAGGTAACATGCAGTCTCCACCACCTCTACCTAGAATTCTTGTTCTAACCCAACAACACTCAACATTCTTCTTTCCCTTTCCATCGATGTCTTATTCATTATTTCCGCAACTCCATTTTTCTCAAGTGTGTATGGAGTAGTCTTCTGCCACGCTATACCAAACTTCTTACAGAACTTTTCAAATTCCTTCTTGCAAAACTCTCCATCGTTATCTGTCCTTAGCACCTTTATCTTCTTCTCTATCTGGTTTTCCACCCAAGCCTTAAATTCTTTAAACCTAGCAAAGACTTTAGATTTCTTCTTGAGGAACTATATCCATGTGTTCCTTGAGAATTCATCTATAAATGATACATAGTACACATACTTACCCAGTGATGGAACCGACACTGGTCCAAACACATCACTGTGCACATGCTCTAATATCTATTTCGCCCTCTTACCACCAGAGGGGAAACTTACCCGATTCTACTTCCCATATACACAATTTTCACAGAAATCAAAACATAGAGAGCTATTAGACATACCTTCTACCATAACATTATCATGAAGTATTAGAAGGCCCTTCTCTCCAATATGCACAAGCCTTTGATGCCATAGCATGGTCTTTTCTCCGGAGGCCACTAGATTTTCTGCTCCACTTTGAGGAACCACAGAACTATTACACACATCAATAACAATGCTACGTTGCAGATTGTACATATTTCCAATTCGAACTCCCTGCATCAATACTAGTGCTCCTTGAACCATCTTGCAGGTGTCTTTCTCGAACACTTTTTTTACACCTGCATCATCGAGCTTGCTTACATAAATCAGATTTCTAGCTAATGCAGGAATATGAAAAACACCCGGAGGTGTTCTAATCCTTCCACCTTGCAAACTCAACTTGACTTTTCCACGACCAATGATTCTAGCCTTCCTGTCATCCCCTAAGAAGACATCACCACCATTATATTTCGCATACTCGCAGAACCACTCTCTATGGGGAGTGAAGTGAAAGGATGCACCTGAGTCAATCAACCATGCCTCATGATATACATGTGTTCTTGAAGAAGAAGCCAAGTACACATCCCCACCTTCATCTAAGATGGTTTTTGCCTCTGTAGAAGGAGCATCATTAGATCCCTTTCCTTTCTTAGGAACTTTATATTTATAGTCCCTTTTGTAGTGCCTTTCCTTTCGCATTTCTAGCCCAACTTTACAGGTTTTCCTAGAGATTTATATCTCCCTCTAGATTTAGATATCCCACTCGAGGACTTACTTTTGTTTCTATTTTGGGACTGTCCTCGAATAGACAAGGAATCACCATTCTGGCTCTCCATATTTTTCTGTCTCATCTCCTTGGTCAGCAAGGATAAGAATATTTAATCAAACTGCAAGGTCGTTGCATTACTACCTATTACAACAACCAGACTATCCCACAAATTTGGTAGAGAAAAAAATAAACTGATGCACTTATCTTCATCTTAAATTTCAATATCAACAGATAATAACTGGCTTACCATAATATTAAATGTGTTCAGATGCTCTGTCATTGGGTCTCCATCTTTCATCCTCAGGTTATACAACTTTTTTCGTAGGCATAGTTTATTCACTAGAGACTTAGATTGGTACAAAGTCCCTAAATTGTCCCACAAAGCCTTTTCTGTAGCTTCCCCTGATACATTCAACAATATTGAATCTGAGACACACAATCGTATTGTGCTTTTTGCCTTGCGATCCAACTTCTTCCAGTCTTCATCGGACATTCCCGTTGGTTTAGTACCCGGATCTACTGCGATCCAATGATCTTTATCCACCAATAAATCCTTCATCTTGAGTTTCCACAACTCAAAACTCTGACCATTAAATTTCCCGACCTCTATCTTTCCACTTTTCATCATCTTCTTTCACCACAAGAATCGATCTCGCAGATCTCCCACTAAACAAGGTCTACCATAGGTCCGAGAAAAACCCCTCAGTAGAAAAGGTGTCCCCTTGAAGCCAAAAAAAATATAATACCAAATATAGGTTTTAACCCCTTACAGAAATTACCCACTTATGAATTCTAATAACAGAAAATAAAAAATGGCAAGAGCATAACACATAAAATAAATATACATAGAGATTTTCCCCTGGATCCCAAAACCAGGACTACTAGATTGATTTTTCCTTATGTTCGTTTCAATGTTACAATACATATATATACATGTCGCAACATCCATAAACCCCAATCAATTAACCCTAGATTAGAAGATAACTGTAGTTCCCTTGACCGGATCTACAAAATATGATGGACCGAAAACCATCGCATCCAAAACCATGTGAAAAATCCATGCACAAAACCATAGGTAGGTCCACCCACCTAATATAGGGTCCAAAAAACAATTTCCATGGGGAACTGCCCCAGATCCCATAGAGGGGGGCTACTGGCCCCATCAAACCCCCCGACAAGGCGGGCTTCTGCCCTGCTACACTTGGCACAACAAATGGGGGGCTCCACCCCCCCTCTAACCCCCCAGTTCAACTACTGGGGCTAGTCGTGGAAATAATATAACAGACACCCAACAATAGAGAGGGCCAAGCCATTAGAAGCTGGACCAAGGACAAGTAACCCACGTGGGGTGAACTCCTTCATCAAGTGCTTTTGTGATACTGTTTTGGTGATGTTCATGTATGTTATATGTTGTTGTTCAGTCATTTGTTTATGTTAATTTGTACATGAAATTTACATAAAATAACTCAAAAACTCATGTTTAAACTTGCAATTAACCTCATAAATCCTTAAGCACTTTCAACATATTTTAAAAAGGAATTTAGTACAACAAACTAATTATCCCATTTAGAACAAGTTTAGTATCAGAGCTCTTAGTTTTGTCTTTGCAAGAAGGATTTAACTGTTTGCAAGTGAAGGTCATGCTTACAAGCTTGAAGCTCAAGAGAGGAGAAGGGAAGCCGATTGAAATTCCTAAAGTTAGGTAAAGGAGAAGGAGTGCGAGGTTGTGTTGAAGCCCCGAGAATCGGGTCTACAACAAGGGGGATAGCCACCCGGTCCAGACCTTGGTTAGCAGCTTCTTTTCTGTTTGGTATAGTGGGTCCGACTGGGGATATGGGACCAGTTTCCCAATTTATGTGTGTGTGTGTGTTGAGAATTGATATTTCCTTCCTAATAATTTCTAAGTAAAATGCTTTTTTACTCTAAATCTAATTTATCAACATGCAATTGTATTCTAATGAATAGAAATATCTAATTCTAAAACTAACCCGAGATTTAATCTTTCAGTTATGCGATCTAACATAATTTCTAATGGAAATTGGTAATAAAGATCATTCAATTGCTATGAGAAAAGAATTCAATAAAGATAAACCATTTTGTATAAAAAGTTAGACGAAACAATTGTGAAAAACATATCGCATAATAAGTCACTCATATATTAAACATAAATAGAATATTTATCACCATACAGAAGTGCCAAATGATAACTCAAGCATTCAAGCATTCATACATAAATAACTGAACATGAATATCACCTTAACACATAAGCAGAAATCGTTAAGAGATAAAAGTACCATTTATAACAAGTTCTACGCATGAGCTTCAACAATAATGATTTATCTCTTCTTAATTCAACATCTACTAAGAGTATAAAAATGCAATTTCAGTAGCAGATATTAAACGCAGATATCAATAAATCTTGTTCCATTTATTCATCAAAACCTCCTCGGAGGGTGCAAAAGTGCATGTTTTGAGGGCAATTTTTTGACAAATTTCAGGACCCTTCTCTAAATGCATGAGAAGGATTCAAATACTACTAGCTAAATCTAAAAATAGTTTATTACAAAAATATAGGAGGCGGCTTAAATGACCGTCCTTATTTCAGGCAAAAATAAAGCAAAACTAAAACTAAAACTGAATCTAAAATTAAAACTGGCAATTAACTATCTATGTATCTGTTCCTTGTAGTCGCAAGCATCTAGCATTGGCTTGAGGAGAGTTGGCTGGCCAACCTCCGACTTTAGCTGTTGGTGCCATCTTCTCGGCAGAGTTAGTGATACATTTGAGAGTCATGCACTGGTTGTGTGGTTTTACCAAGTACTGCCAGTAAGAATCCCAATTTAACTTGGTTAACCTTTTGATGGACGCTGCTCTTTCTTGAGCTTTTTGTCTCCAACTTGTCTGTAGATGCAGTACATTTGGTAGAAATTTACATACCACTTGAGGATATCCTTGATAAATACAACTGGTTTTAGAGCTCGGATTTTGCCTTTCACCTTTAAAACTTTTTCCTACAATTTTCCGAGCTTACAGGTGACTGAGTGATTGGAGGCTTTCCTTCTCAAGGGGTTTTGCCCAGCGATGCACAATTAGGTGGTAAACACACATCGGAAACTGCCTCCATTTCTCGATCCGAGCTTCCATGGTGTTATTTTTCACCTCTTGTGCGCTTTTGTTAGAGGATGTAAACCTTAAATTTTGTGGAAAGAACGACCCAATGAGTCCTTAGCTCTGAGTCTTAAACTATCTGTCTGTTATATCAGCACTATCTAGTACCCACTTGACCATGTCCATGTATAAAAGAATCTTGGGTCTCGCCGCTATCGGGTGCAAGAACAAGCATGCTAGTTCTGTAATCGACGCCTCAGATGACCTGCATGAGTCTACAGTCGTTGTAACCTCCATTACTCTGGGATTTTCTTCCTCGAGTAGGCTGTGCATGCCTTCCCAAGTAGTAACACTGACATCTCTATTACAGGTGGTGTCTATGTATAAGGGCATCCTTTCTTTGTCTTCGGAACTCGGAGCTTTACCCTTCTTTCCCATAATATTCTGAACACCGCTATGTATACCTCTCTGATTTTCGCTCCTGCAATTTACAAATGAGGCAAGAGTAAGGTGACGGAAAGCTTTAAATGATGAAATCATATCAAATATATCACCCTACGTGAAATGGCCCTTCGATTGGATCAAAACCATTATTCATTAATGATTACCAACTAACTCATTAAATTAACATTAATGCGCATTACTGGGCATCGGTTTATGGAAAATCTTTTTCAAACGACGAGCCTTGCAGATCTGCGATAAGGTGATTTTGTGATTTGCTTCACAATATCGCTGATTCGTTGCGTGTGACAATCATCTATTACCATATGTTTTCTGCGAAATGCGATTTGTGGGACGCGCTATCGCATATCGACAGTTTGAGGTATTTCACCTTAAGTGATATTTGAGGCATATGAAGAACTGCGATGTGATGAGTGTGTTCAGTGTGTGATCTCGCATCGCAATTTCACAATCTTAGGAGTTTGTTTATAGAATGTTATCCATTACCTTTTTTGCGATGCGACATTTTTTATTAAGAGAATGGTTTTATTCGAACTTATCATAAAACTTAAGTCTTTTTTATTTTTTGGGTATTCTCCCAAGTTTATGATAGTAAGATTTATTAAAAAAGGGAATACAAGCACTGATTTATTTTTTTAAATTTTTTTGGATAAGGGTCCCCACTTATTTAGTATTAGTGATAAAACTAAAAAAGAAGGGGGGTTGTTGCTGGTCACAACAGGTTGCCACAATCTCCACCACCATTTCTTCCTCAAGTTGCAGTTGTGGCTTCAATGAACATGTCACATAAAGGAGAGCCTACAAATATGACAAAGGATGAGAAGGTCTTTAGGAAGACTTTCTTTGACATGAAAAAGATGGTGAAAGTCCTCTATGAAGAGAGGAATACCAGACTGTAGGGTGAAAGCTCCAAGCCTGCAAAAGGAGAAGATCCTTCAGGAGGAGGAGGAGGTAATGGAAATGGAGGTAAACCTCCACCCTATACACCATCTTATTCATATTCATCTTCATAGGCATCTTCACCCTCTTCCACTAATATAACCCTTTCTCATACTCATCAACATACCTCAAAAGGAACGAGAAAAACACCCCTATTAAAAATTGATTTTAAATTTGAACTGCCTATGTATAATGGTGAAGTGAATGTAGAGAAGCTTGAAAATTGGGCTCGTTAGTTGGAGGTCTATTTCAGAATTCAAAACCTTAAATATGATGACATAAAGATTCAGCTAGATTCCTCGAGGATGGAGGGTGCAACACTAGTATGGTGGGAATCCAGGACACAAGAAGAGATTAAAAAAACATGGTAAGATCTCAATTTCTTCGCCTGATTTCATTGCTACAATTAAAAGACAATTTTACCATCTAGCATATATGCAGAAATCCATCATGATTTGGCATAACTTTAGAAAACTTAAAGGTCAAAATTTGCAAGATTACACCCAATAATTTAGAAGAAGGTCTCTAATGTTAGGTGTAGATTTGCAATCACAAGACACATTGTTGAAGTATATAGGGGGTTTAAATAGTTACCTTAGGCATACTATCCTTATGTTTAATCCCAATAATCTAGATGAGGTGTGTGTGCAAGTCACTTATCTTGAGGCAAGAGGAAAAAATGCATCAGAAGAGGGTAGTAAAAATCCATTTAAGGGTAAAGGAAAAGAAAAGAGTTTCAAAGGGAAAGGAAAGAAAAATGCATCCATTAATAAGGAAGGAGAGAAATTAACATGCAAGAATTGTTCCAAAGAGGGTCACAATGAATCTTATTGTTGGAAGCTTCATCCTGAGATGAAACCAAAGAAATTCAACAACAAGGGAAAACAAAATACAACTGCAACCACTCAACAGGATTTGGGATCTCGTTCGGGCGATGAAACTAAAATTACAGCCATGGGTATGAAAGGAAAATAATCCATTGCTAGCACTAGTACTTCAAATTTACACAATTAAACTCCAAATGAAAAGAAGAGGATATAACTTTTTCACATAAGGGTAATCTCAAAACATAGAAAAATTGATACTCTTTTCGATGTTTCTCTCAAGCCAATCTTATCTTTGAAAACATTGTCAAAATTTTAAACTTGGAAACCATTCCACATCATAAACCATATCCATTAGGATGGGTGTGTGGCAATGTACAATTGCAAGTAACTAGAAAGTTTCAGGAACCAAAAGGATTGCCTCCCAAGAGAGGAATCCAACATGAGATACAGTTGCAGCAAGATAGTCCTCTTCCTAACATTGGCATGTACAGGATATCAGTGATGGAAAATGTAGAAATTAGAAAGAAAATTCAAGAGTTACTGGATAAATGGATCTTCGGGCCAAGTTCTTCGCCATGTGGGTCACCTATTGTTTTGGTGCCAAAGAAGGATGGAACATGGCGCATGTGTGTGGACTTCCATGCATTGAACAAGATTATGGTAAAGAACCGTTACCCACTACCTAGAATAGATGATTTACTTGATCAATTAAAACATGCAAAGTATTTTACTAAGTTTGACTTAAGGAGTGGCTATCATCAAATTAGAATCACTGAAGGAGACATTTGGAAGACAACATTCAAGACAAAACAAGGTTTGTTTGAATGGCTAGTTATGCCTTTTGGTTTATGTAATGCACCTTATACCTTCATGCGTGTGATGAATGATGTGTTGAGTCCATTTCTTGATGAGTTTGTTATAATATACTTAGACGACATATTGATTTCAGTAAATCTCATGATGAACATGTCATGCATGTGAGAAAAGTACTTGATATCTTAAAGAAAGAACAATAGTATTTAAAGATGTCAAAGTGTGAGTTTGGAAAAACTTCTTTAGTTTACTTGGGTCATATTGTTGTAGGAGGTGAGTTGAAAATAGATCCCTCCAAGGTTTATGTCATTTTGAATTGGCCAAGGCCCAAGACAATTACTGAGGTAAGAAGTTTTTTGGAGCAACCCAATATTGGAGGAAATTCATTGCTAACTTTTCTTCTATAGCAGCTCCTTTGCATGCATTGAATAGTGTGAAGAAGGTTTTTTATTGGGGAGGAAAACAACAAATGGCCTTTGATGCATTGAAGGAAAAGATCAGTTCAGCTCCAGTACTTGCACTTCCAGACTTGAGACGGTCATTTGAGATCCAGACTGATGCTAGTGACTACACCATGGGTGCAGTCCTCATGCAACATGGTAAGCCTATATGTTTAAATTTTGAAACTTTCAATGGTGCAATGAGTAATTATCCTACATATGACAAGGAATTGTATGCATTGGTGCAAAGTGTGAAAGAGTGGAAACGCTACTTGTTGGTAAGGAAACAATCATTCACATTGATCATCAACTATTGCAATTCTTGCAATCTCAATCTAAGTTGCAGCAATCAAGGCACTTCCGATGGATGGGTTTTCTTTAACAATTCCACTTGGTAATAAGGTATAAGAAAGGTATCTAAAATAAAGTTGTCGATATGCTTTTTAGGCCTATTATTACTACAGTTACTTTACTCAAGCATCATTTTGTTTTGCATGAAAGTTATATTGAGTAGTATGTATTAGACAATGACTTTTAGGATGTTTATGCAAGCTTGAGTCAAGGTAACAAAGTAGATGAATTGGATTATCATTTGAATGATAACTTGTTGTACCATCTTGGTAAGCTTTGTATTCCAAGGGAGAAAGGGTCAACATCATATGAGAGGCAGATACTTATCTTATTGTTGTTCATTTTAGTGTAAGTAAGACGGTGGCACTTCTACAGAGGTATTGTTATTGGCATCGTATGCTTGAAAGTATGTCACATTTTATTAAAGGATGTTCATTATGTGTAGTCAATAAGCCTAGCAATAGGAAGTTAGGATTGTACACACCACTTCCAATACCTTCAAGACTATGGGAGAGTGTTTCTATGGATTTTATAGGAGGTCTTCCATTGTCAAAAAGAGGTCATGATTATTTGTATGTAGTTGTGGATAGGTTCAGAAAAATGTGTATTTTGATGCCATGTAAAAAGAAAATTACAACTTAAAAAAATGCTTAGTTATTCTTTCAGAATGTATGGGTCCATTTTGGATTGCCCACATCCATTGTTAGCGATTGAGATTCTTGCTTTGTTGGGAATTTTCTGTCAAGCTTGTGGGGATTCATGGGCACCAAATTGAAAAAGAGTAAAAAATTTCATCCACAAACAGATGGTCAAACAAAGATGGTGAACAAGATAGTGATACATCTCCTTCATGGGTATTGCAACAAGAATCCTAATTGTGGGATGAACATTTGCACTACATTCAACATGCTTACAACCGGGCCAAGCACTCTTCAACTCAAACATTGCCATTTGAAGCATGCTTGGAATACTTGCCTCAGTCACCTTTGGATTTAATTTTCGGAAAGTATGTTGCTATTGATTGTCATAGTGACATAGACAAAGAAAGAAGGTTCATTGAAAAAATACAATTGGTACACCAAAGAGTTCAAGAACAACTATAAAAGTCTAACCTAGGAAAGTACAAAGCAAGGCACGACAAGCATCGTGTAGATCACAAGTTCCAAGTTGGTGATGAAGTTTGGCTTCACATTAGCAAAGAGAGGCTCCAAGGAGAAGGTAAACAATTGAAACCAATTAGATATGGTCCATTCAGAATTATGGAAAAGATTGGTGACAATGCCTTAGGTTGGATTTTCCTTCATATATGCAAATTTATGTTGTTGTTAATGTTGAGCACTTAAGGTTGTATGAGCCTCTTTTGATTGAAGATCAAGGAGAAAATGTCCAAATTCCTTCCATTGAGGGTTTTTCTCCTCAATACCTTGATGAACTACAAAAAGACACCATTCTTGACAGAAGAACAAGGTCTTAAAAACGAGGGAGTGTGGACTACCTTCGAGTGGGGCTCAAAGGAACAAATCCTTCAAAACCCTAATGGATCAAGATTGGAAAGGCGAGAGAACTGTACCCTCACCTGCTGGACAACTAAAAGTGATATTTTTGGGTCCAAAAGGTTTCTAGTGGAGAGGAATGATCATGTGCAAATAGCTTACATCAAAGTTGTTGGATCGGTGTGGAACTTGAATGATTGTGTAATGCATGTCATCCTGAATCCGGCACAAATCTTTTCGCATGAAATAGACACCGTATGCTCCCAAAATCATATTCTGTTTGTTTTCCTAGACAGACGAATTTAAAAAAAAATTCAGACAACCCAATTAGTAGTCTGTACCACAGACGTGGCACTGACTAGGCATACCTATGCTGCAAGGTGATTGTGCATGTGACTACAAGACTCTGGCGAATGGCGTGGTGCCAAGTGGCACGATGTGATTGGTTCAGATTTGGTGTATTTTATTTGGTTAGAAGGTGGCCAACCACAGGCTGACACGTGGCCCAGCCAGAGGCCGCCACATGGTAGCCCAAGGGCTAGAAAAATTTTGGTTAAGGGTCTGGGTAGTAGCGATGAGGGTTGAACCTACGACCTCCAAGCGACGTGCCACCCCATATGTCCACCAGCAGAGCGGAGCGATGGCTCAGTCGGTGGGGGCAAGCTGTTGGCCTTAGCCCCGGGCACATGGCCCCCATATGGCCAGAAAATTTTGGATTTTAGGCATTAGAGGCTATATTAAAATGTCCTATAATTTATCCCAAAAATCAGCGAAGTCAATGCTTCGTTAGCACAATTTGGGCCGAATTTATAGGATGGTGCTGGGTTTTGGGGAATTTGCAGTGTGATTAGGAGAAAGACATGGGGAAGCCATAACTTCTTCAGTTTTTGACCAAATCAGGAGCAGAAAGAGGCTAGAAAGGCATTTTTGGGCATTCTAGAGCCATTGGAATAAGTTTCAAAGCTATCTGAGCATTGTAAACTAATGTATTAACACTTTTGAGCATAATAGAGAGGCCAAGCTAGTGGAAATTGGACCAAGGAGACGTAGCCCAGGTGGGGTGAACTCATTTAGCATGTGTTTTTGTGATACTATTTTGGTGATGTTCATGTCTGCTTCATGGTATTGTTTAGTCATTTGTTTATGTTAATTTGTACATGAAATTTACATAAAATCACTCAACCTCATGAATCCTTAAGAACTTTTAACATATTCTGAAAAGGAATTTAGTACAACAAACTAATTATCCCATTCAGATCATGGAGACGAAAACCCTGTGGGTGTAATATGTCTAGTGGATCCACTAGGGTCCATGATTGTGCTTCAATGTCTTTGTATTCTCATTTGATGGTCCGTTGTTAATGCAGGCTCTGATATTATTGTATGGGCATGTACTATGTTCTTCAGTTAATAATGTAAATAAAAGGTACATTTCCATATCTCATTTGTGTTCTTATTTCTTGTTGAAAGTCTTTTTTTTTATTAGAATACTAAAGTGTGCTAGATCCATTGAAAATTATGAGGTTTGGGATCTTACATTGGTATCATAGTTGTGCATCTTACCAACCTAAGGGTTTTGTCAGTAAATCATATTTTTTTTATTTGTAGGTTTGATAACTTCAATGGGATTTCTTTTCACCCTAGCCAGCATTTTCCATCTTCGGTGGTACTTGAAATCACCCTAATTGGTCAATTAATTACCCTATTTGGTTCGTGAAGGTGATTTAAAGACTATTGTACAAGATCTGCTCATCTGGAGCCATGATTGAACCCTTATAAGATCTAGAGGTCTGTTTGCATTGTTAAATCATTTAAGGGTCAATATTTAGCATCACATCACACTAGTGTTTGAAGGGGTGAGCATCACTTCTGGCTGGAAGGGCAAGAGGCCATATTTACCAATGACAAAATCATACATGTGTGGTGTAGGTCGAGAAGCTATAACAACAACATTGTGATTCCGACAGGAGGTCGATAGTGTTTGTATTGTAGTTCTGTCAAGGGTGATACGGGCCACAAATAGCTTCGATATAAGATCTACATACAACGACAACAAAATAAAGGCTGATCTCTAAATCTATAGCTGATTTATAAGCCCATAAGATATGTCATCAATCGCAAGATTGGTGTGTCTACAATTGTAACTGTCAACGCTTTATAGATTGAAAAGGGGCCCTTGACATGGAGTAATTGAAGGCGATTGTTGGAGGGTGTAGTTACTTGCTAGGAGAGATCCAGGTTGGGAGACCTCTTTAGGAATGAGCTAGTCATCTAAAGGTTGTCATATCGGTTTCTTATGTGCCCATCCATCCATTGTGAAGAAATCAGGCTGATAATTCATCATCATTTGTTGTGAGGGGAAAAAGGTTGATAGGTGAGACCACTGTGTTCCCGTCATACAAGCCAATATCATATGCATGTGCCACACACGTTGATATCAAAGCTAATAGGCCACATAACCTTGTGCGATCCACCAGATCTCAGTTCGTGGAATCAACCATGCCAAACATTCTCTCTCTTGCATGTGAACAAAATTTGTTTCCATCATGTAGATGGAAGTGTGAAGGATCTGCAAACAACTGTTGTGGTCGTTTATCTATCCTTTTGATTGTTCCCATTCTAAGAGATGGGAATCACTGCTTAAGATCAAGTTCACATGGCTGCTACATTTGTCACATGGGAAGTCGAGTCCTCAATGTGTCAGGGGTATAGATGTGCCAATTGAGAATAATCACAGTCCTGAATAAGGTGTCGACATATTGCGGCAACGCTAACAGTCAACCCAACCAATCGATCTAAGGGCGTAAGGAGGTCATTATAGCAGGTGCTCTAAAGCCAATGTTTGGTCACAAGACCATAGGCTGGTTCAATCAACCAACATATCATTTGGGCAAGGCTGCACTGCCAACCTTGGGCCATGGAAGCTTCATTGGGTCAACATCGATCTCAAGGGCAGTGGGCCAGGTGAGCTAAGAGAGTACCAACCAGGCTGGGTTGGTCCACCAACCTTAGATAGTGAGCATGACGATTGGGCCAACACTTATCACCAAGGCTAGAGGCCACCAGCTAGTGAGCAGTAAGCCAGGCAAGGTGGGTCACCAACCACTGTGTTGTGGATCAGGTGGGTCATACGGGGGGCTATGGTGAAAACACTTGTGGGTAGTAGGCCAAGGGCATGTCAATGAGTGAGGAGCAAGGTCACAGGAACCACAAGTAGTATGTCGTGGGTGCATCGACCCTGTAGATGGGAATCGTAAGGGTCAGGTTGCCAACGAATTAAATGTGGCGTGGGCCATCTGTGGGCGCATATGAGGGTGCATCAGCAGGCAGGTGTGGTATCACAAGGCCGCGAGTAGTGGGTCGTAGGCACATGCGTCAGGTAAACGGAGATCATAAGGACCATAACTGCCAACAATTATCCAAAATAATTTCGTCTTAATCACTTTACAGTGGTAGCACCGAGGGTCGATAGGTCATGGAAGTTGTTTCGAAGGAAAAAAGGTCGAGTTCACCACACTGCAAGGTCAAAGCTTGAGAAGCCATTGAAAGTACTAAAGTTTGACCTGTTCGTGCATTTGTTGACATCGAATTTTTTTTGGGACCATTTTATGTTTGAGTTAAGGATTTTAGTTTACATCATCTCGCAAGAGCACCTTGGTGGAGATATAAGGGATTATGGGAGATGCAAAGTTTTATTGTATATGTACAATAAAACTTTGCATCTCCCATAATCCCTTATATCTCCACCAAGGTGCTCTTGCGAGATTATAGCTCCAGCTATTATCTTCCAAGTTTTTGGCTATAATATCTTTGGGCCAAATATGCTGAAGTGAAAAATTTGCGAAGGCGTGATTGAAAGAATGTTGATGTAATCTCCCTATGAGGAATTCATGTATTTCTACATATTTTCCTCCTTTGGTATGTGGGAAGATGGGTCATTTTGAGGAGAATCTAGAAAACACCCAAAGACTATTGATGAACTAGAGAAAATAAATGGTCCTTTACGAACCAATACCTCCTTAGACCAAAATAATGGTTGAAGCAGAATACCATTTTTGAAAAGAGTCCATGTCATTCTACAATAGAAGCACCAATGGTAAGTGAAGGAAGGGCAGGGAAAAGGGGATAATATCTTCGCACTTGGTTCTAAATTGTAACGAACAAATTCAGTCATAGACCTTTGTAAGTTGGAGGAATTAGACATGTGTCTATCTAGGATGGGGAAACCATAATGAAAGAAACTCAGTTGGGAACTCAAGCCATCTATGCTTGCGTTAATATAACTCTAAGAGCATCCTTGTGAAGAGGCTAGGTTCACAAATTCCTCTTGTCTCAGCAAGATCATAACTTTAACTTCACCACTATCACCTTACAATAATGATATCATGAGGGAGATATTGCAACTAATAGTAGAAACCCTTCAATGGTTGAACAACATCATGCTTCCTACCTTTTAGAAGCGACACAAAATTCTAGAACTCATGGCAGAGTTCAACTTTGCCACATTCATGTTGAATCTGGAATGTGACAACTTAATCTTTTAGTTGCTCTGGACCTTTCACGCCGACATTACATCAATTCATCCCGACTGTTTCAAAGCACGCATGCAAAATATTGTGTCTTTGTTCTTAGAAGGAACTAGTTGTATCACCAATCGCTTATGATCTAGTCGAAAAGTTGGTCATGTAAAACATAAAATTTCTCAAAAGTATGCTGACTAAGAAGGAGCTAAAGAGGATTGATGGAGGAACCAAGAACGAAGGAAACAAAACTTGTAGCAAGACTAAACTAAGAAGGAAAGGAATATGCTTTATCTACAAGGGACCTTGGGAATCTAACCATTCATGCCCAGGTGATAATATGGAGGAAAAAAGGGAAGAACAGTTGGAGACCCCTTCAGATAATGGGGATTCATCTATAGTTGGGTTCATTGGTTTTCATGAGAGCACCCATGAAGGATCCAATCAGTCAAGTACATATGGTGAGCAACAACACAATGTTATTCAGAGAGACTTGCAAGGCAAGCCGGTGATAATCAACTAGCATGACAAGCCCTTAGAACTACATGGGTAAAGGAAGGAGGAGATTAAGCATAATGATATGGTAGACCCTTGTACAACTGAGTCCATAGATCTACAAGAGGACATCCATGAATAATGTGAGTAATCAAGTGTAGATAGTTGTCCACTAGTGCATCCATGTTTGACAACGAAAGAGGATGAAAAACAGATTTTCCCCACAGGTGGAGAAGGCCAAGGAGAAGAAATTCAAGGAAACTTAAGTGAGGAGCTAGTAGTAGTGAACCAGAATGATGAGCATCATTAAGAGGGGCTACATGAAAAACATAGTATGTAGGATGAGCCATTTCCAGAGAGTCGGTTAAAGGCTCAAGTTGAATTTGTGATAGTTGGGCATTTGGTGCAGACATATGCAGAGACATTCAAGAGGGCACCAAAATTTCTAAGAGAGGATTATCGAGAAAATATTAATCATTTCAAGATAGATCTTATGATGTTGAAGCAGAGGGTTCAGATATTCTGAGGCAATGTATTATTATAGGAGAACATGAAAATTGTGGAGCTCATAAGAGTATGTGCCAAGTCAACATTCAAGTTGTTTAGGGCAGAGTTTAACAAATGGATCATGTTGAATGACTGTGTGGAGAAACATGAGTTGGGTATCGAGCAACATTAGCAAAGTATATTTTTTCCATGTGCAAGTATTCATCCTTCCCACGAGATGGATTGGCGAGAGATTATGAGTTGGTACTCTATTGATGGGATGATTCTTAGGAGGATACTCGTAGCCAAGGGCACATCACAGCATGGTCCTTTAGGCATAGACAATGATGGAGGCTTGAGGTGGTATCATAGCCCTTAGATCCCATGACTTGGGTGGCATTGGGATCCAAGTGGATCTATTGATGGTAGGATAGATCAGAGGATTGTTTGGGATCTATGTATCGAAGAATCCATTCATGTTTGTTTAGTAGGGAAGCATAGGGTAGCACAATGGTTTGTATGGGATCTTCATATCAGTATACAGATGTGTCTGCTATGGATAGATGTGGATTCCTTGAGGGCAAGTAATTTTGGGGTGGGAGGATTTGTAATATTCCCTTTTCATGACATGGTCAAAATGGATAGAATCTGTCCATGGTATTTTCCCATGGTATTTTCCTTCATTTTTCGAGGGAAAACAATTAATTTTTTTTTTATAGAGAGTCCATCAAGCCTATAAAAGGTGATAGGAGCTAGACATTTGGATCATCTTGATTTTGTCTATCCTAATGTATCTTGTTGAGAACTTGGCAAGGGGAGTTCTAGTTTGATCCTGAGACGAAAACTCTACGAGTGTAATTTGTCATATAGATCCATCCGGGGTCTACAATTGTGCTTCAATGTCTTTGTTTTCTCATATGATGAGAAATTATGCATGCTATTGTAGGGGTGCCGATATTATTGTACGAACATGTACTATTTTCTTTAGTTAATATTATAAATAAAAACTGTATTTCTAGATCTTGTTTGTATTTTTGTTTCTTATTAAAACACTAAAGCCCACTAAATCTATTAAAAATTCTAAAATTTAAGCTCTTACATAATAATAAAAAATAATTGTTATCATTTAAAAGGAGAAAAAAGAAAATTAAAATAGTAATTATCTTACTTATAAGAGTCAAACCAAAATGTAATGACAAAGTATCTTATATTATAGAGAATCCATTTCTTATCCAAATTGGCTAGTGCTAAAACTAGATAAGATGAGTTAGTGAATTCAAAACTCCACCTCGTTAAAATTTCCTAGCTAATCAAAAACACATTGCCATAATCTTTCTATATATATGTTGTGTTATGAATTTTTTTTATAAATAACAACCTCAAATTTATTTTTATTGATAAAGATATCCTTAAGTTGTTTGGGACATTGTCTTCAAAACTTGTGGATAAATTTGTTGTCTTTGTTCTTCATGTGTTATTTATTGATGTCTTTAATTACGACATGATTATTGCAACACTCGGACCCTCTAGTTTCATTGACATATAGCATTAACAACGCTGATCATTAGAGCCTCCAAGAATGATTAACAACAGTGATTCCGCCATCTACCACAAGGTTATGCCCGCTAACATATTTAGCCTCATCGCTCGCCAAGTACAGCCCCGCCTCCGCAACGTCCTCCGCTTGAAGAGTCGCTCCTTCTAAGTTGGCGGAACTATTGCAGAAGGCCTCTACGGCGGCCTTATCCTCTTCTGAAACAGCAGAAGCATTGCCTTGTTTCATGTAATTCACTGCAAGGGCTATGGCCAAGCCAAATGGAGAGACAGCGTTAACTCTGATCCCGTATTTTCCAGGCTCAGCTGCTCCATTCTTAGTAAGCCCTATGATTGCATGCTTCGAGGCCGTGTATGAGTAGGGGGAAAGTCCTCCCAAAATACCTGCAATGCTAGCAGTAGAGATTATGCAGCCCTTCTTCTGCGGGATCATCACTCGATCAAATTCTTCCATGTCATACTCCGCTGCGCTTTTACTTGTGTTAACACCCAGGTTGTTCCCTTTGACTCCCAAGGGAATACGACCGGGGTAACCACTAACCAATCTTTGGATTACAGTTTCTAGCCAAACTGTAATCAGAGAGGGCTCTCTCTTTATGATTTGTCTCTGTTTTGTACTGATTTTAGGCTAGCTATAAGTTCAAGTTTTATTTTAAGGTTTTGGTTGGATGATAATTTCAGTCAAGGTGCTTACGCATTCTCTAAAGTGTTCTAGTCCATTGGGCTATGGAGTCAGTGGTCCTTTAGTTGTTTTGAGGTGTTGTGTAATACTATAGTGATGTTGCAGAGCCAGTTTAGTGTCTGAGGAACAACGTTTGTAGAAGTGATTGAGTGGGTTGTATCCAGTTTATGCAAGGCAATTAAGAATCTTACAATAAACTGTTAAAGAGAGACAGTGAGAATATTATCCTAGAAGCAATGAAGAATTCCTAGGTAACATTCATTACACATAGAATTAATAGACACATGAGCAATTAAGAATTCATGTCCATAGTAATCCTGTAGACAAACATTTACAGTAGTAAAAATTGAGTACAAGGTGTAATAAAACAAATCCTGTACTAGTCTTTTTCTTCACTGCTAGCTTAATACAATATGAGTATGGTTTGATAAACATAAGGAAACAATAAACACAATAAACAGAGATTTGAGGAAAACTTGTTATTTCATCAGACAGCACAGGAATTCTGCATCAGCACATGTAGCATCATCCAGACATCAAATATTTCAGGAAATCACTGAGCTGATCCAGCCCTCTGTATTAGATAATTCTGAAAGTATACAATACATTCGCCTTGGAGTGAAAATTACCAACCCCTTATGCATTACTAAGGGGAGTATATATACAAAGTTTACATAAGAAAATATCTGAATGGAGAGTGAATGCTTCATTAATAGCATGCCAACCGCTGGAGTGTAGCAGCTGAGAAAGTTAATGCTGTAATAACTTTTGTTCCCTTAACTGTCAAAAATGGTCAGAGCTTGTTGACTTGCTGGCAGTTGGAGTCGGCTGAGGGTACGCTGTCAAAATTTGCGCATTTCTTTCACCTTTTGGGCCAGCCGTTGTTGTCTATGTGCTGAGTCACATTTCAGCTGCTTTTAATGCTGACTTTATCATGCTGTTGTCTTGTAGTGACCTGGAGCTGGCAGTGGCCGAATGACTAAAGCTACCGTGGCAAAATCTGAAGCATAAATTGCCACCAATCCTCCTTAGGCATTTGATGTCTGCGCATCTTTATCAATGTTTCCTCGGCCTCTGTATGTCTATAAAGATTGGGAGGGGTTTCAAACAGGTGATTCACTTCATTCTCAATGAAGAACAGGCCTTCAAGTTTGTCATATAAGCTCTGCCCTGTGGGAGGCCCTGCTTGTTGAGATGAACTGCCAGATGCAATAATCTGATTTTCAATAGTGGTTGCCATTCTGTTGGCCATTTGATCTGGAGAGATCAGTTTTCCTGCACCACTTAGTAAGCTGGGTAGGCCCTTTGCTTGCAGCACTCCCATTTTAACTTTGTATTCCTCCACATCTGCTTGCATCTCATAGTACTTCCTCTCCACTGTTTGTATATAGTTCCTGAGAGTTAGTACCTTCTTGGCAGAGAGGACAACCTCTGTTCTGTTGGGAATGCCTATAGCTGCCAATTCCTCCCTTTCTTGCCTGTTCAGGAAGTCTATCATTCTGTTTGCCTACTCTGCTCTGTTCCCTAGCACTGTCTTGGCCTTTTGAATTTCTGCTTGAGCTTGGCCCATTAAATCCATCTGCTCATGCATTATTTTTATTGACCTCCATTGTTGTTTGATGGATTGGCCAATTTTGGCCCATAGGATTCTCTTTATGTCGGCCATAGCAGTGTCTAGATTCAGCTCTTTCTCTAAGGCCTTTATCTTTTCTTTTTGGGCCTTTATTTCTCTGCCCTGTTCTGCTACAGTCACTTTGGACTTGTCATACTTGGCATCTAGTTCTGCCAACTTCTCCTTGGCCTTCTTTATTTCATCTGCCTGGAGCTCCATTGCTTTGACAGCCTTGGTCAATTCCTCTACACTTGGGCTGGCATCTGGAGCTGCTGTTGTTCCTGCTGCTTCTGTCGTGGGGGCCACTGCTGCCCCTGAAGTTGCTGTTGTTGTGGAAGTAGTTGGAGGAGCTTGGGAAGTAGATTCTCCCTGTTTATCTTGTAGTGCTCCTTCCAGCTCTTTCTCCAATTCCCTGATCCTCTGGTCTTGCTGCATTAGGGGGTCAAGTTGGTCATCGACCTGTTTTTGCTTTTGAAGTTCTGTTGTTTGAGGATGCTCTGTGGGCTGCAGCTTCAACCTTTTCTTCAATGCATTGAGGTCATCATCTTTCTTCTTTATGAGGGCCTTCACACCCGTTGGATCACTAGGATCATGTCCTAGATCAATGATGATCTCCTCAAGATACTTTATTCTATTGTCTTTGGCCTGAGAGGACATTCTCTCAAAATCCAACTGGGTGTTGGTGTTTTTTAGGGACTCTTTTAGCTCATGGGCCATGGTGGCCTTCTCTACCAAGGTTGCATAGACCATCTCCCCAGCTTGCTTATGGAGTTCAATCTGGTCCATGGGATGTATATCTCTGGCTAGGACCTCCACCCTTGTCTTTACAAAATCTGCAGCTGTCTTAGGCTGCGGCCCTTTGGGCTTAAAGTGGCTGAGGAGCAATTTTTCCTGCTGAATGTCATATACCGACATTAGCCTTTCTTGCTGGGCTGGTGTTGCATCTATGAAGTGCTTGTAGACCTCAGCCCTCAGCAGCTCATTTTGAGCCTTTATTTGCTTGAAAGAAGCCTTGGTGCTCTTGGGCTTCTTGCTTTGTTGAGAAGAAGAGGACACCTCCAAACCGAGCTGTAAAGTTTGCTCCTGCTGAAAGGAACTTGTACCTGTATGCTGACTGCCCTCCCTGTCTTTTCTTGCACTGTCCAAGACATCTTCAATAATGTCTTCTACCTCTGGGGAGTCTGCTCTTTGCCTTTTGGCTTCTGGCTGGTGGGAGGATCCACTGAGAGGAGTGGACTCTTCTCTATCTCTTTTTGTCCCCCTTTCCTCATGTGCTGGGGTCTATAAAATTGGAGCAGTTACTGGCTCAGTTTGTGGGGGTGGAATTTGCAGTGCTGGAGCTGCTGGTAGCTCTGTGCTGCACATCATAGTTTTCAGCACATAGGTGAATGATTTGAGGGAAGACATTTACAGCTGGGAGACAATAGTATGGTAGGTTTGACTCCCATATCCCATGTGTACCATGACCATCCTTATAGTCCTCTCTTAATTGACAGAAGGTCTGCAAGAAGTCCCTGTTACCCTCAAAGTCTTCAATAAGATAGTCCTTATCAGCAAATGCCAAGGCCTCCAGCTCTTTATTTGGTGGATTTAATGGAGCTACACTGAGGGATGAGGATGCAGAAGCAGCCATTATATGATTTGATTTTGAGTAAAAAGGAGTGAAATGGCTTGCAAAGTTTTAAGAGCTCAAAATGCCAGGTCAATTGTAGTCAATGTCTGAACTGTGTTTTATAATGAAAAACACACAGTCTTGCTTCTGCAGTTTTTTAGCAAGTTCACAGGGATTGTGAACTGCTCAGGGCAATTTGCAGAGGGTATGAGGAATTATTTAGGTGAAAGGCTGCAGCTGGTGTGTACACCCGGCAAAAGGGAGCAATGCCGGGCGCTTCAAAGGTAATTTCACAGTTTTTACCCGCAAATTGACTGTTTCTATGTCGAATTACGGAGATGGGGCAATGCAGGTTGCCTTGGCTTACTTTAGGTAATAGGTGTAGAGCTTATATGAATTACAACAGGTATTCTAATGGCAATTTACAGAGAATTGGTAAGCATGGGCCAAACAGAGGAATTACGGTGAATACCTGGACAGAACGCTTAGACAGCTTGCGGGCCGAACTCTGAAGGTTGAAGTGATGAATCTGAGCGGTTGCAATTTGAATTTAGAGGTCTGGAGTCACTTTGGCAGCTGCAACGGCTATCTCCTTCTTCACACGAAAATGACATTGAAAATGCCTCAAAACATGACTTTAACGATAAAATTCGCAAAAATAGGGTAATTGGCGCCTTTCCGCCGATGACATCAGCATGACGTCATGGCGGGCCCGGGTACGAAGGATGACGTGGCAGCTGAGGTGTAAGCCAGGGTGGCAGGACATGGTGGCGGATGGATAAGGTGGCAGGCTTACGTGGAGGGCCACACGATGCAGGGGCGGGGAAGGGCGCTACGTCAGGGTGACGCAAGCATGACGCAAGGGGGAGGCGGTAATGGGATGGTGGTAAGCGGGTTTCCCGCACCACCTTTGGACAAAGGCGGTATCGGGGAGGGGGGCTCCGAACAACCCCACCGCCTGCCACGCGTCCCTGTACGGGGTGGAAAACCGCTTTCCCCGGACACTAAAGGTTGGCAGGTCGGGGAGCGAAAATGACCGCCCACCGTTAGATCTGGGCGGCAGAGATCGGACGGCTGGCGGGTCCTCCGATGGATCGTGCAGGTTGGGGGGGGCCCGCTGGTTTATTTAAATATTCAATTAAATATTTTTGGCGGAAAACTTTAGGATTGAGGGTTTTTCGATTGTATTTTTGGGATTTTTGGGTTTTTCAAGGGTTTTTATAAGGAAAAGAGGTTAGGAGTGGGTTCAGCAGGGGGAAGGGGTTTTCTATGGCATTTTTGAGCAGAGGGAAAATGAGGGCTTAGGGGAAAGGTTATCACTCCAACCAGGGGTTGAAGCAATCCCATTACAGGGTTGATCCTAGTCCCTGTTGGACCAGAGTCTCCCTAGACAAACCTATTTAGCTATAATGCTAAAAGGAGGATATTTATAGAATGCTTGGAGGTTTATACACCATGGTGTTATAATAGTAGGGGGAAAGGAAACATGAGGGACTTAGATAATAGAAGTTAGGGGTTAATATGGATGACAGGGGTGAAAGATGGATGAAATCACTAAGTTTATGTGAAAACAACTTAGTTTAGAGAGTAGATCAAAATGAAAAGAATTTTAGACAAGAAATGTGGCTTTTAAAGGAATAAGAACCACCATGAAACCTCAGATCTTTTCATCAATCTCAATAGATGAAGGGATGTTAGTAATGAGAGTGAAAGGGGAAATTGGGGAGTTAGACATGCTTCTTTGCTTTGCTGCCACCTGATAGAGGAGAAGGACTTCTCAATCCATTGACTTTACTTTGTGAAATAGGCTAGCTCATCTTCAATTTGCAAGGAATGACACTTATGCAACCCCATCTGCCTACCCATCTACTTGCCTAGCATTTTTTATTTCTTCTTGGAGGGTGCACTTAGGCTTGCAGACCCTTACCTGCCTTTTCTTTTCTTTGGCTTTTTTCTTTTGATGGTCTATCTACTTCTACCCTTATTTCTTCCAAGGTCCCAGATTAAGCTGTTGGGAGCCTTTTTTCTCTACCTAAACTACTTGTCTGCCAAGATTAAACAGTTTGGACAGACTTCTTTCTCTATTCTACAACTGAAAATTTAAAACATGGCATGATCCAGATTAGACTGTTGGACCATCCATCAGAATTGAGTCCACATCAAGCTATAAGCACAGATTGTATTCTCTTGGAAATATGTGATCTTTGCATCATCAAAGCAGAGCATATTTGGACCTTTCCATTGCCAATCATGAAATATGAAACCTATTGGTATAGGTAGCTAACAACTTGTAGCGATTATTCCTGCGTTGTTATACATAATATCGAGTTGACCATGTTTCGCCACGGCCAAATCCACCGCTGCGCTCACCTCCTCTTCTTTGCTCACATCGCAGTGCAGGTAAGTGGCCACAGGGGAAAGAGATTCGGCCAGAATTTTGCCGGCTTCGTCTGCAATGTCTGCGATTATGACTTTGGCTCCTTGCTTTGTGAAGAGCCGAACGATGGCTTCTCCTATGCCCGCTGCCCCACCCGTTATTATTGCTACCTTGCCCTCCAATCTGCATTCAAAGATCGTTGGCTACAATTAGTGAGAAAAACAGAGTTTCAAAGAATCTTGAAACTGCATAAATTCGGAGAATTGAATTCTAAAAAAAAAAAAAAAACCGAAAGAGCAATTCTGCGATGCTGTGATATTACCGTCGCTGTGGTCCATTAAAGCTCAGATTGCCAACACAAGAAGCCGCTGCATTAAGCTCTTCGTTAGACATGGTTGAGGAGCGAGATTGGATAATGACACAGGAATTGTCAAGTGCAATTACAAGGGGAAACAGGAATTATGGAGAAATAATTGCAAGCAGGGTCGTCACGATGAAATCACGCAATTATGGAGAATGGATGCACTATTGTGTGCACAACAAAGGCAAACAGCTTTCATTGATTTTGACACATATTCAATATATCTCCACTCTCTCAATCTAACAGTTTTTCTTAAGGCTGAACATCAAGGATTGGCACCCACCTTCAAGAATACAGAGAAATAAGCATCCTCTAAGGTGACCATAACCGAATACCATTCTGGACAATTTTTTGAAAGTCGTGCTTGAACTCAGTCATAATGAATTTTCAAAGTAGATGAGTACCTTGGGAATTTGCATTCCAATGGGAAAGACAAAGAACCTAACAATTTATTTTAAAAAAAAGCGAGAGAATATGAATGGGGTTATCACTAGGAACACAGTCCCTTCATGTCACTCCAGAGGCTCCAAATTTTGTCGACTCAAGCAACATATGGAAAGCTAAAGAGATTTCTTGCTTTCCCTCTTGAGAATATATAAGGAGAAAATGAAGATGGTATTTTTGTTCTGGCCAGAGGTTCAGTTGCGTATTTTCAATTTTGGAAACCAAAGAGGCAACAATTCATGATTTGCTATAAATCTAGATAACATAACATTTCCTTTGTCTTTTGAGGGTCCAAATGTGATTATACAAAGTTTTATGGTATTGCTCAGCAATGTTGCATGCCCAAGGGATGTAACCACATTTGATTGCAATTTGGTGTTAGGATATGATAGAGATGAACACACTAGGTATGGCCAACAATAATGAAGGTCGGTTTAAGAGCTACTTACTCTTACTCCTCTTATTGAATTGATTCTAGTGCGACCTACAAATAATTTTCGAGTTGGTATTAAATTTATATTCTAAACCCCACTTGCAATTGTTAAGGTTGATAAGTTAAGGTCCTTTTTAGACCATTTTCTCTGCTCATTAGCTTGGATCACGACAAAAGTAAAAGGGATGTAAGAAAACAAAAATGAAAGTAAGACTACTGCAAATTACATATGGCCAACAAAAGATAGAAACTTAGTACCTAAAAATACCCTGATCTGGTAGGGTACAAGGATAATTCAAACAACGCATAATAACAATACCATTGTCTCTGTTTAACAAGCATTTTGATGGAAGCTTAAGAAACTTGTCTATGGTAATCATATGAATAGCATTTAAAAACTGTATAATTAATACGATGCTTCGAAAACACCAATCTTTACAACTCACCTGTAGTACGAATTCAATGGTTTTATTTGTGAAAGCTTCTCTATGGTCTCTTACAATACATCGATAAAATCATTCAAAAGAGGCCAAGCTTTAGAAAATAAACCTCATAATTTTTATTGAAACCATTCATGTTGTACAAATGACAAATTTTCCAAAAATGTGAAAAACATGATCCAGAAAACATTCCAACATTGCTACCTCTGTTTCACAAACAACTAATGAGAAGAGCCCCTCACCCAAAGAGTGATATGTGTCTACGTTACCAGAAGTGGGAAAAAGGAATAGAAGCAGGAACATAGTGAGAAGCAGAGCTAGAGGGTTTTAGGAGATAACAAACATAAACCCCACCCTCCCTGGTGTATTTTACACATGCAAAATTGAATAGTAATGCACTAATTTAGTGTCAAGACAAGAACAGATACAACAACAGGAATGAAATGAAAAAAAGGTCCCCTGGTCATGTTTCTGGTAACATAGATAGGCATCTAATATAAAACCTACGACAAGGGGAATAGACACACATAAAATCAAACCGCGCATTTGAGTCTATGATGTTATAAACAATAAGAAATCATTGTATAGATACTTCAAAAATATGGTCACTGGGAAAAAAAACTAACCTGTTACCTTTAATTTTGAACCAGGCCTCTACACATTGCCTGTGAGCAACAGCCAGATCATCCTTGCAAGAATAACCCAACACAATAGATTCCCCTACCTCTTGGTTGGTCTCCAGAGTAAGATGCAATATTCTACACTCCTTCTCAGATCGACTCCCAATTCTGTCCAATTGCCTCCCTTGATCAGAAGGTAAATTCCCTTCTGGTTCCTTCACCTCAGGGTTAGGACCCTTCTTAAGACCTACATCAGAACTATCAGAAAGAGAATGCCTTGCAAGATCTGACATTCCTACAATATCAGGATCATAAGAATTAGAATAATCATATTCATCATGTCAATATGTTCCTCCATCTGAATCATACTGCGAATTCCACGATTGATCTTCAACATCAGAATAATTTGGGTTGTGTGCACTACCATCCACAGATGGTCTGCATGAGATGGCTTCCTCATGCTCCTCATATGCTAGAACAATTATGGACTCATCTTTAACTGCAGAAGTTGAGGACCTCTCTATGCTAATGAAGAATGGGATATAAATTTCGACTTACTCATAAATATGACTGAAAAAGCCCTTGTATTTCCCCCATTTCTCTTCAAAACTCTTATTTCTCGCACTTACTACGTTTGTGTGCTTAGGGACCACAACCAACAAGTAAGTATGGCAAACAGGGCTTGACTGACCAATGACAAGGAGAAGGGTACAACACTCTTTAACGTTAGTAACACCATGTGAGGGAGATGGAAAATGAGACTCAGTGCAATTCAATGTGGGAGGTATGAAGGACGAGGCTCGATTGACTAGCAGGAAGAAGAAGGTTACAACATGCCAGAGAGGAGGGTGTGAAAAGGAAAAGTGGAGGGGAGGGCACATGTGTGGAGGAGGATTCCGTTCAGTAGAGAGTTGCAGAAATAGGTAGGTAGCGGAAAACGTGGGCTAATAAAAATTTGGGCAAATGACAAAATTTTATTGGTTGGAGGGACAAACACATGGAAAAATGTTATTGGTTGGAAGGGAGAAATCCAAGCTTTCCCATTGGCTAGGGTGAACAGTATTTGACCACCCCAAGCTAACAAATAAAACACATATCGGCATAATTATAAGAGAATTGAAAAGATTAAAAAGGTATGCAAGATAATTTAACAATTATAAGAGAACCCCAATGCATTAAATAATTTTTGTGGAAGAAGAATTTTCTTTGGCATTATGATCATTTATATTATGTAGGATTTCTCTGCTTAAATAGAAGGTTTTTTTTAGAATTGTAGATTTTTTTTATAGGAGGATATATAGAGTTCTTGAAAAGATACCATGGGAATGAGAATGATTTTTTTGGGAAGGTTTTAAAACTAATGCTCAAAATTTTATGGTTGAATGTGTAGTCCCCAAATAGAATAAGGGAGAGACAATCAAGATGTTAAGTCTCCTACAAACTTTAGTTATACCAAATCCATGTTGGGAAGAACTTTCAATGGATTTTATTCCATGTTTACCTAATTTTGAAGGAAAAAATGTTATAATGGTAGTAGTGAATAAACTGAAGAAGTACGTCCATTTTTTCTCTCTTTCTCATCCCTTTAAACCAAGTACAATAGTAATATCAGTTATGAAAAAAATTCAAAAATTATGTAGAATCCCTTAGATTAATTTTTTTTCAAAGAAATGGGTAGGAATTTGTATTATTAAAAAAAATCAGGTTAGTAGGCCAAAACTTTTACATATTCTAATATTCCTTGGAGGTTTGAAATTGTGCATTGTGGCTCAATCCAAACCCTCAATCGATTTCCCCATGACATAAAAATTTCAGACCCTTTCCAACTAAAAGTTCTCCAAAAAAATCCCAATATCTAGATACATTTACATTCCATTATTCACTACTTATGTTGTGACTTCAAAGACTGAATTCTTTTTTTCCTTAGCGAAATGCCTTTTCCTTTCTTCCCAACTTGAGTCCAGCCCATGTTTTCTTCTATTTCTGGCATATCATTCTTTGGCAATGTGAAAATCGGACTCTTCCTCATCAGCCTAATCTGCCCAAGAAGATGCATTTCTTGCAATAATCCTTGTGGATTCAGAAGGGGATCCACTTTCCACGAGGGTTTGTTGTTGTTCTACTTTTGCTGAGTCGAAAGAATCCTCATTGGCATTCATTATTTCTTGCTTTGTTTCTGGTGTCGTTGATGCAATTTCCTTGGCCAAATATGCTTCCTTCTTGTCTTCTGGTTCTTTCTTGTCTTGAAGCACATCCTTTTTAAATATCCTATAGTGAATAACCTGAGCTCCTTCCCACCATTTGGGCTTCGAGCTTTCTTTTTCTAGTCTTTGCTGCTTTGTAAACGCTTGGGGTAGTTTTTAATTCTGCGCCCTGTTTCATAGCATGCTCTACACCAAAAATAAATATTCTCATAATCGATCTTTTGGATCCGTTAGATTAATCTATGTGGGAAAACTGTTTTTGAAGTCCATTTCCACATATATTCAGGCACAAGTAGTCTTGAATAATTTTGTAGTTTCAGGACAACGATGATAAAACTTTCCCAATGCATTCCCAATAGAGGAAAGCGATGGAAGATTCTAAAATTGCAATGGACAATTCAGAAGCCTTACCCAAACTAGAGCTATAGATATTAATGTCATTACCAGATAAAAAATGGGAGTCCAGGGCTGCATAAAGAGATCTGGATTGCCCCAAAACCACGACCCAACTTCGCAAATGGCCTTCTTATCCTCTATATTATAGAAAACCACAACATGAAAACCCTGAGCCAAAGGGTAAATATTTAATTCATCCGTTAAAAGGGGCTTCCATGATTTAGAGATCCATTTGTGCAGATCAACTAGCTATGGCCAGAACCCATTAAACTTGCAAATCAAACCTTGCTTTGATTGTTTTCCACAACTGATAGCTTTCTCATCCACAGGAACATTGATAGAAGGAATTTGTTGAACCAATGGAAGATCATAACCAAATTTCAACATGGAATTGTAAGAAACCCAAGAAGATGTTGCTAGACCAGTAGTCATATCTGCAAAAGAAACTTCATTTTTTTCCTGATCATTGGAGTTTTCCATTACAAAAGAGATATGTAAAATATTCATGAAAACTAAGCAAAGAATTGCTGGATAAGGTGAAACCCTAGCCGCCGAAAGGGTTTGCAGAGCTTCATCCATCATTCGTAAGTGTTAACCAACATATTAATCATGTAATTTTCTTTCATTGTGTTTCAACATATCCATCATGTGGTTTTTTCTCATAGAATCCCTGATATTATGATAAGCGACAAAGATCCTATTTTCATAAGAAAATTTTGAACTGAATTATTTTCCTGTTTGGGTAGACAATTGGCTCACACCTCATCCTACTAAATCGATTGGGTAATCTGAGATTGTGAATAAATGTCTATAAGGATTTCTTTGTTTATTTTCATCTAATAAAGAGACATAATGAGTAAACCTAGGTCATCTAATAAAGAGACATAATGAGTAAACCTAGGTGGAATCCCCAATATTGTAAGTGATAAACATCCTATGTTCACATGAAATTTTTGAACTGAATTATTTTCTTGTTTGGTTACTCAATTAAAATCCCCAATAGATGAAAATTTTGGACTGAATTAGTTTATTGTTTGGGTACTCAATAAACTTACAATATTAGCTCATAACACATCTTACTAAATAATAAATTCAATAGGAAAACTCAGATTATGAATAAATGTCTAAAAAATATCTTTATTATTTTTATCTAATAAATAAACACTATGAATAAGTAATTTCAGTAAAACACATCCACCACCCAAAAAAATTACCATTTATAACAGATTATGATACCACCCTTCATCTATTATAACATCTTATAAGCGACTAAACAAATTTAATTAGTTAAATCCCACCTAAAACACCAATAAAAAGTTTTCAGATGATATAAAAAACAAATAAACCTTTCACCAAAACCAACTAATTTAATTTCATCATAAATCATCATGCTTCTCTGTATATACTTGATTTTTTTTTATTTTGAATAATCTTAATCCAAAAAGCAATGTCGAAGTTGTTAAATTATTAAAACATTATAACATCGCTATTACTTCTGTGCATTAATTGAAGTCAACATAACGGAATTTATTTCTTCATCTACCAACTATGAATGTGTTATGAAACTTATGACGAAGTTGTTAAATTTCTAACATATTATAGCATCCCTATTACTTCTTTGCATTAATTGAAGTCAACCTAACGGATTATTTCTTCGCCTACCAAATATGAATGTGCTATGAAACTAATGACGAATTTCGTCCTATAATATTGGAATGAAAATGAATTTTGCGTTGTAAAATTAAGAGTAGTTAAAATTGGGGAAGAAATGAAAATTTAATTAAAAAAACAATTAAATTTATTCAAAATTTAAGTTTTCATAATAGAATTTCCATTTACTTTGAATTTTTATTTAAATTTATTTTACATATTAGTTTTAAGTTTTGATTTTTGTTTTAAGAACATTATTAATTAAATTTAATGGCTAACAAATATTAATATTAATATTAAATTAAATATATAAATAAAATAGGTATACGAGTAATATTATATATATATTTTTTCTTAATTAAATTGAGAATAGGTTCAAATTAGCTAAAATGTTGGATGGAAAAATGATCTACTTATTTTTTATCAGTGTATGAGGCTTGATTGAATCTAAATGCCCCATGGAATAGTTTTTTTTAGGCTAAATCCTGTAAAAACAAATTAATTATTCATATAGGTATGTGTATTTTAGAATGATTCTTCCAACATTTTAATTTAATTATGAATACTTATTAGGTGTATGGTAGTGTTGAAGGCTCGAAATTCTTTGCCTCAACATCAGGGAAAACCACCCGGTCGAAAACTTAAGGAACCTCCTTTTCTGTTTGGAATGGTGGCTCCAACTAGGATTATCAGACCAGTTTCCCTTTGTTGAAGGAAATGTAACTAGGTTCGGTCTTCGTAAATGTACTTATGATATTTGTATTTATTCAAGAAAAGAAATATTATTTTTATAATATATGTCAATGAGTTTCTTGCTCGTTGAAATGGGTTTATATAATATATGTATATAAACCTGCAAATATATACATATCTAAAATTATAAATATCCCTGGGGGATATTTATAATTGTAAGTTTTGTGGGCCTCAAGGTGGTTACATCGACTTCCCTGGGGCATGATTTCTGTACACAATATCCATTTGGGGAGCATAATAGTTCTTTGGAAAAAAATATCTGAGGAATACAACTTTTGACCAAGGCTATGGAATGCCATGAAAAGCCTTTTCTCGTCGAATTTCTAGAAAATATCATTTATGGATGCAAATTGACCCCAAAAGTTTGGGACCCAAAAATCACACAAAAACTACCAAGAATATAGAGAATCATTGAAATAGTGGAAGAGGTGGGTAGCCACTCATATCCACCTGGATCAATAACTCCACAACTTTCTACACATATTTAATGGTTTTGATTTTTCTAGATTGCCCACACTTGAAGAGTTGGAACTAATGTTTTTAAGAATTGGTATAAAAAGGATAGATCTAGAGTGGGGATCACAAAAAATTTGGAGAAATGAACATTTAGATAATCTAACTCAAATATTTATATATTTAACCAAAATAATAAACTTGAATAAAAATAGTACCAATGTAAATCTACAAGAAGAACAAAACCATAGCATCACTGGAAAACCTAAAAAAACTTACTATTATCAAGTTTTAGTTTTAAGTGAAAGATGAAGAACATTTGCAAGATCAAGGATAATGTTATCTTAGACATTTATTAAATCTTACAATGTATTGTCCTATAGTATTAATCATGCATACCAATGCTATTAGTAATGAAGCTTATGCTTCTTATTCTTCTAAACCCCTATTTCAAATCAATGGATCATGCAATTGTTGATCTAAAAGATCCTATATCCTATTACCTATTATTTAACCAATGGAGGTCTCCCAAACAAATGATGCACCTACTTTCTTAAATAACCTAATGCAAATAAAACAATTTCCTAATGAACGAAAATCTTTATAACACTAACTTTATTTTATGATCTTCATCCTTATCCCATAATCAAAAAATTCACAGCGATAAGGTGTCTTAGGTTTTTTTTGGCCTCTTTATGGTCTTGTTCTTCTCATAATCTTGCATTGGCACCATTTTGATTTAGTTTTATGAGTTTGGTCAAGTCTATCAATATTTGATTTAGATTATCTAAATATTCCTTTCTCCAAATTTTTAGCGTTATCCACTAAATATTAATCGTTTGTTTCCTAATTCAACGATAACATTACTTCCAACTCTTCAAATAAAGTCTAATTTGCAAGAACAAAATCCATTAAGTAAGTTGTTCATCCATTAAAAAAAAAAAAGAGTTATTAAAACATGTTTATTTGAGACATGCATTAATTGAACCCAATTTTATGAGAAATGTATGTAAGGGTAGTAATGAAATAGGATCGATTTTTTCTAGATTGCCTAGGAATATTTAGCATGAAAAGAGGGCGATGAAATCATGTTTGCATATATTTTCCGATAGAAGATTCATTTTGCAATCTAGTTCCATAATTAAATGATTATGGCCAATGATCTAGGGTCTATATCTTGGCTGAAATTGGATAATTTCTCGCAAAGTCTAAATTCTCCATTAACTAAGTGTATCATTAGATTATTTTGTATCAATGAAAATGTAATATCCCATATAATAAAATTATTTCGTTCCTTCATATGTAGCTAAAATGTTTGCAACATAAACCATAATTCAATTTATATCTCCCATAAAACCCTTATTACGTTAATTTTGGATAATTTGATTCTCTAAAACGTAATAAGTTTTACAGAGCTCCATATTGTCCATATTTAATATAAACTAATATATATTGATCTACATTAATTTTATAGATATTTTTAACTCCCCTTCATGATAACCACCATTCTTTAAACATTGATGTTAGTTACAAAATTCTTTAGACAGGAAGGCTCTCTACAATCTTCACCTAATTTTGCACCATTATAGATATGAAATCCATTTGGAAACTTAATAGCTATGGATATATCCATCCACAACATGTTACTTGCATACTCACCTTTCATAATAATTAGCATTTACATCAATGTTTTCTCTTGAAAACATTAAGAGAGTAACTTCTAAGATAGACGAATATTTGCAAAATAAATTTTGGAACCTCAAGCCCTTGCTTAATTTTGGGAAAACATATTGATGGCCATTTTTCTTCCACACTTTTTTCTTCCATACGTATTCCACCCATAATCTCTTAAATTTTCCCCAATTTGATTCCATCTATCTTACTATCCTTCTATAAAATCCACACATATATACATGCAACACATCTTGACATATCCCCCCTTATCCCCCTTGCGGGATGAATTTTGTAACATACTTAATTATATTTCATTTTAATTATGTAATGCGTACATTAAATGCCTAAACATGACCATTAGGCCTATCTAAATCATACGACACATTACTTGTGTTTATGGTATTTCCTTGGTAAGCTCCTTACCTATGTTTCCATGTATGAATGTGTTTTCCCTGTTTGATGTCTAAATTATGACTAGGAAAGCTTCCCTTGGTTAGCTTTTTGGATCCTTCTTTGGTCTTATGCATTATTTAACAGGTTTTTTAATTAGACATTCTATTCACATATTGGATTAAATTTAACATGTGTTCTTGATTTCTACCACCATGGTTAGTTTTAATTACTTTTCGAGCTTCCCATCATCCTCATATCCATTACGGGTGCATTCAAGGGTTGGAATGGAAGAAAAGGATATTCCACCTTTTATGATTTATTACGTGAATGCCACTCTCTTGTTGTATGACCCATTTTCATCCATTCCCCACAAACCATTAAACTATTGAGCTTTTTTTTTCTCATTAAAAAAAGTGTTGCTACTTCATTGATTTTTATTTTATTTTTTTCACTCTAACCTCTCTCTTCTTCCTACAAAGTAGTTGTGTTGTTCGGATCTATTGTTGTATCTACCAAAGCCTCACAATAAGGATTAACCCTCATTGGTTTACTTATGTATTTGGCTTGGCTCCTTCCTTTTGTCACTATTTGTTTTGTTGGATCTAGGGTTTTCCCTTACATGTTTATCTTGTATCCTTCCAATCCCTCTCTGAGGAGGATTACTAACACTTCTATTGCAAGGAAAACACCCATAAGGGCTTCACTCAATGAACGACTGACATATCACGTGTGTTCGTTGTATACTAAACAATACCCCTTTTTTTACTACATATTGGAAGATACCTCTAAAAATCACATTATTTAACCCCCTAGCAATATGAACCCAATACACCTTCCCAATTTTAAAAACCCCTACTTTCACTAGATATTGTAGGTATCCATTTTCATTAACATTTTTTATACCCCTTTATATTTTTTCATTAACTTTGATCTCAATTTTTTATACCTGCCAATATAAAAACCCTTTACCCCCTGTTATATGCTCAATATATTATGTCATTTTTTCCTCAATATATATCGCCCAACATGAATGCAAGTGGTATGGTATTTCTCCCTAGTGAAGCCCTAGTGATAACACCCCATAGCTAGGGCTAAATTTATCTATTCATTGGTAATATTTTTTCATATATTTATTAGGTAGATTTGGTGTATACGTGTGTGTAGCATTATGTTTTAGGACAATTATTATTTTGGGTGCATACAAAGGAAAATTCTAATGTTATTATTTTAGAGCAACATAGGAGGCTTAAATCTCACTAGTTTTAGGAATTTGTCAAGCTCTTCTTTGATCTAGATATGTTCCTTCTATCTCCTCCCTTTTACTTTGATTTTTTCTTACATTTTAACTAGGTTGTAAATGTCTCTTTTGTTTCCTAGTTGTAAAAGAAATTTTTGAGACCTAATTCAAGCACACATTAAAAGTCAGCCATGCCCCTCCACTTTTCTTACTCCATCCTTTTGGCAGTGATAGGACTAGGGAGAGAGGTGTTCAATCTAATTTCCCCATCATAATAGTAAATGTAGTTATGTAAGAAAACCATCAATTCATTTATCATAAAATAAATTTAAAAATTTACATTGTTTCTAAAATAATTTACATCCTTTTAATTTTATGAAAAGATATAAAAGATCCAACCATCCATACTTTGAAAAACACTTAGAACTATATTTTTAAATCACCCACTATGAAAACAATTCAAAGTAAAAAGCATTTTCTTTTATCCTAGAAAAAAACAATTTATTTCCATTAAAAAATAAAACATATATTTATTTAAAAAAAATTGATTAATAATATGTAATATTCCATTTTATTGATATTTCCAAAATTGACGAAATTTGCCCATGGTATTTACCATGATATTTTTTCATGGTATCTTCCTATGATATTTGCCTTCTTTTTCTCAAGGAAAATAATAAAATAAGGTTTCTCGAGAGCCCATCAAGCTTATAAAAGGGGATAGGAGCTAGCAATTTGGATCATCTTGAGTTTGTTTATCGTAATGTATCTTGTTGAGAACTTGGCAAGACCAGTTCTAGTTTGATCCCCGAGTGATCAGGTGCTCAAAAAATAGCTCAAAATTCAAAGTTGTCGGATCGGTGTGGAACCTAGAAAACCGCGTAGTGCTCGTCATCCTAAATCTGACACAAATCGTTTTTCACGAAACAAACACCGTATTCTCCCATGACCATGTTCTGTTCATTTTCCTAAATAGGCGAATTTAAAAGAAAATGCAGACAACCTAGTCAGCAGTTCATACCATTAATGTGACACTGACTAGGCATGCCTGTGTGGTAGGGTGACCGTGCAACTCTGGAAAATGGCGTGGTGCCAAGTGGCACGATGTGATTGGTTCGGATTTGGCAGATTTTGATTCGTCGGAAGGTGGTCAACCATAGGTTGACATGTGGCCCAGCGAGAGGCCGCAACTTGCCAGCCCAGGGACCACCAAAATTTTGGTTAAGGGTCTGGGAAGCAGCGACAGGGCTCGAACCTGCGACCTCCAAGAAACAAGCCAAGCCTCCTACCAATATGCCATACCAATAGTTCTTAATAATCGATGGACGCGACAGGTATTTAATGTTGATATGTTGTGCACTCCAGGGAAAGGGCCAATGCGTGGGGACCCACCCTTGGACGCGCTACCCCATATGTCCAATAGCAGAGCGGAGCAGGGGCGTGGTCGGCGAGGCAGGGCCATTGGCCTTAGCCCCAGGCACATGGCCCCCATATGGCTTGAAAATTTTGGATTTTAGGCATTAGAGGCTATTTGAAACGTCCTACAATTTCACCTGAAAATCGGTGAAATTGGCGCTCTGTCAGCAAAATTTCGGGTGAATTTGTAGGATGGTGCTGGGTTTTGGGGAATTTGCAGTGCGATTAATAGAAATACTTAGGGAAGCCATAACTTCTTTATTTTTTGACCAAATCAGGAGCATAAAGATGCTAGACAAGAATTTTTGGCATTCTGGAGCCATTGGAACATGTTTCAGAGCTATCTGAGCATTGTAAACTTATTTATTCACACTTTTGAGTATAATATAAGTAGGTTTTAACCACGTACATAAATTACCTACATAATAATTCTAAAAATAGAAAATGAACAATGGTGAGAGCATAAAACATAAAACAAATATACAGAGAGATTTTCCCCTGGATCCCAAAACCGCGATTACCAGATTGATTTTTCATTATGTTCCTTTCAATGTTACAATACATATATATACATGCTGAAGCATCCATAAACCCCAATCCATTAACCTTGGATTAGAACATAACCTTAGTTCCCTTGACCAGATCTATAAAATACCATGGACCAAAAACCATCGCGCCCAACACCATGTGTGAAATCCATGCACAAAACCATAGGTAGGTCCGCCCACCTAATATAGGGTCCAATTTTTTTTTTTCCTCGCGGCACTGCCCCGAACCCCATAAAGGGGGGCTACCACCCCACTACGCTTGGCACAATGAAATGGGGGCTCCTCCCTCCCTCTAACTCCCCAGTTCAACTACTGGGGCTAGTCGTGGAAATAATATAACACAACCCAACATTCTCCCACTTGTTGTTTTCTTTCCACAGGGGGCCATAGGAGCACTTAGTCATTGATCCAGCCCTGCAATGCCCATTGTTTCTCTAGACCAAGATAACTTCTCAATGCTCATAGACTTTGTCAATGCATCTACGGTATTCTTCAAAGTGTCCACCTTTACCAATAACACCTTTTTGTCTTCTACCATATCCCTCACAAAGTGATACTGAACATCAATGTGCTTTGTCTTTGAATGATAAGCAGGGTTCTTTGCCAAGAAAATTGCACTTTGTCTGTCATAGTCTATCCTTATAGCTCGTTGTACTAACCCCATACATGAACACAATCACTGCAACCAAATTGCTTTCTTGCTTGAATGAGTGGCTGCCATGTATTCTACCTCTGTTGTTGATAGTTCCACTATAGATTGTCCCTTACTCATCCAACTGACTGCACCTCCAAATAGGTTAAACACATACCCACTTGTAGATATTATTTGATCTAGAACTCCACCCCAGCATGCATCAACAAAGCCACAGATGTCCAAAAATTTGTCCAATCCTAGTCTTCCTTGGTAGCACAAACCATAATCACTAGTGCCATGCAAATACCTAAAAACCCGCTTCACTGTTGTCCAATGCTCCTTCCCTGGTTTTGACATAAGCCTGCTCAATACTCCCACTACATGTGGAATGTCTGGTCTAGTACAGACCATCGCATACATCAGGCTACCGACTACACTTGCATATGGAACACGAGACATTTCCTCTTCCCCTTCTTATGTCTTGGGACACTGTTCAGTAGATAACTTTACACCTACAGGAATAGAAACCTTCACCCGTTTACTATCCTGCATATTAAACCTCTACAGTATTTTCTCGACATACTTCCTCTAGTTTAACCAAAGCTTCCTCTTTCCCCAATCTCATTTAATTTCCATGCCCAAAATATAGTTTGTAGCACCAAGATCTTTCATGTCGAATTTGGAGGACAATTGGGGTCTTCAAATCATGGATAATTTCTTTGTCATTTCCAACCAGCAACATATCATCCACTTACAAGACTAGATAAATAACACGGTCACCAATTAATTTAAAATACACGCAGTGCTATGCTTTGCTTCTAGTGAAGCCAAGTCCCTGTATAAATGTATCAAAATTCTTATACCACATCCTTGGTGATTGTTTTAACCCATACAAAGACTTTTTTAACTTGCATACTAGTTCTTTCTTACCCTTCACCGGAAACCCTTCAGGTTGCTTCATGTAGATCTATTCTTCTAGATCCCCGTGAATGAATGTTGTCTTCACATCCATTTGTTCTACCTCAAAGTCAAAAGCAATAGTAACAGATAAAAGTAATCTAATAAAAACTACCTTGGCAACAGGAGTAAAAATATCACCAAAATCTATTCCCGACACCTGGGAATAACCTTTTGCTACCAACCGAGTTTTGTATTTCTCCACCTTTCCTTTTGCATTCATCTTCTTTTGAACACTCATTTGCTACCAATGGGTTTCCTTCCAGCTGACAACTCAACCAAATCCCAAGCCTCATTTTTGTACAAAGATGCCATTTCATCAACCATGCCCTCTTTCCAGAGTTTGCCATCCTCTGAATCTACTTCTTCCTTCACAGTTCTGGGATCATCATCAGTAATAGATAAAGAAAAATTTGAATAGAAAGTAGATGGACGATATCTTTCTAGCTGCCTTCTTTCTCGAATTGATCTTCTCACAACCAGAGTTTGTGGCTCTCCATATTCTGATTCCTCTTCTGTTGTAGAGTCTGATTCTTCCTACTTTAGCTCAAATTCTAGCTTCTCAGTTTCCTATGGTAGGACTTCATGTTTAATAACATATTTCACCTCTCTAAACAACACATCTCAGTTGTACACAACCTTCCTTGTTACTGGGTTCCAAAGCTTATAACCTTTTAAACCATCCTTATACCCAATAAAGATGTACTTTTCGAATTTAATATCCAAATTTGTTCTTTTCTCCTTTGGAACATGTACATATGCATCACATCCAAATACCCTCAAATGTGAAAGAGACAGTTTCTTCCCAGTCCATGCCTCTTGTGGATTCTTATCCTCCAACACTGATGAAGGTGATCTGTTGACCAGGTAACATGCAGTCTCCACTACCTCTGCCCAGAATTCATGTCCTAACTGGGCACCACTGAGCATGCTTCTTTCCCTTTCCATCAACGACTTGTTCATTCTTTCTACAACTCCATTTTGCTCAGGTGTGTATGGATTAGTCTTCTATCGTGCTATACCACACTTCTTACAAAAATCTTCAAATTCCTTCTTGCAAAACTCTCCACCGTTATCTGTCCTTAGCACCTTTATCTTCTTATATGTCTGGTTTTCCACCAGAGCCTTAAACTCTTTAAACCTGTCAAAGACTTCAAATTTCTTCTTAGGAAATATATCCATGTATTCCTTAAGAAGTCATCTATAAATGATACATAGTACATATGCTTACCTTGTGATGGAATTGACACAGGTCCAAACACATCACTGTGCACAAGCTCTAATATCTGTTTCACCCTCTTACTACCAGAGGGGAAACTCACCCGATTATGCTTCCCATATACACAATTTTCACAGAAATCAAAATCCAGAGAGATATTAGACATACTGTCTACCATACCTTTACCATGAAGCATTCGAAGGCCCTTATCTCCAATATGTACAAGCCTTTGATGCCATAGCATGGTCTTTTCTCTGAAGACCACTAGATTTTTTGCTCCACTTCCAGGAACCACAAAACTGCTACACCCATCAATAACAGTTCTACCTTACAGCTTGTACAGAGTTCAATCCGAACTCCCTGCCTCAATACCATTTCTCCCCAAACCATCTTGTAGGTGTCTTTCTCGAACACTATTTTTACACCTACATCATCCAGCTTGCTTACAAAAATCAGATTTCTGGCTAATGCAAGAATATGCAGAACACCCGGAAGTGTTCTAATCCTTCCGCCTTGCAACTTCAACTTGAATTTTCCACGACTAATGATTCTAGCCTTCCTGTCATCCCTTAAGAATACAACACCACCATAATATTTCTCATACTCGTAGAACCACTCTCTATGCGGAGTGAAGTGAAAGGATGCACCTGAGTCAATCAACCATTCCTCATGATCTACATGTGTACTTGAAGAAGAAGCCAAGTACACATCCCCACCTTCACCTGAGGTGGTTTTTTCCTCTATAGAAGGAGCATCATCAAATCCCTTTCCTTCCTCGGGAACTTTAGATTTACAGTCCCTTTTGTAGTGTCCTTCCTTTCCGCATTTCCAGCACACCTTTACAGATTTTCCTGGAGATTTAGATCTCCCACTCGAGGACTTATTTTTGTTTTTGTTCTAGGACTGTCCTCGAACAGACAAGGCATCACCATTTTGGCTCTCCATACTTTTCCGTATCATCTCCTCAGTCAACAAGGATGAGACTATTTCATCAAACTACAAGGCAGTTAAATTGCTACCTATTACAACAATGAGACTGTCCCATGAATCTTGTAGAGAACACAACAAACTGATGCACTTATATTCATCTGAAATTTTAATATACACAAATAATAACTGGCTCACCACAGTATTACATGCGTTCAGATTCTCTGTCACTGAGTCTCCATCATTCATCCCCAGGTTATAAAACTTCTTCCATAGGAAAAATTTACTCACTAGAGACTTAGATTGGTACAAATTCCCTAACTTGTCCCACAAAGCCTTCATCGTAGCTTCCCCTGATACATTCAACAATACTGAATCTGAGACACACAATTGTATTGTGATTTTTGCCTTCCGATCCAACTTCTTCCAGTCTTCATCAAACATTGTCATTAGTTTAATACCCGAATCTACTGCGATCCACTGATCTCTATCTACCAACAAATCCTCCATCTTGAGTTTCCACAACTCAAAACTCTGACCATTAAATTTCTCGATCTCTATCTTTCCACTACTCGCCATCTTCTTTATCCACAAGAATCAATTCTGCAGATCTCCCACTGAACAGGGTCTACCACAAGCCCGAGCAAAAGCCCTTAGCATCAAAGGTGTCCCTTTGAAGCCAAAACAACTCTGATACCAAATGTAGGTTTTAACCTCGTACAGAAATTACCTGCATATGAATTCTAAAAATATAAAATGAACAATGGCAAGAGCATAACACATAAAACAAATATGCATAGAGATTTTCCCCTAGATCCCAAAACTGGGACTACCAGATTGATTTTTCTTTATGTTCCTTTCAATGTTGCAATAAATATATGTACTTGTCGAAGCATCCATAAACCCCAATCCATTAACCCTAGATTAAAACATAACAGTAGTTCCCTTGACCGGATCTATAAAATACCATGGACCAAAAACCATCACACCCAAAACCATGTGTGAAATCCATGCACAAAACCATAGGTAGGTCGACCCACCTAATATAGGGTCCAAAAAAAAAACTCTCCGGGTGCTGCTCTGGACTCTGTAGAGTGGGGCTACTTCCTCGCTATGCCCAACGCAACAAAGGGGGGAATCTACCCCCCCGTTCAACTAATGGCGTTAGTCATGGAAATAATATAACACAACTCAACATTCTCCCACTTGTTGTTTTCTTTCCACAGGGGGCCACAGGAGATCTAAGTCATTGATCCATCCCTACAACGCCCATTATTTCTCTACACCAAGAGAACTTCTCAGTGCTCACAGACTTTGTTAATGCATCTGCAAAGTTCTTCAAAGTGTCTACCTTTACCAGCAACACCTTTTTATCTTCTACAATATCCATCACAAAGTGATACTGAACATCAATGTGGTTTGTCTTTGAATGATAAGAAAGGTTATTTACCAAGAGAATTGCACTTTGGCTATCATAGTCTACCCTTATATCTCGATGTACTAACCCCATACTTGAACACAATCTCTGGAAGCAAACTGCTTCCTTGCTTGCATGAGTGGCTTCCATGTATTCTGCCTCTATAGTTAATAGTGCCACTACAGATTGTCTCTTACTCATCCAACTGACTGCACCTCCAAATAGGTTAAACACATACCCACTTGTAGATCTTCTCTAATCTAGATCTCCACCCCAGTCTGCATCAACAAAGCCACGGATGTCCAAAACTCTGTCCAATCCTAGTCTTCCTTGGTAGCACAAACCATAATCACTAATGCCACACAAATACCTAAAAACCTGCTTCACTGTTGTCCAATGCTCCTTCCTTGATTTTGACATAAACCTACTGAATACTCCCACTGCATGTGCAATGTCTAGTCTAGTACAGACCATCTCATACATCATGCTATTGACTACACTTTCATATGGAACACGGAACATGCCCTCTTCCTCTTCTTCTGTCTTGGGACATTATTCAGCAGATAATTTTACACCTATAGGAATAAGAACCTTCACCGGTTTACTATCCTGCATATTAAACCTCTGCAATATTTTCTCGACATACTTCCTCTGGTTTAACCAAAGCTTCCTCTTTGCCCAATCTCATTTAATTTCCATGCCCAAAATATAGTTTGCAACACCAAGATATTTCATGTCGAATTTGGAGGACAATTGGGTCTTCAAATCCTGGATAACTTCTTTGTCATTTCCAAGCAGCAACATATCATCCACATACAAGACCAGATAAATAACACAGTCACCAATTAATTTAAAATACACACAGTGATCTTCTTTTCTTCTGGTGAAGCCAAGTCCCCATATAAATGTATCAAATTTATGATACCACATCCTTGGTGACTGTTTTAACCCATAGAGAGAATTTTTAACTTGCATACCAGTTCTTTCTTACCCTTCACCACAACGCCTTCAGGTTGCTTCATGTAGATATCTTCTTCTAGATCCCCGTGAAGAAATTTTGTCTTCACATCCATCTATTCTACCTCAAAATGAAAAGCAACAACAACATATAAAAGTAATCTAATAGAAGCTACCTTGGCAATAGGAGAAAAAATATCACCAAAATCTATTCCCGATACCTAGGAATAACCTTTTTCTACCAACTAAGCTTTGTATTTCTCCAACTTTCCTTCTGCATTCATCTTCTTCTTGAACACCCATTTTCTCCCAATGGGTTTCCTTCCATCCAACAAGTCCACTAGATCTCAAGCCTCATTTTTGTGTAAAGATGCCATTTCATCAACCATGGCCTCTTTCCAGAGTTTTCCATCCTCTGAATCTGCTGCTTCCTTGACAGTTCTGGGATCATCATCAATAATAGATAAAGAAAATTTTTAATAGAAAGCATATAGACTATACCTTTCTGGTTGCCTTCTTTATCAAACTGATCTTCTCACAACCGGAGTTTGTGGCTCTTCATCTTCTGATTCCTCTTCTACTGTAGAGTCTGATTCTTCCTCCTTTAGCTCAAACTCTATCTTCTCAGGTTCCTTTGGTAGGAATTCATGACATATTTCACCTCTGTAAACAACACATCTCGGTTGTACACAACCTACCTTGTTACTGGCTTCCAAATCTTATAACCTTTTAAACCATCCTTACACCCAATAAATATGCACTTTTCAGATTTACTATCCAACTTTTTTCTTTTCTCCTTTGGAACATGTACATATGAATCACATCCAAATACCCTCAGATGTGAAAGAGAAGGTTTCTTACCAGTCCATACATCTTGTGGAGTCTTATCCTCCAACGCTGATGAAGGTGATCTGTTGACTAGGTAACATGCAGTCTCCACCACCTCTACCCAGAATTCCTGTTCTAACCCGACAGCACTCAACATTCTTCTTGCCCTTTCCATCAATGTCTTATTCATTATTTTCACAACTCCATTTTTCTCAGGTGTGTATGGAGTAGTCTTCTGCCATGCTATACCAAACTTCTTACAGAACTCTTCAAATTCCTTCTTGCAAAACTCTCCATCGTTATCTGTCCTCAACACCTTTATCTTCTTCTCTATCTGGTTTTCCACCCAAGCCTTAAATTCTTTAAACCTGTCAAAGACTTTAGATTTCTTCTTGAGGAACTATATCCATGTATTCCTTGAGAATTCATTTATAAATGATACATAGTACACAGACTTACCCAGTGATGGAACCGACACTGGTCCAAACACATCACTGTGCACAAGCTCTAATATTTGTTTCGCCCTCTTACCACTAGAGGGGAAACTCACCTGATTCTACTTCCCATATACACAATTTTCATAGAAATCAAAATCTAGAGAGATATTAGACATACCTTCTACCATACCTTTACCATGAAGTATTCGAAGGCCCTTCTCTCCAATATGTCCAAGCCTTTGATGCCATAGCATGGTCTTTTCTCCGGAGGCCACTATATTTTCTGCTCCATTTTGAGGAATCACAGAACTATTACACCCATCAATAACAATGCTACGTTGCAGATTGTACATATTTCCAATCTGAACTCCCTGCATCAATACTAGTGCTCCTTGAACCATCTTGCAAGTGTCTTTCTCGAACACCATTTTTACACCTGCATCATCTAGCTTGCTTACAGAAATCAGATTTATAGCTAATGCAGGAATATGAAAAACACCCGGAGGTGTTCTAATCCTTCCACCTTGCAAATTCAACTTGACTTTTCCACGACCAATGATTCTATAATTCCTGTCATCCCCTAAGAAGACATCACCACCATCATATTTCTCATACTCGTAGAACCACTCTCTATGGGGAGTGAAGTAAAAGGATGCACCTGAGTCAATCAACCATGCCTCATGATATACATGTGTACTTGAAGAAGAAGCCAAGTACACATCCCCACCTTCGTTTGAGGTGGTTTTCGCCTCTGTAGAAGGAGCATCATTAGATCCCTTTCCTTTCTCAGGAACTTTATATTTATAGTCCCTTTTGTAGTGCCCTTCCTTTCCGCATTTACAACCCAGCTTTATAGGTTTTCCTGGAGATTTATATCTCCCTCTAGATTTAGATCTCCCACTCGAGGACTTACTTTTGTTTCTATTCTGGGACTGTCCTTGAATAGATAAGAAATCACCATTCTGGCTCTCCATATTTTTCTGTCTCATCTCCTCGGTCAGCAAGGATAAGAATATTTAATCAAACTGCAAGGTCGTTGCATTGCTACCTATTACAACAACCAGACTATCCCATGAATTTGGTAGAGAACAAAACAAACTGATGCACTTATATTCATCTTAAATTTCAATATCAACAGATAATAACTAGCTTACCATAGTATTAAATGTGTTCAGATGCTCTGTCACTGGGTCTCCATCTTTCATCCTCAGGTTATACAACTTTTTCCGTAGGAACAGTGTATTCACTAGAGACTTAGATTGGTACAAAGTCCCTAAATTTCCCACAAAACCTTTGTTGTAGCTTCCCCTGATACTTTCAACAATATTGAATCTAAGACACACAATCGTATTGTGCTTTTTTCCTTGCGATCCAACTTCTTCCAGTCTTCATCGGACATTACCGTTGGTTTAGTACCTGGATCTACTGCGATCCAATGATCTTTATCCACCAACAAATCCTTCATCTTGAGTTTCCACAACTCAAAACTCTGACCATTAAATTTCTTAATCTCTATTTTTCCACTTTTCATCATCTTCTTTCACCACAAGAATTGATCCCGCAGATCTCCCACTAAACAAGGTCTACCATAGGCCTGAGAAAAACCTCTCTGTCGAAAAGATGTCCCCTTGAAGCCAAAACAACTCGAATACCAAATGTAGGTTTTAAGCCCTTATAGAAATTACCCGCTTATGAATTCTGAAAACAGAAAATAAACAATGGCAAGAGCATAACACATAAAACAAATATACATAGAGATTTCCCCTGTATCCCAAAACTGGGACTACTAGATTGATTTTTCATTATGTTCGTTTCAATGTTACGATACATATATATGCATGTCGCAACATCCATAAACCCCAATCCATTAACCATAGATTAGAAGATAACTGTAGTTCCCTTGACCGGATCTACAAAATCCGATGGACCGAAAACCATCGCACCCAAAACCATGTGCAAAAAACATGCACAAAACCATAGTTAGGTCCACCCACCTAATATAGGGTCCAAAAAACAATTTCCACGGGACACTGCCTCGGACCCCCCCGACAAGGAGGGCTTCTACCTTGTTACACTTGGCACAACAAATGGGGGGCTCCGCCCCCCCTCTTACCCCCCAGTTCAACTATTGGGTCTAGTCATGGAAATAATATATTAGACACCCAACAATAGAGAGGGACAAGCCATTAGAAGATGGACCAAGGACACGTAGCCCAGACGGGGTGAACTCCTTCATCACGTGCTTTTGTGATACTGTTTTGGTGATGTTCATGTCTGTTATATGTTGTTGTTCAATCATTTGTTTATGTTAATTTGTACATGAAATCTACATAAAATCACTCAAAAACTCATGTTTAAACTTGCAATTAACCTCATAAATCCTTAAGCACTTTCAACATATTCTAAAAAGGAATTTAGTACAACAAACTAATTATCCCATTTAGATCAAGTTTAGTATCAGAGCTCTTAGTTTTGTTTTTGCAAGAAGGATTTAACTGTTTGCAAGTGAAGGTCATGCTTACAAGGTTGAAGCTCAAGAGAGGAGAAGGGAAGTTGATTGAAATTCCTGAAGTTGGGTAAAGGAGAAGGAGTGCAAGGTTACCACAATCTCCACCACCATTTCTTCCTCAAGTTGTAGTTGAGGCTTCAATGAACATGTCACATAAAGGAGAGCCTGCAAATATGACAAAGGATGAGAAGGTCTTTAGGAAGACTTTCTTTGACATGAAAAAGATGGTGAAAGTCCTCTATGAAGAGAGGAATACTAGACTGTAGGGTGAAAGCTCCAAGCCTGCAAAAGGAGAAGATTCTTCAGGAGGAGGTGGAGGTAATGGAAATGGAGGTAAACCTCCACCCTATATACCATCTTATTCATATTCATCTTCATAGGCATCTTCACCCTCTTCCACTAATATAACCCTTTCTCATACTCATCAACATACCTCAAAAGGAACTAGAAAAACACCCCTGTTAGAAATTGATGTTAAATTTGAACTGCCCATGTATAATGGTGAAGTGAATGCAAAGAAGCTTGACAATTGGGCTCGTTAGTTGGAGGTCTATTTCAGAATTCAAAACCTTAAATACGATGACATAAAGATTCGGCTAGCTTCCTCGAGGATGGAGGGTGCAACACTAGTATGTTGGGAATCCAGGACACAAGAAGAGATAAAAAAACATCGTAAGATCTCAATTTCTTCGTCTGATTTCATTGCTACAATTAAAAGACAATTTTACCCTCTAGCATATATGCAGAAATCCATCATGATTTGGCAGAACTTTAGACAACTTAAAGGTCAAAATTTGCAAGATTACACCCAATAATTTAGAAGAAGGTCTCTAATGTTAGGTGTAGATTTGCAATCACAAGACACATTGTTGAAGTATATAGGGGGTTTAAATAGTTACCTTAGGTATACTATCCTTATGTTTAATCCCAATAATCTAGATGAGGTGTGTGTGCAAGTCACTCATCTTGAGGCAAGAGGAAAAAATACATCGGAAGAGGGTAGTAAAAATCCATTTAAGGGTAAAGGAAAAGAAAAGAGTTTCAAAGGGAAAGGAAGAAAAATGCATCCATTAATAAGGAAGGAGAGAAATTAACATGCAAGAATTGTTCCAAAGAGGGTCACAATGAATCTCATTGTTGGAAGCTTCATCCTGAGATGAAACCAAAGAAATTCAACGACAAGGGAAAACAAAATACAACTGCAACCACTCAATAGGATTTGGGATCTCGTTCAGGCGATGAAACTAAAATTACAACCATGGGTGTGCAAGGAAAATAATCCATTGCTAGCACTAGTACTTCAAATTTACACAGTTAAACTCCAAATGAAAAGAAGAGGATATAACTTTTTCACATAAGGGTAATCTCAAAAAATAGAAAAAATGATCCTCTTTTCGATGTGCCTCTCAAGCCAATCTTATCTTTGAAAACATTGTCAAAATTTTAAACTTGGAAACCATTCCACATCATAAACCATATCCATTAGGATGGGTGTGTGACAATGCTCAATTGCAAGTAACTAGAAAGTTTCAGGAACCAAAGGGATTTCCTCCCAAGAGAGGAATCCAACATGAGATACAGTTACAGCAAGATAGTCCTCTTCCTAACATTGGCATGTACAGGATATCAGTGATGGAAAATGTAGAAATTAGAAAGAAAATTCAAGAGTTGCTGGATAAATGGATCATCGGGCCAAGTTCTTTGCCATGTGGGTCACCTATTGTTTTGGTGCCAAAGAAGGATGGAACATGGTGCATGTGTGTGGAATTCCATGCATTAACAAGATTATGGTAAAGAATCGTTACCCACTACCTAGAATAGATGATTTACTTGATCAATTTAAAAATGCAAAGTATTTTACTAAGTTTGACTTAAGGAGTGGCTATCATCAAATTAGAATCGCTGAAGGAGACATTTGGAAGACAACATTCAAGACAAAACAAGGTTTGTTTGAATGGCTAGTTATGCCTTTTTCTTTATGTAATGCACCTTCTACCTTCATGCATGTGATGAATGATGTGTTGAGTCCATTTCTTGATGATTTTGTTATAGTATACTTAGATGACATATTGATTTTCAGTAAATCTCATGATGAACATGTCATGCATGTGAGAAAAGTACTTGATATCTTAAAGAAAGAACAATAGTATTTAAAGATGTCAAAGTGTGAGTTTGGAAAAACTTCTTTAGTTTACTTGGGTCATATTGTTGTAGGAGGTGAGTTGAAAATAGATCCCTCCAAGGTTTATGTCATTTTGAATTGGCCAAGGCCTAGGACAGTTACTGAGGTAAGAAGTTTTTTGGGAGCAACCCAATATTGGAGGAAATTCATTGCTAACTTTTCTTCTATAGCAGCTCCTTTGCATGCATTGAATAGTGTGAAGAAGGTTTTTTATTGGGGAGGAAAACAACAAATGGCCTTTGATGCATTGAAGGAAAAGATCAGTTCAGCTCCAGTACTTGCACTTCCAGACTTGAGATAGTCATTTGAGATCCAGACTGATGCTAGTGACTATGCCATGGGTGTAGTCCTCATGCAACATGGTAAGCCTATATGTTTTCATTTGGAAACTTTCAATGGTGCAATGATTAATTATCCTACATATGACAAGGAATTGTATGCATTGGTACAAAGTGTGAAAGAGTGGAAACGCTACTTGTTGGTAAGGAAACAATCATTCACATTGATCATCAACTATTGCAATTCTTGCAATCTCAATCTAAGTTGCAGCAATCAAGGCACTTCTGATGGATGGGTTTTCTTTAACAATTCCACTTGGTAATAAGGTATAAGAAAGGTATCTACAATAAAGTTGTTGATATGCTTTTTAGGCCTATTATTACTGCAGTTACTTTACTCAAGCATAATTTTGTTTTGCATGAAAGTTATATTGAGCAGTATGCATTAGACAATGACTTTCAGGATGTTTATGCAAGCTTGAGTCAAGGTAACAAAGTAGAGGAATGGGATTATCATTTGCATGATAATTTGTTGTACCATCTTGGTAAGCTTTGTATTCCACAGGGAGAAAGGGTCAACATCATAAGAGAGGCACATACTTATCTTATTGTTGTTCATTTTAGTGTAAGTAAGATGGTGGCACATCTATAGAGGTGTTGTTATTGACATCGTATGCTTGAAAGTGTGTCACATTTTATTAAAGGATGTTCATTATGTGTAGTCAGTAAGCCTAGCAATAGGAAGTTAGGATTATACACACCACTTCCAATACCTTCAAGACTATGGGAGAGTGTTTCTATGGATTTTGTAGGAGGTCTTCCATTGTCAAAAAGAGGTCATGATTATTTGTATGTAGTTGTGGATAGGTTCAGAAAAATGTGTATTTTGATGCCATGTAAAAAGAAAATTACAACTGAACAAAATGCTCAATTATTCTTTTAGAATGTATGGGTGCATTTTGGATTGTCCACATCCATTATTAATGATTGAGATTCTCGCTTTGTTGGGAATTTTTGGTCAAGCTTGTGGGGATTCATGGACACCAAATTGAAAAAGAGTAAAACATTTCATCCACACACATATGGTCAAACAAAGCTGGTGAACAGGATAATGATACATCTCCTTCGTGGGTATTGCAACAAGAATCCTAATTGTGGGATGAACATTTGCACTACATTCAACATGCTTACAACTGGGCCAAGCACTCTTCAACTCAAACATCGCCATTTGAAGCATGTTTGGGATACTTGCCTTAGTCGCCTTTGGATTTAATTTTTGGAAAGGATGTTGCTATTGATTGTCATAGTGACATAGACAAAGAAAGAAGGTTCATTGAAAAAATACAATTGGTACACCAAAGAGTTCAAGAACAACTATAAAAGTCTAGCCAAGAAAAGTACAAAGCAAGGCACGACAAGCATCGTGTAGATCACAAGTTCCAAGTTGGTGATGAAGTTTGGCTTCACATTAGCAAAGAGAGGCTCCAAGGAGAAGGTAAACAACTGAAACCAATTAGATATGGTCCATTCAGAATTATGGAAAAGATTGGTGACAATGCCTTTAGGTTGGATTTTCCTTCATATATGCAAATTTATGTTGTTGTTAATGTTGAGCACTTAAGGTTGTATGAGCCTCTTTTGATTGAAGATCAAGGAGAAAATGTCCAAATTCCTTCCATTGAAGTTTTTTCTCCTCAATACCTTGATGAACTACAAAAAGACACCATTCTTGACAGAAGAACAAGGTCTTAAAAATGAGAGAGCGTGGACTACGTTCGAGTGGGGCTTAAGGGAACAAATCCTTCAAAACCCTAATGGATCAAGATTGGAAAGGTGAGAGAACTGTACCCTCACCTGCTGGACAACTGAAAGTGATATTTTGGGGTCCAAAAGGTTTCTAGTGGGGAGGAATGATCATGTGCTCAAAAAATAGCATACATCAAAGTTGTTGGATCGGTGTGGAACTTGAATGATTGTGTAATGCATGTCATCCTGAATCCAGCGCAACTCGTTTCGTGTGAAATAGACACCGTATGCTCCCAAAATCATATTCTGTTCATTTTCCTAAACAGAGAAATTTAAAAAAAAAATGCAGACAACCCAGTCAGTAGTTTGTACCATAGACGTGGCACTGACTAGGCATACCTATGTTGCAGGGTGACTGTGTAAGTGACTGCAAAACTTCGGCGAATGGCATGGTGCCAAGTGGCACGATGTGATTGGTTCAGATTTGGAAGATTTAATTTGGTTAGAAGGTGGCCAACCACACGCTGACACGTGGCCCAGCGAGAGGCCGCCACATGGTAGCCCAGGGGCTAGCAAAATGTTGGTTAAGGGTCTGGGCTGTAGCGACAAGGGTTGAACCTGCGACCTCCAAGCGACGTGCCACCCCATATGTCCACCAGTGGAGTGGAGAGATGGCTCAGTTGGTGGGGGCGGGCCGTTGGCCTTAGCCCCGGGCACGTGGCCCCCATATGGCCCGAAAATTTTGGATTCTACGCATTAGAGGCTATATTAAAACGTCCTATAATTTATCCCAAAAATCAGCGAAATCGATGCTTCTTTAGCACAATTTGGGCCGAATTTGTAGGATGGTGCTGGGTTTTGGGGAATTTGCAGTTTGATTAGGAGAAAGACTTGAGGAAGCCATAACTTCTTCAGTCAGAAAGAGGCTAGAAAGGCATTTTTGGGCATTCTAGAGCCATTAGAATAAGTTTCAAAGAAATCTGAGCATTGTAAGCTAATGTATTGACACTTTTGAGCATAACAGAGAGGCCAAGCCAGTGGAAGTTGGACCAAGGAGACGTAGCCCAGGTGGGGTGAACTCCTTTAGCATGTGCTTTTGTGATACTATTTTGGTGATTTTCATGTTTGTTTTATGCTATTGTTCAGTCATTTGTTTATGTTAATTTGTACATGAAATGTACATAGAATCACTCAAAAACACATGTTTAAACTTGTAATTAACCTCATGAATCCTTAAGAACTTTTAACATATTCTGAAAAGGAATTTAGTACAACAAACTAATTATCCCATTCAGATCATGGAGATGAAAACCCTGTGGGTGTAATCTGTCTGGTGGATCCATCTAGAATCATTGATTGTGCTTCAATGTCTTTGTATTCTCATTTGATGATCAGTCGTTAATGCAGGCTCTGATATTATTGTATGGGCATGTACTATGTTCTTTACTTAATAATGTAAATAAAAGGTACATTTCCATATCTCATTTGTGTTCTTATTTCTTGTTGAAAGTCTTTTTCTTTATTAGAATACTAAAGTTTGCTAGATCCATTGAAAATTATGAAGTTTGGGATCTTACATTGGTATAATAGTTGTGCATCTTACTAACCTAAGGGTTTTGTCAGTAAATCATATTTTTTTTTATTTGTAGGTTTGATAACTTCAGTGGGATTTCTTTTCACCCTAGCCAGCATTTTCCATCTTCGGTGGTACTTGAAATCACCCTAATTGGTCGATTAATTACCCTATTTGGTTCGTGAAGGTGATTTAAAGACTATTGTACAAGATCTACTCATCTGGAGCCATGATCGAACCCTTATAAGATCTAGAGGTCTGTTTGCATTGTCAAATCATTTAAGGGTCAATATTTAGCATCACATCACACTAGTGTTTGAAGGGGTGAGCATCACTTCTGGTTGGAATGGCAAGAGGCCATATTTACCAACAACAAAATCATACATGCGTGGTGTAGGTAGAGAAGCTATAAAAACAACATTGTGATTATGATAGGAGGTTGATAGTGTTTGTATTGTAGTTGTGTCAAGGGTGATATGGGCCACAAATAGCTTCGATATAAGATATACATACAACGACAACAAAATAAAGGATGATCTCTAAATCTGTAGCTGATTTATAAGCCCATAAGATCTGTCATCAATCACAAGATTGGCGTGTCTACAATTGTAACTGTCAACACTCCAGAGATTGAAAAGGGGCCCTTGACATGGAGTAAATGAAGGCGATTGTTGGAGGGTGTAGTTACTTGCTAAGAGAGATCTAGGTTGGGAGACCTCTTTAGGAATGAGCTGGTCATCTAAAGGTTGTCATATCGGTTTCTTATGTGCCCATCCATCCATTGTGAAGAAATCAGGCTGATAATTCATCATCATTTGTTGTGAGGGGCAAAAGGTTGATAGGTGAGACCACTGTGTTCCTGTCATACAAGCCAATATCATATGCATGTGCCACACACATTGATATCAAAGCTAATAGGCCACATAACCTTGTGCGATCCACCAGATCTCAGTTCGTGGAATCATACCTGCCAAACATTCTCTCTCATGCATGTGAATGAAATTTTTTTCCATTGTGTAGATGGAAGTGTGAAGGATCTGCAAACAACTGTTGTGGTCGTTTATCTGTCCTTTTGATTGTTCTTGTTCTAGGAGATGGGAATCACTGCTTGAGACCAGGATCACATGGCTACTACATTTGTCACATGGGAAGTCGAGTCCTCAACGCGTCAGTGGTGTAGATGTGCCAATTGAGAATAATCACAGTCTTGAATAAGGTGTCGACATATTGCAACAACGCTAATAGTCAACCCAACCAATCAATCTGAGGGCGTAAGGAGGTCATTATAACGGGTGCTCTAAAGCCAATGTTTAGTCACAGGGCCATAGGTTGGTTCAATCAACCAACATATCATTTGGGCAGGGCCGCACTGCCAACCTTAGGCCATGGACGCTTCATTGGGTCAACATCGATCTCAAGGGTAGTGGGCCAGGTGAGCTAAGGGAGTACTAACTAGGCTGGGTTGGTCCACCAACCTCAGCTAGTGAGCATGACAATTGGGACAACACTTATCACCAGGGCTAGAGGCCACCAGCTAGTGAGCAATAAGCCAGGCAAGGTGGATCACCAACCACTGTGTTGTGGATCAAGTGGGTCATGCTGGGGGCTATGGTGAAAACACTTGTGGGTAGTAGGCCAAGGGCATGTCAATGAGTGAGGAGCAAGGTCACAGGAACCATAAGTAGTATGTTGTGGGTGCATCGACCCTGTAGATGGGAATCGTAAGGGTTAGGTTGCCAACGAATTAAATGTGGCGTGGGCCATCTGTGGGCACATATGAGGGTGCATCAGCAGGCATGTGTGGTATTACATGGCCGCGAGTAGTGGGTCGTAGGCACATGGGTCAGGTAAACGGAGATCATAAGGACCATAACTGCCAACAATTATCCTAAATAATTTCGACTTAATCACTTTACAGTGGTAGCATTGAGGGTCGATAGGTCATGGAAGTTGTTTCAAAGGGAAAAAGGTCGAGTTCACCACACTGCAAGGTCAAAGCTCGAGAAGCCACTGAAAGTACTAAAGTTTGACCTAATCGTGCATTTGTTGACATCGAATTTTTTTTGGTACCATTTTATGTTTGAGTTAAGGATTTTAGTTTACATCATCTCACAAGAGCACCTTGGTGGAGATATAAGGGATTATGGGAGATGCAAAGTTTTATTGTATTGTATAAAATAAACAAATAAATAAAATTAAAATTATATATCTATATATATATATATATAATAAGAGGTGGGAAAATCATTTCTATTATAGATGGGAATCGTAAGGGTCAGGTTGCCAACAAATTAAATGTGGCGTGGGCCATCTGTGGGCACATATGAGGGTGCATCAGCACGCAGGTGTGGTATTACAGGGCCGCGAGTAGTGGGTCGTAGGCACATGGGTCAGGTAAACGGAGGTCATAAGGACCATAACTGCCAACAATTATCCAAAATAATTTCGACTTAATCACTTTACAGTGGTAGCATTGAGGGTCGATAGGTCATGGAAGTTGTTTCGAAGGGAAAAAGGTCGAGTTCACCACACTGCAAGGTCAAAGCTCGAGAAGCCACTGAAAGTACTAAAGTTTGACCTAATCGTGCATTTGTTAACATCGAATTTTTTTTGGGACCATTTTATGTTTGAGTTAAGGATTTTAGTTTACATCATCTCACAAGAGCACCTTGGTGGAGATATAAGGGATTATGGGAGATGCAAAGTTTTATTGTATTGTATAAAATAAACAAATAAATAAAATTAAAATTATATATCTATATCTATATATATCTATATATATCTAGATATATATATATATATATATATATATATATATATATATATAATAAGAGGTGGGAAAATCATTTCTATTATAGCTCTAGCTATTATCTTCCACGTTTTTGGCTATAATATCTTTGGGCCAAATTTGCTGAAGTGAAAAATTTGGGAAGGCATGATTGAAAGAATGTTGATGTAATCTCCCTATGAGGAATTCATGTATTTCTACATATTTTCCTACTTTGGTATGTGGGAAAATGGGTCATTTTGAGGAGAATCTAGAAAACACCCAAAGACTATTGATGAACTAGAGAAAATATATGGTCCTTTACAAACCAATACCTCCTTAGACAAAAATAATGGTCGAAGCAGAATAACATTTTTGAAAAGAGTCCATGTCATTCTACAATAGAAGCACCAATGGTAAGTGAAGGAAGGATAGGGAAAAGGGGATAAGATCTTCGCACTTGGATCTAAATTGTAACGAACAAATTCAGTCATAGACCTTCGTAAGTTGGAGGAATTAGACATGTGTCTATCCAGGATGGGGAAACCATAATGAAAGAAACTCAGTTGGGCACGCAAGCCATCTATGCTTGCATTAATATAACTCTGAGAGCATCCTTGTGAAGAGGCTAGGTTCACCATTTCCTCTTGTCTCAGCAAGATCATAACTTTAACTTCACCACTATCACCTTACAATAATGATATCATGAGGGAGATATTGCATCTAATAGTAGAAACCCTTCAATGGTTGAATAACATCGTGCTTCCTACCTTTTAGAAGCGATACAAAATTCTAGAACTCATGGCAAAGTTCAACTTTGCCACATTCATGTTGAATCTGGAATGTGACAACTTAATATTTTAGTTGCTTTGGACCTTTTACGCCGACAATACATCAATTCATCCCGACTGTTTCAAAACAAGCATGTAAAATATTGTGTCTTTGTTCTTAGAAGGAATTAGTTGTATCACTAATCGCTTATGATCTAGTCGAAAAGTTGGTCATGTAAAACATAAAATTTCTCAAAAGTATGCTGACTAAGAAGGAGCTAAAGAGGATTGATGGAGGAAGCAAGAACGAAGGAAACAAAACCTGTAGCAAGACTAAACTAAGAAGGAGAGGAATATGCTTTATCTACAAGGGACCTTGGGAATCTAACCATTCATGCCGAGGTGATAATAAGGAGGCAAAAAGGGAAGAACAGTTGGAGACCCTTCAGATCATGGGGATTCATCTATAGTTGGGTTCATTGGTTTTCATGAGAGCACCCATGAAGGATCCGAGCAGTCAAGTACATATGGTGAGCAACAACACAATGTTATTCAAAGAGACTTGCAAGGCAAGCCGGTGATAATCAACCAGCGTGACAAGCACTTAGAACTACATGGGTAAATGAAGGAGGAGATTAAGCATAATGATATGGTAGACCCTTGTACAACTGAGTCCATAGATATACAAGAGGACATCCATGAATAATATTAGTAATTAAGTGTAGATAGTCGTCCCCCAGTGCATCCATGTTTGACAACCAAAGAGGATGAAAAACGGATTGTCCCCACAGGTGGAGAAGGCCAAGGAGAAGACATTCAAGGAAACTTAAGTGAGGAGCTAGTAGTAGTGAACCAAAATGATGAGCATCATCAAGAGGGGCTACATGAAAAACATAGTATGTAGGATGATCCATTTCGAGAGAGTTGGTTAAAGGCTCAAGTTGAATTTGTGATAGTTGGGCATTTGGTGCAAACATATGCAGAGACATTCAACAGGGCACCAAAATTTCCAGGAGAGGACTATCGAGAAAATATTAATCATTTCAAGATAGATCTTATGATGTTGAAGCAAAGGGTTCAAACATTTTGAGGCAATGTATTACAGGAGAACAGGAAAATTGTGGAGCTCATAAGAGTATATGCCAAGTCAACATTCAAGTTGTTTAGGGCAGAGTTTAACAAATGGATCATGTTGAATGACTGTGTGGAGAAACATGAGTTGGGTATCGAGCAACATTAGTAAAGTATATTTTTTCCATGTGCATGTATTCATCCTTCCCACGAGATGGATTGGCGAGAGATTATGAGTTGGTACTCTATTGATGGGATGATTCTTAGGAGGATACTCGTAGCCAAGGGCACATCACAGCATGGTCCTCTAGGCATAGACAATGATGGAAGCCTGAGGTGGTATCATAGCCCGAAGACCCCAAGACTTGGGTGGCATTGGGATCCAAGTGGATCTATTGATGGTAGGGTAGATGAGAGGATTGTTTGGGATCTATGTATCGAAGAATCCATTCATGTTTGTTTAGCAAGGAAGCATAGGGTAGCAGAATGGTTTGTATGGGATCTTCATATCAGTATACAGATGTGTTTGCTATGGATAGATGTGGATTCCTTGAGGGCAAGTAATTTTGGGGTGGGAGGATTTGTAATATTCCCTTTTCATTATATGGTCAAAATGGACAAAATCTGTCCATGGTATTTTCCTTCATTTTTCGAGGGAAAACAATTAAAAAAAGTTTATAGAGAATCCATCAAGCCTATAAAAGGTGATGGGAGCTAGACATTTGCATTATCTTGAGTTTGTCTATCCTAATGTATCTTGTTGAGAACTTGGCGAGGCGAGTTCTAGTTTGATCCTGAGACGAAAACTCTACGAGTGTAATTTGTCATATAGATCCATCCAGGATCTACAATTGTGCTTCAATGTCTTTGTTTTCTCATATGATGAGCAATTATGCATGCTATTGTAGGGGCGCTGATATTATTGTACGAACATGTACTATTTTCTTTAGTTAATATTATAAATAAAAACTGTATTTCTAGATCTTGTTTGTATTTTTGTTTCTTATTAAAAGACTAAAGCCTCCTAAATCTATTAAAAATTCTGAAATTTAAGCTCTTACATAATAATAAAAAAGAATTATTATCATTTAAAAGGAGAAAAAGGAAAAGTAAAATAGTAATTATCTTACTTATAAGAGTGAAACCAAAATGTAAAGACAAAGTATCTTATATTATAGAGAATCCATTTCTTATCCAAATTGGCTAGTGCTAAAACTAGATAAGATGAGTTAGTGAATTCAAAACTCCACCTCGTTAAAATTTCCTAGCTAATCAAAAACACATTGCCATAATCTTTCTATATATATGTTGTGTTATGAAATTTTTTTATAAATAACAACCTCAAATTTATTTTTATTGATAAAGATATCCTTAAGTTGTTTGGGACATTGTCTTCAAAACTTGTGGATAAATTTGTTGTCTTTGTTCTTCATGTGTTATTTATTGATGTCTTTAATTAAGACATGATTATTGTAACACTCGGACCCTCTAGTTTCATTGACATATAGCATTAACAACGCTGATCATTAGAGCCTCCAAGAATGATTAACAACAGTGATTCCGCCATCCACCACAAGGTTATGCCCGCTAACATATTTAGCCTCATCGCTCGCCAAGTACAGCCCCGCCTCCGCAACGTCCTCCGCTTTAAGAGTCGCTCCTTCTAAGTTGGCGGAACTATTGCAGAAGGCCTCTACGGCGGCCATATCCTCTTCTGAAACAGCAGAAGCATTGCCTTGTTTCATGTAATTGACTGCAAGGGCTGTGGCCAAGCCAAATGGAGAGAGCATTAACTCTGATCCCGTATTTTCCAAGCTCAGCTGCTCCACTCTTAGTAAGCCCTATGATTGCATGCTTCGAGGCCGTGTATGAGTAGGGGGAAATTCCTCCCAAAATACCTGCAATGCTAGCAGTAGAGATTATGCAGCCCTTCTTCCGCGGGATCATCACGCGAGCTGCGTGCTTAATGCCCAGCATCACTCCTCTAACGTTTACTTTCATCACTCGATCGAATTCTTCCATGTCATACTCCGCTGCGCTTTTACTTGCAGCGATTATTCCTGCGTTGTTATACATAATATCGAGTTGACCATGTTTCGCCACGGCCAAATCCACCGCTGCGCTCACCTCTTCTTCTTTGCTCACATCGCAGTGCAGGTAATGTAAGATTTTGAGAAACACAGATAGATCTAGATCTGCAAAACAATAACAAGCTTGCAAGGCAAGGAAGAAAGCGAACAAGAATTGAGAAAAGAATGAAAGTAAATTCTACAATATGAGGTTTAGAATAAATACATAAAAGCACCTAAGTTAAGCTTAGTTGTGCATGCAATAACTAAAGCTAACTAAAGCTAAGTGTGCTTTATCTTATGCTAATGTGTATATGTGCCACATGCATGCAAGCAATAAGTTAACTGGACCTAATCTAGGTGCATGTACACCAACACAGCTAGTCTACAGCTAGTCTAAGTGCATGTGCATCAACACCCCCTTTAAGCATAACTTAGGTGAGTGTGATGCAATAATGAATGGGTCCCGGCAACACGGCCATTTTAGGTACCCATATACAATGCATAAAAAAAAAGAAAGAGGATGTCCTTGGGGGACAATGTGGCGGGGAGAGGCAACGACGAGGCGATTTGGGGAAAATTAAGGAACGCGGATTTCCCCTTGATGCTCAGAGCTGCTACGTCGTGGGCCCGAGCCGCCATCTCTGGTGTGGGGAACGTCCCCAGCCAAATTCTGGACTTCTTCTTGGGCTCTCGAATCTCTGAAACCCATCTGCCCCAACTTCTCATTCTCACGCCCCGGTAAACACGGTGACGCTTTTCTTTAATTCTCACCCCCTGCTCCTCATCTCCATTACACACGGCAGACTCCACTTGGCCAGGCTCGTCTGCGTTTTTAATCTCCTGTCCACGACGCTTACGCATTCTATTGTGCATTAATCTCCGCGTAGAATCGGAGGCGGAGCTTCCAGTGGAAGCGGATTCAGCCGCATTGAATATGGAAGGTATGCAGTTTCCGTCAGAGGAATCGGAAAATGAAGAGGAGTTTGTTAAAGCAGGAGGAGAAGCAGAATGTGCACATGGACTGCGGGCATGCTCATGTTCATCGAAACTGGCACGCGACGATTCTGTTGGTGTGGAGCGAATTGAGGTAGACAGAAGCTTGAACAGTGGAACAGCAATCCAATTTTCCTCTAACAGTGGGAGATAATCGCTGGTGAGAACGACCACACGACCTCCATTTATTATATCAACGTCCAATTTGGCTTCCTCGCAGTTGAAAACCAATCTTAGCTTCTCTCCTCCTTCGGACTCGGGAGTCGGTAGATTTTTTTCTTCCTTCAACTGAACAATTCCAGTCCCGGACTGGCTTTGTAGCAGGTGCTCCACCTTATCTTCCGCCAGATCCCATGCCCTTGATACGAATTCCTTGCTAAACCCATTGAACAGCCCATTCGAGCCACCCATCAGGTAGAAATCAGTGAACTCTCCCGATCGGTGGGCCTTAGATGTATCTCCGAGGAAGAGGATTTCCAAAACGTCAGATGGATTGTCATTGAACCACCAACTGATCACTCCCATGGGTACTGCAATGGCATCCCCTTTGCGGATTTTCACCACTCGTTCTGACTCTGCCTCCGGAATAAGTATCCCTGCAACTCCAGATCCTTGAAGCACATAGCCAACTTTTGAAGAGTCGGAATACTTTGGCAAAGCCAGGCCACGATGATTGAGAAGCAGCTTGGCGGCTCCAACTTTGGCTTCTGCTAGCATGCAGAGATCTGAACTTGCCCATGCATAATAAGACCCTCCTTCTGAACTCAGGATCTTCTTGGGCTCAGCCGGGGTCAATACTCTCTTGGGAGGGGCCTCTCGGTCATAGGCCTTGGCCGCGCCTTCTTCCTCGTCAAACGGAACCAAATCCCAAGTCTCGTTCTCAATGAGAGAGCTATATTCCTCATGCATGGCGGCTTCCCATTCAGGATGCCCATTTGCTTCTGCATAATTTTGTGGATCAGATCCATGCATTATATAAGCATGCATGGGCATGGATGGCTCCATAGTTAAGAGTGCTTGCGGATCTTCCTCAAATAGAGGGATAGAGGCAGGATCATCAAAGATATCACTCATGCTGCGCCATTTTTGTGCAGAAGTCTGATCTCGATGTTCAACAACTGGTGGTCTAACAGGGGTTTGAGGAACAAAATCAGAAAATGTATACAGACGAGATTGATCATTTACCTTGCCAGATGCAATCTTCAAATTGGTTTGCATGTCATAAATGCTCACGGAATCTGGGGTAAATTCCACTTTCCTTCCGCTGCCTGTGTGTGTCATCTGATACACTGAGAGAAGATTCACAGCAAGCCTTGGAGTATGCAAGACATTTTCAAACCTTCCATCTTCGAATTGCACTCTTCCTTGCCCAGTTGCTACAACTGCAGAATTATCCCCCATGAGGATGGGAGGACCTGAGTATGCATGTAAAAAAGAAAAGGATTCCTTTGAAGAAGCCATATGATGTGAAGCTCCTGAATCGATGATCCATTCTTGTGGTGCAGAATGAAGAGCAATCAAAGCATGCCCGTTACCTCTTGGATGACGTGCTTTTTCTCTTGGATCGGGTGTTTTTTCCTCAGACTTCTTCTTAGCATTCTCAGGAATGTGGTCTTCAAGATTGTATTGCTGGAGTGTCTGTGCCATAAGATCTATAGTCTTCTTCATGCATGCAGATTCAGGATGAAAACCACGGTGGCAATAATTGCACATTGATTTTCCTTTCGTTCCTTTCCTTTCCTTAGAGCCAGTTGATCCATCAGGGGGTTTGGGATTTGCCTTTCCTTTTGCATGCACAGTAAGTGCACGCGCTTTGGAATTTTTAATTGTGCCCATTTTGATGAGCTTATCTTGCTCATGCATCAAGGACTGAATAAAAGAATCCAGTGAGGGCATCTTCCAATCTGCACCAGTTGCAGATCTGACTGTGTGGAATGTAGAAACGAATACTGCATACTCTGGACCAAGTTTTGATAAAATGGAAAGAATCAACTGCTTTTCTTGCTTGGATTTGTCGATCCCGCATCCTTTCAGCTGCACCAACAAAGCTTTATACCTTGTGAAAAAATCTTGAATGTTCTCAAAGTTTCTCGGATCTAATGAGTTTAACTCATTTTCGAGAATGTGACCTTGCATTTCATCTTGTTTTCCAAACAATTCTTCCAAAATTTTCCATACTTCATTTGGAGTTGAACATGATTCAACATGAAATAGCAGTTCTGGAGAAATAGATAAACATAGGATGCCGAAGGCCTCGTCCATGCGATTGAAATATCTTGATTTCTCCACTGCCGATGTTGGTTCAACTTCCGTTTCCATGGTTATTCGAAATAAGCCTCTACTTCTGAGATGAAGTTGAATCTTTGGCTTCCATTCGAAATAATTATATGGAGTGAGAATTGCTGATTGTGGAAACTCCAATTTAGACTCCATTCTTTGTTGTTGCTTCAATCTTCTGAACCTGCAAATAAAATTGCTTGTGCACTGATTACAAATCCCTGTGCTCTGATACCATGTAAGATTTTGAGAAACACAGATAGATCTAGATCTGCAAAACAATAACAAGCTTGCAAGGCAAGGAAGAAAGCGAGCAAGAATTGAGAAAAGAATGAAAGTAAATTCTACAATATGAGGTTTAGAATAAATACATAAAAGCAACTAAGTTAAGCTTAGTTGTGCATGCAATAACTAAAGCTAACTAAAGCTAAGTGTGCTTTATCTTATGCTAATGTGTACATGTGCCACATGCATGCAAGCAATAAGTTAACTGGACCTAATCTAGGTGCATGTACACCAACACAGCTAGTCTACAGCTAGTCTAAGTGCATGTGCATCAACAGGTAAGTGGCCGCAGGGGAAAGAGATTCGGCCAGATTTTTGCCGTCTTCGTCTGCAATGTCTGCGATTATGACTTTGACTCCTTGCTTTGTGAAGAGCCGAAGGATGGCTTCTCCTATGCCCGCTGCCCTACCCGTTATTATTGCTACCTTGCCCTCCAATCTGCATTCAAAGATCATTGGCATTCAAAGGTCGTTGGCTAGAATCTTGAAACCGCATAAATTCGGAGAATTGAATTCTAAAACAAAAAACAAAAACCGAAAGAGCAATTCTGCGATGCTGTGATATTACCGTCGCTGTGGTCCATTAAAGCTCAGATTGCCAACACAAGAAGCCGCTGCATTAAGCTCTTCGTTAGACATGGTTGAGGAGCGAGATTGGATAATGACACAGGAAACAGATGACTAAAGAGTCAGTATTATGGAGAAGCAGGGCGTTGCAGGCAGGGTCGTCACAATGAAATCAAGCAATTATTGTAATGAAAATAATTGCCATGTTCTGACTTGGGGACAAGGAGGAAAGGGAATGTGGATATGCACAACTATATATAAAGCAATCATATTACTCAAGTTCAGAAAAGAGTAAGGCAAAAATAGACGTAGATTCAATTGAGCTAGTCAATAATAAAGCTAAAGAAAATACATATAAGAGGGATAGAGTGAAGGTGAAAACCTTAAGGCTGTAGGAAAAAAACATAAGAGGAAGAAGATTGAGCTCTCCTTGAATTGATAGCACCAACAATTTTAAGCTATCATTGGAGCATTTTAAGATGATAACGTTGAGATTGGAAGGTACTTGTAAAAGGACAAATTGACTACAGTGTCAAGAAAGAAGAATGGAAAAAGGAAACTAGTTAGAAGGATGGCCATCGCTGATTTAGTCTTGAATCTTGGTCTATGATTAAATGCACAATAAACATATTTCGTATAAATTTTGATGATTTTCATAAAAGTCCTCTTTTCTTTAAAATAAAGGGCATGTTCCAAAGATAACTATCTTGTAAGTTCAAAGATCACATGCGGGTACTTAGACATTTTGTCAATGGTGGCGTAGCTCATTCAAGGTAATGAAAAACAAAGAGGGGAGGAATATACAGAGAATAAGACAAGGTTGTTCAAAAGTAAGCAGACAAAGAGACTGTAAAGAAGAGCGTGGAACCACCAAATGATGGAACAAAGGAGGGTGACACAAAAGACAATTGAGACAAAAAGATATCATTAAAATCAATCGTATGAAATTTCTCATAGATAAACCGCAAAAGACAATTTTACCTTCAATGCAGAGAAACCTTCCCATGCACATCACAGTGAGCTAAAATTTTGATATAAAGATGTGCGGAAAGAAATATCCTGATAAAATGTCCCATTAAAGACTAGGCTCTATGTTCTCAGACTAATTAGTATGAGAAACCAAGGACTTCAATATCGATAAGAACTCAACCACAATTACGATAGAAATTTAGAATTATTGTATAACCACCTTACACGTTACTGCTAATTAAATTATTTTCTTAGACACATGGTGCACACAAGTACTAACTCCAGTGTGCAAGCAATGCCTTTGACCAAATCTATAACAACGTTGAAGCAACAACAAGATGGTGAATATCAGAACCACCTATCCATGAGATAGACATTTGAATCCAAATGGTAGAAAAATGAGAATAACACCTTCCAGTAAAAGAAGTTGTAACAAAGGAGTGCATAAAGGAGAGAAGTTTTTGCTTATGTAATATGTTACACATCGATCAAGATTGCAAGCCTCTAGAAACAATAGAAAATGTTACAGTTTAGGAAAACACCACTGATAGAGATTAACAAATAGTTGTAACATAGTTTGCTCTTTCCCTGAGGTCGAATCCCACACCAAGGAATTATTGTATGCATATAAGAGGACAATGGATGCACTATTGTGTGCACAACAAAGGCAAACAACTTTCATTGATTTTGACACATATTCAATATATCTCCACTCTCTCAATCTAACAGTTTTTCTTAAGGCTGAACATCAAGGATTGGTACCCACCTTCAAGAATACAGAGAAACAAGCATCCTCTAAGGTGACCATAACCAAATACCATTCTGGACAATTTTTTGAAAGTCGTTTTTGAACTCAGTCATAATGAATTTTCAAATTAGATGAGTACCTTGGGAATTTGCATTCCACTGGGAAAGACAAAGAATCTAACAATTTATTAAAAAAAAAAAGCGAGAGAATATGAATGGGGTTATCACTAGGAACGCAGTCCCTTCATGTCACTCCAGAGGCTCCAAATTTTGTCGACTCAAGCAACATCTGGAAAGCCAAAGAGATTTCTTGCTTTCTCTCTTGAGAATATATAAGGAGAAAATTAAGATGGTATTCTTGTTCTGGCTAGAGGTTCAATTGCGTATTTTCAATTTTGGAAACCAAAGAGGCAATAATTCGTGATTTGCTACAGATCTAGATAACATAACATTTCCTTTGTCTATTGAGGGTCCAAATGTGATTATACAAAGTTTTATGGTATTGCTCAGCAATGTTGCATGCCCAAGGGATCTAACCACATTTGATTGCAATTTGGTGTTAGGATATGATAGAGATGAACAGACTAGGTATGGCCAACAATAATGAAGGTCAGTTTAAGAGCTACTTACTGCTACTCCTCTTATCGAATTGATTGTAGTGTGACCTACAAACAATTTTCGAGTTGGTATTAAATTTATATTCTAAACCCCACTTACTTGCAATTGTTAAGGTTGATAAGTTAAGGTGTTAATTTCCTTTTTAGACCATTTTCTCTGCTCATTAGCTTGGATCACGACAAAAGTAAAAGGGATGTAAGAAAATGCAAATGAAAGTAAGACTACTGCAAATTACATATGGCCAAAAAAAGATAGAAACTTAGTACCTAAAAATACCCTGATCTGGAAGGGTACAAGGATAATTCAAACAACGCAGAATAACAATACCATTGTCTCTGTTTAACAAGCATTTTGATGGAAGCTTAAGAAACTTGTCTATAGTAATCATATGAATAGCATTTAAAAACTGTATAATTAATATGGTGCTTCGAAAACACCAATCTTTACAACTCACCTACAGTACGAATTCAATGGTTTTATTTGTGAAAGCTTCTCTATGGTCTCTTACAATACATCGATAAAATCATTCAAAAGAGGCAAAGCTTTAGAAAATAAACCTCATAATTTCTATTGAAACCATTCATATTGTACAGATGACAAATTTTCCAAAAATGTGAAAAACATGATCTAGAAAACATTCCAACATTGCTACCTCTGTTTCACAAACAACTAATGAGAAGAGCCCCTCACCCAAAGAGTGATATGTGTCTACGTTACTAGAAGTGGGAAAAAGGAATAGAAGCAGGAACATAGTGAGAAGCAGAGCTAAAGGGTTTTAGGAGATAAGAAACATAAACCCCACCCTCCCTGGTATATTTTCACATGCAAAATTGAATAGTAATGCACTAATTTAGTGTCAAGACAAGAACAGATACAACAACAGGAATGAAATGAAAAATAGGTCCCCTGGTCATGTTTCTGGTAACATAGATAGGCATCTAATATAAAACCTACAACAAGGGGAATAGACACATATAAAATCAAGCCGTGCATTTGAGTCTATGATGTTATAAACAATAAGAAATCATTGTATAGATACTTAAAAAATATGGTCACTGGGAAAAAAAACTAACCTGTTACCTTTAATTTTGAACGAGGCCTCTAAACATTGCTTATGAGCAACAACTAGATCATACTTGCAAGAATAACCCAACACAATAGATTCCCCTACCTCTTGGTTGGTCTCCAGAGTAAGATGCAATATTCTACACTCCTTCTTAGATCGACTCCCAATTATGTCTAATTGCCTCCCTTGATCAGAAGGTAAATTCCCTTCTGGTGCCTTCACCTCAGGGTTAGGACCCTTCTTAAGACCTACATCGGAACTATCAGAAAGAGAATGCCTTGCAAGATCTGACATTCCTACAATATCAGGATCATAAGAATTAGAATAATCATATTCATCATGTCAATATGTTCCTCCATTTGAATCATACTGCGAATTCCAAGACTGATCTTCAACATCAGAATAATTTGGGTTGTGTGCACTACCATCCACAAATGATCTGCATGAGATGGCTTCCTCATGCTCCTCATATGCTAGAACAATTATGGACTCATCTTTAACTGTAGAAGTTGAGGACCTCTCTATGCTAATGAAGAATGGGATATAAACCTCGACTCACTCATAAATATGACTGAAAAAGCCCTTGTATTTCCCCCATTTCTCTTCAGAACTCTTATTTCTCGCACTTACTACGTTTGTGTGCTTAGGGACCACAACCAACAAGTAAATATGGCAGACGGGGTTTGACTGACCAACGACAAGGAGAAGGGTACAACACTCTTTAACATCAGTAACACCATGTGAGGGAGATGGAAAACGAGACTCAGTGCAATTCAATGTGGGAGGTATGAAGGACGAGGCTCGATTGACTAGCGGGAAGGAGAAGGTTACAACGTGCCAAAGAGGAGTGCATGAAAAGGAAAAGTGGAGGGGAGGGCACATGTGTGGAGGAGGATTCCGTTCAGTAGAGAGTTGCAGAAATAGGTAGGTAGCAGAAAACGTGGGCTAATAAAAATTTGGGTAGATGACAAAATTTATTGGTTGGAGGGACAAACACATGGAAAAATGTTATTGGTTGGAAGGGAGAAATCCAAGCTTTCCCATTGGCTAGGGTGAACAGTATTTGACCACCCCAAGCTAACAAATAAAACAGATATCGACATAATTATAAGAGAATTGAAAAGCTTAAAAAGGTATGCAAGATAATTTAACAATTATAAGAGAACCCCAATGCATTAAATAATTTTTATGGAAGAAGAATTTTCTTTGGCATTATGATCATTTATATTATGTAGGATTTTTCAACTTAAATAGAAGGTTTTTGTTAGAATTGTAGATTTTTTTTATAGGAGGATATATAGAGTTCTTGAAAAGATACCATGGGAATGAGAATGATTTTTTTGGGAAGGTTTTAAAACTAATGCTCAAAATTTTATGGTTGAATGTGTAGTCCCCCAATAGAATAAGGGAGAGACAATCAAGATGTTAAGTCGCCTACAAACTTTAGTTATACCAAATCCATGTTGGGAAGAACTTTCAATGGATTTTATTCCATGTTTACCTAATTTTGAAGGAAAAAATGTTATAACGGTAGTAGTGAATCAACTGAAGAAGTATGTCCATTTTTTCTCTATTTCTCATCCCTTTAAACCAAGTACAATAGTAATATCAATTATGAAAAAAATTCAAAAATTATGTAGAATCCCTCAGATTAATTTTTTTTTGAAAGAAATGGGTAGGAATTTGTATTATTAAAAAAAATCAGGTTAGTAGTGTTATCGGGAAATCTAGTGTCTATGCAGAGCTGCTAGTCCCACTAAGACTGGTAGCTATCTTAGAAACAAACAAACTAAAACTACTTTCGTTTTCCTTTATGAAAAGTAGATAAGAGGGGAACAAAGGAGACCAACCTCTGTCTTGCGCTTGGTTCCTTGCTTGATTCCTCTCCCTTCTGATAGATCTTTGCCACTCGCTTCCTCGTCTACCCAGCTTCAAAGAGCACCTGTGGAATCAAAGCAGCATAACACTATCCAAGAACAGAGATCTACTATCACAAACAATATAGGACCAGATATATATTGACCACACAAATGCATATATCATCAATCATACAAGAATGTGGAGGAAAACTTGAATAGCTTTATTAATATCAAGAATAGAAAAGAGGATTACAACCAATTGTTCTGACCTAGCGTCATCCTCTCAACAAGAAAGCACTTCTTCACCTCATGAAAAGCTTAGATCACCCAACACTATGATGTTAGACCAAGAAACCAGCAGCACTTCCTTACAAGATACAAAATTCCAGCCTCTGGATCTCTGGGATGAGGGATAGATATATATATGATTGCAGGGAGGTGAGTCAGCTTCTGAGATTTGATTAGTGTCCTCTCTCTGATAGTTCTTGATTCCACTTGGAGATTGATGATCTCTTACTCATCCCTGGGCGAATTCAGAGAGGCAAGTGTCACAGGAGAAGTTTCTGGAAGATTCCATGATCATCCACCTCGCAAATTGACTCTACCATTTGTCCACTCTCGCCCATCGCACCCCATAGAAGGGATTTTCAGTATGCATCGCACCTCCCGTGTGCATTTAGGTGGGATGCATCGCACTTTGACCATGGAGCAGGTGAGATGATCCAGTTTTGACCAATTCTGAGCAGTTTTTCATGGAGAACTTCTGGGAGATGATGTAATCAGCTGACCTTGTTCTTTTAGGGTATGGAACAACACTTTTAGGGACTTAGGAGCCCTTGGTTTATGGACATGTTTGATTGGGGTCGCAGTGCCCAAAAATGTCTATAACAGTTGCCCCCTAAAGCATGAGGTCGTTAATATTTTGATGTCGGGTGAAATGCTTTATCATGAGGATTCGAAGTTTTTTCGAGCTGGAAGGCGACCTATAATAAGATACAATGCAATACATTATCTTCATAATATTTTCATGATCTAGTTGAGGCGGGCATTCCCATGCTCAGCTTTATAAATTCATTTTCATGTACATAAGACAGACAATCGTCTGTGTGCAGACTGATGATTCTGGTAGAGCCATCATCCCTTAGATTGGATGATTATCTGTGCAACAATGATGTACATTTGATGTCTTTATTTTCCTGAATATATATCGCAGCCCGGATGGATGAAACTAGATCCGGGGTCTTCAATCTCGTTCGATCTTCACTCAAAGTACAAGTCGATCCATGTGAGAGATGTTCTGGAGTCGAACATGGAAAGACATCGCCTGATTACCAGCCAATGATGTAAGCTGTTAACAGGCGTGAGAGGAATCACTGATGATGATGATGACCCTCAAGGTACTACAGTACAATTCACGTGGTGTGAATAAGGGACTTGGCATCGAACACCACGCAAAATCTTTCGGTCGAAGGCCATTGATGTAAACCTGTCGCCGGAAGTGAGAAACTTGCCATTGAGGCATGCAAGCTTCAAAGTACTGAAAGGGTTGTCCCTAAGTCAACTTCTTGGATAATGAGCTGATGTCGACAAGAAGCGACCCGCCGTAGGAGGGCCTTAATGAATCCCACATCTACGGCACGGAACGGAGTAAATGATTTTGGAGGTGAAAACAATCTGATGATACAGGGTTCAGGGTGGCGGTCATGAAAGAATGGAGCGTAAATGTATTGCAGTGGATGAGACACAGGTGAATTCTCTGAGCGACTTCTCTTGAACATACCAGCGACACTGACATGATGGATTGGTAGCGTTAACCCCAAATATGGATGGTGTGATGGACCAATGGTGATATGACCAGTGAACGGAACAACCCAACCTGACTCGGATGTGGAGTGAAAGTGTCATGTTCAAGAGCGACTTGCTACCAATAACGTTTTTTCAAGTTTTCTTCCCAATTTTTCCCCAATCATTGCTGACCAGTACCTCTTTATTTTTGTCCAGCTTGAGGAGGATAACATATGCTTGTTCTATAATTTTCCCTTCGGGCAAACCCATCGCTATGTTTTAACGAGCCTAGTGACAGTGAAACTCGCTCTTGTCTGTATGGACAAGTTTGTCGCTATTCGGTTTTAACGAGTTTAACGATAAAGATAACTCGGTCCTTTTCAATTTTAGAGAGTCTGAAAGGGACGTAAAGAAAACTCCAATAATCCTTTTTCGTCTCATAATCCCTTAAGTCCGAAAAAGTATAAAATAATACAAAAGGGATGACTTTTTGGTAATTTTAACGAGCCGAACAAACAAGCGCTCGATCTTTTTGTGTAATAATCCCTCAAGTCTAAAAAGATTAAAATCTAGAGGACGGATAGCACTTCCGGTCACTTTAATGAGCTGGAGAGGCTAATTTCTCGGCAATCTTTTCATATTTTACGAGTCAGATGAAAAGAGCTTAAAGGAGACTCGTTTTTCAAGGAACGAGTGATAAATTCGGGTAGCAGCTGATTCCAGGTAAGGTTTGGAATTTTCCAATCACAGCAGTGTCACAAGGATGGCTAACAGGATCACTCTTCACAGCTGTTCCTCAAAAAGGGTAAACAATCAAATGGAGGTGAATGATCGGCCAAAAATAGACTGGAGGTGATGATGAGAACACGGCCAAGGCTTCAAAGGCTGATGATAATGCATTCACGATGGTTATTTACCGGAAATTGGTTCATTTTTTAATGAATGAGCTTAAACTCTGGGGGAAACATTTGCTCATTGCTTATGTTTAATTTTTAACGAGCTTGAACTCCACATAAAAACTGCTCGATCCAGTCGTATAATAAGGATGTCTCATCTAAGATGCCATTTTTATGGAGCTTGCACCTTACAAAGCTTTGCCCCACATCCTTTCTTTATGCAAGTTAGGAAATGACCAATCCTACGAGTTTAAAGGGTTAGAGGACCTACAAATTTAAAAAATTAATTGTCGCTCTTCGTTTGCATGCCAAAAGGTTTGCATGCCCCCAGGTATAGTGAAGTAGAGTTTCCAGGTTACCCCTCAATTTGTAGACAAAACATTTGTTTTATCGGGAAAGGCCTACCTTTTCCAGGTTACCCTTCAATTTGCAGACAAAACATTTGTTCTATCGGGAAAGGCCTACCTTCTAACAGAGGTATCTTATTCTGGTCTAACCCCATTTTCCTAAATGGACGGGTGTGTCAACCAGTCATATATCCTTCGCGGAAACCTACTCTATGCCCAAGGTTTTCCTGCTGAAACAGACCAGGGTGCATGCCCCCTGGGTTTCAGTCATGTCCTCCCGAATCACTCGCGCTCATCAGGTGGACGGACTGGGGATTGATGAGACATTCCTTGCATGAAAAGACCATTTAGGGATGGTATTTGACTATTTGCTATGTGTGAGCTGGGGAATGAAAGCTGGTCTACGAGCTTGACCACTCTTCCTTCATGCGGAAAACACATTACTCTAAAGAGCGAGGAGACAATGGCTCCCATGCAATAAATATAGTCGCGTCCAAGGAGTAGATTATAATCTAGGGGTCCTTGGACTACCATTACATTCATGTGAACTGTTTTCCTTCTCAATGTTATCGGCACATTGGGAAGGATCCCTAAAGGTCGACTGGTTCCTTTCTCAAAGCTTGTTAGATTTCTCATCTCAGGCAAAAGCGATGGCGAACCAAGCGCTGTCCAAGCAGTTGAGGAAAGGATACTCATAGAAGCCCCTTCATCTATGATGGTACCGACCATGACCATTCTATATATTTGTGCAATGATTCGAAATGGTACACTAGCCGGTAAACGGGGTCTGCCTAGTAGATTCCCATCGAAGGAAACAACTAGGTTGCTCGGAGGTGGGACCGAATAGACGGCCGGATATGACTCTGACGAATTTCCTTCCTGCGATAAAGGAACGGGTAGACTGCCCCCATGTTCATCGGAGTCTGTGTTTACGAAGAGAATTTGAACGGTGTCGTTCTTGTTCTCTCTGGTGACTGTATCATCTGAAGATGGACCTTCTGAAGGCAAGACCGGGTCAACTGCCGCCTCGACCTTTTGACTTTCGTCTGGTGTGAATTCAGATGGTTTATCTTCAATGATAGATGCTTCGACCGACCACAATGGCGTGTCAGTCAGATTTTCAACTAGTGATGGACTTGGCAAGAGTTTCTTATATCCAGGAGGAAGCCGTAACGGTGAAACTGGACGGTCGTCCAAAACTCTTTTAGCTTCGTCAAGGAAGGGACAACGGTGGACGGCGTGATCGCCTTCACACAGTTTACAAGGGAATTTACTTTTCCTTTTCTGTCCCGATGCTTCGCTTTCACTAGTTGATGGTGTACTTTCAACATGATCATCAGAGGTTGTTGACACTAGATTGTGCAAACGAGGAGACCAGTCCCTTACGATCCGAGGGATGCAAGGACAATCTCGATGATAGTGATCTCCTTTGCAAATGACACATGGAGATTTAGGCTTTGACAGCACAGTGTGTGGATTTTCACTAGATGATGCCTGGTTGCCCCTTTTCACCTTTGGCTCCTTCTTCTTCTTCTCTTTCTTCTCCTTCCCCTTCTTCTCCTTCTTAGTTACTTGATTTTTGGCTTTACCAGCTCCATCAAGCGAAGAGGAAGGAAGAGAGGGAGAATCGAACGAAGTAGAAGGTTGGGGGGTAACTCTGGTATCATCTAGTTGCTGACTTGATTGCTCAGGAATCACGGTGTTCTGAATGACAGAGGTCGAGAAGAGCCATATGGGCAGGCCGATTGTCAATCCTGGAAGCGACAATGTGGCCATATGGGGTGCACCAACATCTCCCCAAGAGGAGAAAGGACTAGGATTTCCTCCAAGGGGAAATCCTTGGTTGGTGGACTCCATTTTTCTCAACCTAAGACCAACGTAGGAAAGGTGACGTTTATTCCGATTAAAATAAATTTTAGACGCTTTGACACAACTTGTTTTTTCAATTTTTAAGAGTCGAGAAAAAACAAAAGATGACTCTAGTCGCCTTCAATTTTTAATGAGCTTGAAGTGACAAGTGCTCATATGGACCTTTTCCTTTAAGGAGTCTGAAAAGGAATGAAAGAGACTACTCTGGAAGTCTAGACAGAGGGATTACCAAACCAATCGCAAAACTGTAGAATACTTTTTACGGTATGGTAGTCAATTTTCCCGAATGTTGTGTTCAGTGCATTGCAATCGATAGGGCGGCAGACACGGATTCCTATGGATAAAGGATATAGCCTGTTGTGGTCTCCCAATATATACTCGAAGGTACCTGGGAGCACAAGTCCGTACTGGCACTTGTCGTCTCAAAGTGGAGGAATCACCCAACTAGCAATGAAAACAACAGTTACCAGGCTTTACGACGCCGGAATACGTCTCTAGCCTAGACTTCTAAATGTTGTGCGTTAGGTTCCAAAGCATTTTTAGATTCATTAAATTTATTTTACAGTTGATCTTGTTTAAGAAATTTGCCTTTCAGGTTCACCGCGTGATGTAGATATACAATTCCTAAAATGCAATCTAAGATGATAAACAATCGTTTAATCTTCTTTTTGCAATGAAAATCCTAGCTACTAAAGAAAGAGAGATGATATTCTTTCAACATAGAGCAGAGAGCACACACTATATGCACTATCGTAAATCAAACCAACAAATAGTCTAAATGCAAATGCACATGCATGTATTTGTTTTTCAGCCTTCTTAATGTGTGAATGATAAAAAGAAAGCTAAGCGCAAATCTAAATTATTTTTCAAAGCGACATTACTAACAAGCTTCTTTTCAAGACAAAATGAAGACAATGACGACACTTTGCGATTTGGAATTGAAAACTTGTTTTCGACACTCGAAAAACTACTAATTCAAATCAAATACAAGAGTAACAGTGTAATCGACTATCAAGAACAATCGGATTCTCTTCTATGACTGAAAACGACACTTGCAACACTTCCAAATCAAGAAACGACAGTTCAATTACGCTACTTCTTTGTAAAAGAGAATTGAAAATGGCTCACAATACATAAAAACATTTACAGTTCTTTGCACGATGGAGGCGGAATAATGGCAAGGAAGGGGGTTTCCATAGAGGTATACTGACTACAAACAGCAAAACTCCTGAATAGAGCTGAAAAAGAGTGAAGAAAAACCAAAGTCTGGAGGCAAAATTAGCCTTCTCTGACCATCGCACCTGTTACACAGGGATTCCAGTATGCATCCCACCTACAACACCCGGGAAGTGCGATGCATAATGATATCCTTGAAGAGAGGGTGCGATGGTACAGTGCGAGACTTTTGATCCAGTTCTTGATCACAGTTTGCAGCATAGTTCAGGGATTGAGGCCAAGCAAGTGATAATCAGTAAATAAATCATAGGGGTAGATCTAAGGAGGTTACTAGAGCCACCACAAGGGCAATTAGGATGTTTACAAATCAATTGTTTAGTTTATAAACAAAACCTGGAGATAGACTGAAGCAACATTGATCTACTTTGCACTTGCATAGAAAATGCAGTTCGAAGGCTAGCTGGCTTGACTTCAGGCTCCGTCTGTAAGTTTATAAAAAAAACAAGTATAGAAAAGCAAACAAGCTATTCGTTCCCCAGCGGAGTCGCCATTTTGTTATCGGGAAATCTAGTGTCTATGCAGAGCTGCTAGTCCCACTAAGACTGGTAGCTATCTTAGAAACAAACAAACTAAAACTACTTTCGTTTTCCTTTATGAGAAGTAGATAAGAGGGGAACAAAGGAGACCAACCTCTGTCTTGCGCTTGGTTCCTTGCTTGATTTCTCTCCCTTCTGATAGATCTTTGCCACTCGCTTCCTCGTCTACCCAGCTTCAAAGAGAACCTGTGGAATCAAAGCAGCATAACACTATCCAAGGATAGAGATCTATTATCACAAACAATATAGGACCAGATATATATTGACCACACAAATGCATATATCATCAAACATACAAGAATGTGGAGGAAAACTTGAATAGCTTTATTAATATCAAGAATAGCAAAGAGGATTACAACCAATTGTTCTGACCCAGCGTCATCCTCTCAGCAAGAAAGCCCTTCTTCACCTCATGAAAAGCTTAGATCACCCAACACTATGATGTTACACCAAGAAACCAGCAGCACTTCCTTACAAGATACAAAATTCCAGCCTTTGGATCTCTGGGATGAGGGATCCATATATAGATGATTGCAGGGAGGTGAGTCAGCTTTTGAGATTTGATTAGTGTCCTCTCTCTGATAGTTCTTGATTCCACTTGGAGATTGATGATCTCTTACTCATCCCTGGGCGAATTCAGAGAGGCAAGTGTCACAGGAGAAGTTTCTGGAAGATTCCATGATCATCCACCTCGCAAATTGACTCTGCCATTTGTCCACTCTCACCCATCACACCCCATAGAAGGGCTTTTTAGTATGCATCGCACCTCCCATGTGCATTTAGGTGGGATGCATCGCACTTTGACCATGGAGCAAGTGAGATGATCCAGTTTTGACCAGTTCTGAGCAGTTTTTCATGGAGAACTTCTGGGAGATGATGTAATCAGTTGACCTTGCTCTTTTAGGGTATGGAACAACACTTTTAGGGACTTAGGAGCCCTTGGTTTATGGACATGTTTGATTGGGGTCGCAGTGCCCAAAAATGTCTATAACAAGTGGGCCAAAACTTTTACATATTCCAATCTTCCTTGGAGGTTTGAAATTATGCATTGTGGCTCAATCCAAACCCTCAATCGATTTCCCCATGACATAAAAATTTCAGACCCTTTCCAACTAAAAGTTCTCCAAAAAAAAATAGATACATTTACATTCCATTATTCACTACTTATGTTATGACTTCAAAGACTGAATTATTTTTTTCCTTAGCGAAATGCCTTTTCCTTTCTTCCCAACTTGAGTCCAGCCCATGTTTTCTTCTATTTCTAGCATATCATTCTTTGGCATGTGAAAATTGGACTCTTCCTCATTAGCCTAATCTGCCCAAGAAGATGTTTTTCTTGCAATGATCCTTGTGGATTCAGAAGGGGATCTACTTTCCACGAGGGTTTGTTGTTGTTCTAATTTTGCTGAGTTGAGAGAATCCTCATTGGCATTCATTATTTCTTGCTTTGTTTCTGGTGTCATTGATGTAATTTCCTTGGCCAAATATGCTTCCTTCTTGTCTTCTGGTTCTTTCTTATCTTGAAGCACATCCTTTTTAAATATCCTATAGTGAATACCCTGAGCTCCTTCCCACCATTTGGGCTTAGGGTTTTCTTTTTCTAGTCTTTGCTGTTCTGTAAACACTTGGGGTAGTTTTTAATTCTGCACCCTGTTTGATAGCATGCTCTACACTGAAAATAAATATTCTCATAATCGATCTTTTGGATCCCTCAGATTAATCTATGTGGGAAAACTATTTTTGAACTCCATTTCCACATATATTCAGGCATAAGTAGTCTTGAATAATTTTGTAGTTTCAGGACAACGATGATAAAACTTTCCCAATGCATTCCCAATAGAGGAAAGCGATGGAATATTCTAAAATTGCAATGGAAAGTTCAGAAGCCCTACCCAAACTAGAGCTATAGATATTAATGTCATTACCAGATATAAAATGGGAGTCCAGGGCTGCATAAAGAGACCTGCATTGCCCCAAAACCACGACCCAACTTCGCAAATGGCCTTCTTATCCTCTATATTATAGAAAACCACAACGTGAAAACCCTGAGCCAAAGGGTAAATATTTAATTCATCTGTTAAAAGGGGCTTCCATGATTCAGAGATCCATTTGTGCAGATTAACTAGCTATGGCCAGAACCCATTAAACTTGCAAATCAAACCTCGCTTTGATTTTTTTTTCACAACTGATAGCTTTCTCATCCACAGGAACATTGATAGAAGGAATTTTTAGAACCAATGGAAGATCATAACCAAATTTCAACATGGCACTGTAAGAAACCGAAGAAGATGTTGCTAGACCAGTAGTCATACCTGCAAAAGAAACTTCTTTTTTTTCCTGATCATTGGAGTTTTCGATTACAAAAGAGATATGTAAAATATTCATGAAAACTAAGCAAAAAATTGCTGGATAAGGTGAAACCCTAGCCGTTGAAAGGGTTTGCAGAGCTTCATCCATCATTCGTAAGTGTTAACCAACATATTAATCATGTAATTTTCTTTCATTGTGTTTCAACATATCCATCATGTGGTTTTTTCTCATAGAATCCCTAATATTATGATAAGCGACAAAGATCCTATTTTCATAAGAAAATTTTGAACTGAATTATTTTCTTGTTTGGGTAGACAATTGGCTCACACCTCATCCTACTAAATCCATTGGGTAATCTGAGATTGTGAATAAATGTCTATAAGGATATCTTTTTTTATTTTCATCTAATAAAGAGACATAATGAGTAAACCTAGGTGGAATCCCCAATATTGTAAGTGATAAACATCCTATTTTCACATGAAACTTTTGAACTGAATTATTTTCTTGTTTGGTTACTCAATTCAAATCCCCAATAGATGAAAATTTTGGACTGAATTAGTTTATTGTTTGGATACTCAATAGGCTCACAACATTGGCTCATAACACATCTTACTAAATAATAAATTCAATAGGAAAACTCAGATTATGAATAAATGTCTAAAAAATATCTTTATTATTTTTTATATAATAAATAAACACTATGAATAAATAATTTCCCTTTGTAAAATAATAGTAAAACACATCCTCCAACCAAAAAAAATTACCATTTATAACACATTATGATACCACCCTTCATCTATTATAACATCTTATAAGCGACTAAACAAATTTAATTAGTTAAATCCCACCTAAAACACCAATAAAAAGTTTTCAGATGATATAAAAAACAAATAAACCTTTCACCAAAACCAACTAATTTAATTTCATCATAAATCATCATGCTTCTCTGTATATACTTGATTTTTTTTTTATTTTGAATAATCTTAATCCAAAAAGCCATGTCGAAGTTGTTAAATTATTAAAACATTATAACATCGCTATTACTTCTGTGCATTAATTGAAGTCAACATAACGGAATTTATTTCTTCATCTACCAAATATGAATGTGTTATGAAACTTATGACGAATTTCGTCCTATAATATTGGAATGAAAATGAATTTTGCGTTGTAAAATTAAGAGTAGTTAAAATTGTGGAAGAATTGAAAATTTAATTAAAAAAACAATTAAATTTATTCAAAATTTAAGTTTCCATAATAGAATTTCCATTTACTTTGAATTTTTATTTAAATTTGTTTTACATATTAATTTTAAGTTTTGATTTTTGTTTTAAGAACATTAGGCTAATAAATATTAATATTAATATTAAATTAAATATATAAATAAAATAGGTATACGAATAATATTATATATATTTTTTCTTAATTAAATTGAGAATAGGCTTAAATTAGCTTCAATGTTGGATGGAAAAATGATCTACTTACTTTTTATCAGTGTATGAGGCTTGATTGAATCTAAACGTCCCATGGAATAGTTTTTTTAGGCTAAATCCTGTAAAAACAAATTAATTATTCATATAGGTATGTGTATTTTAGAATGAGTCTTCCAACATTTTAATTTAATTATGAATACTTATTAGGTGTATAGTAGTGTTGAAGGCTCGAAATTCTTTGCCTCAACATCAGGGAAAACCACCCGATCGGAAACTTAAGGAACCTCCTTTTCTGTTTGGAATGGTGGCTCCGACTAGGATTATCGGACCAGTTTCCCTTTGTTGAAGGAAATGTAACTAGGTTTGGTCTTCATAAATGTACTTATGATATTTGTATTTATTCAAGAAAATAAATATTATTTTTATAATTTATGTCAATGAGTTTCTTGCTCGTTGAAATGGGTTTATATAACATATGTATATAAACCTGCATATATATACATACCTAAAATTATAAATATCCTTGGGGGATATTTATAATTGTAAGTTTTGTGGGCCTCAAGGTGGTTACATCGACTTCCCCAGGGCACGATTTCTGTACACAATATCCATTTGGGGAGCATAATAGTTCATCAGAAAAAAATCTCTGAGGAATACAACTTTTGACCAAGGCTATGGAATGCCATGAAAAGCCTTTTCCCGTCGAATTTCTAGAAAATATCATTTATGGATGCAAAATAACCCCAAAAGTTTGGGACCCAAAAATCATACAAAAACTACCAAGAATATAGAGAACCATTGAAATAGTGGAAGAGGTGGGTAGCCACTCATATCCACCTGGATCAATAACTCCACAACTTTCTAAACATATTTAATGGTTTTGATTTTTCTAGATTGCCCACACTTGAAGAGTTGGAACTAATGTTTTTGAAGAACTGGTATAAAAAGGATAGATCTACAGTGGGGATCACAAAAAAATTGGAGAAATGACCATTTAGATAATCTAGCTCAAATATTTATATATTTAACCAAAATAATAAACTTGAATAAAAACAGTACCAATGTAAATCTACAAGAAGAACAAAACCATAGCATCACCGGAAAACCTAAAAAAACTTACTATTATCAAGTTTTAGTTTTAAGTGAAAGATGAAGAACATTTGCAAGATCAAGGACAATGTTATCTTAGACATTTATTAAATCTTACAATGTATTGTCCTATAGTATTAATAATGCATACCAATGCTATTAGCAATGAAGCTTATGCTTCTTATTCTTCTAAACCCCTATTTCAAATCAATGGATCATGCAATTGTTGATCTAAAAGATCCTATATCCTATTACCTATTATTTAAGCAATGGTGGTCTCCCAAACAAATGATGCGCCTACTTTCTTAAATAACCTAATGCAAATAAAACAATTTCCTAATGAACAAAAATCTTATAACACTAACTTTATTTTATGATCTTCATCCTTATCCCATACTCAAAAAATTCACAGCAATAAGGTGTCTTGGTTTTTCTTTTGCCTCTTTAGGGTCTTGCTCTTCTCATAATCTTGCATTGGCACCATTTTGATTTAGTTTTATGAGTTTGGTCAAGTCTATCAATATTTGATTTAGATTATCTAAATGGTCCTTTCTCCAAATTTCTAGCATTATCCACTAAATATTAATCGTTTGTTTCCTAATTCAACGATAATTCAACGATAACATTACTTCCAACTCTTCAAATAAAGACTAATTTGCAAGAACAAAATCCATTAAGTCGTTCATCCATTAATTTTTTCTTTTATTAAAACATGTTTATAGATTATCTAAATGGTCGTTTCTCCAAATTTCTAGCATTATCCACTAAATATTAATCGTTTGTTTCCTAATTCAACGATAACATTACTTCCAACTCTTCAAATAAAGATTAATTTGCAAGAACAAAATCCATTAAGTCGTTCATCCATTAAAAAAAAAATTATAATTTTTTTTTTATTAAAACATGTTTATTTGAGACATGCATTAATTGAACCCAATTTTATGAGAAATGTATATAAGGGTAGTAATGAAATAGGATCGATTTTTTCTAAATTGCTTAGGAATATTTAGCATGAAAAGGGGGCGATGAAATCATGTTTGCATATATTTTCCCATAGAAGATTCATTTTGCAATCTAGTTTCCATAATTAAATGATTATGGCCAATGATCTAGGGTCTAGGGTCTATATCTCGGCTGAAATTGGATAATTTCTCACAAAGTCTAAATTCTCCATTAACTAAGTGTATCATTAGATTATTTTGTATCAATGAAAATGTAATATCCCATATAATAAAATTATTTCGTTCCTTCATATGTAGCTAAAATGTTTGCAACATAAACTGTAATTCAATTTCTATCTCCCATAAAACCCTTATGACGTTAATTTTGGATAATTTGATTCTCTAAAATATAATAAGTTTTACGGAGATCCATATTGTCCATATTTAATATAAACTAATATATATTGATCTATATTAATTTTATAGATATATTTAACTCCCCTTCCAGATAACCACCATTCTTTAAACATTGATGTTAGTTACAAAATTCTTTAGACAGGAATGCTTATCTACAATCTTCACCTAATTTTGCACCATTATAGATATGAAATCCATTTGGAAACTTAACAGCTATGGATATATCCATCCACAACACGTTACTTGCATACTAACCTTTCATAATAATTAGCATTTACATCAATGTTTTCTCTTGAAAACATTAAGAGAGTAACTTCTAAGATAGATGAATATTTGCAAAATAAATTTTGGAACCTCAAGCCTTGCTTAATTTTGGGAAAACATATATGGTCTGAAATATTGATGGCCATTTTTCTTCCACACTTTTTTCTTCCATACGTATTCCACCCATAATCTCTTAAATTTTCCCCAATTTGATTCCATCTATCTTACTACCCTTCTATAAAATCCACACATATATACATACAACACATCTTGACACATCCCTCCTTATCCCCCTTGCGGGATGAATTTTATAACATACTTAATTAGATTTCATTTTAATTATGTAATGCATACATTAAATGCCTAAACATGACCATCAGGCCTATCTAAATCTTATGACACATTACTTGTGTTTATGGTATTTCCTTGGTAAGCTCCTTACCTATGTTTCCATGTATGAATGTGTTTTCCCTATTTGATGTCTAAATTATGACTAGGAAAGCTTCCCTTGGTTAGCTTTTTGGATCTTTCTTTGGTCTTATGCATTATTTAACAGGTTTTTTAATTAGACATTCTATTCACATATTGGATTAAATTTAACGTGTGTTCTTGATTTCTACCACCATGGTTAGCTTTAATTACTTTTCAAGCTTCCCATCATCCTCATATCCATTACGGGTGCATTCAAGGGTTGGAATGGAAAAAAATGATCTTCCACCTTTTATGATTTATTACGTGAATGCCACTCTCTTGTTGTATGGCCCATTTTCATCCATTCCCCACAAACCATTAAACTATTGAGCTTTTTTTTTCTCATTAAAAAAAGTGTTGCTACTTCATTGATTTTTATTTTTATTTTTCACTCTAACCCCTCTCTTCTTCCTACAAAGTAGTTGTGTTATTCAGATCTATTGTTGTATCTACCAAAGCCTCACAACAGGGATTAACTCTCATTGGTTTACTTATGTATTTGGCTTGGCTCCTTCCTTTTGTCACCATTTGTTTTGTTGGATCTAGGGTTTTCCCTTACATGTTTATCTTGTATCCTTCCAATCCCTCTCTAAGGAGGATTACTAACACTTCTATTGCAAGGAAAACTAAGGGCTTCACTCAATGAACGATTGACATATCACGTGTGTTCGTTGTATACTAAACAATACCCCTTTTTTTACTACATATTGGAAGATACCTCTAAAAATCACATTATTTAACCCCCTAGCAATACGAACCCAATACACCTTCCCAATTTTAAAACCCCTACTTTCACTAGATATTGTAGGTATCCATTTTCATTAACATTTTTTATACCCCTTTATATTTTTTCATTAACTTTGATCTCAATTTTTTATACCTACCAATATAAAAACCCTTTACCCCCTGTTATATGCTCAATATATTATTTCATTTTTTCTTCAATATATATCGCCCAACATGAATGCAGGTGGTATGGTATTTCTGCCTAGTGAAGCCCTAGTGACAACACCCCATAGCTAGGTCTAAATTTATCTATTCATTGGTAATATTTTTTCATATATTTATTAGGTAGATTTGGTGTATACGTGTGTGTAGCATTATGTTTTAGGACAATTATTATTTTGGGTGCATACAAAGGAAAATTCTAATGTTATTATTTTAGAGCAACATAGGAGGCTTAAATCTCACTAGTTTTAGGAATTTTTCAAGCTCTTCTTTGATCTAGATATGTTCCTTCTATCTCCCCCCTTTTACTTTGATTTTTTCTTGCATTTTAACTAGGTTGTAAATGTCTCTTTTGTTTCCTATTTGTAAAAGAAATTTTTGAGACCTAATTCAAGCACACATTAAAAGTCAGCCATGCCCCACCACTTTGCTTACTCCATCCTTTTGGCAGTGATAGGACTAGGGAGAGAGGTGTTCAATCTAATTTCCCCATCATAATAGTAAATCTAGTTATGTAAGAAAACCATCAATTCATTTATCATAAAAGAAATTTAAAAATTTACATTGTTACTAAAATAATTTACATCCTTTTAATTTTATGAAAAGATATAAAAGATCCAACCATCCATGCTATGAAAAACACTTAGAACTATATTTTCAAATCACCCACTACAAAAACAATTCAAAGTAAAAAGCATTTTCTTTTATCCTAGAAAAAAACAATTTATTTCCATTCAAAAATAAAACATATAGTTATTTAAATAAAATTGATTAATAATATGTAATATTTCATTTTCTTGATATCGTCAAAATTGACGAAATTTTCCCATGGTATTTACCATGATATTTTTTCATGGTATCTTCATGTGATATTTGCCTTCATTTTTTCAGGGAAAATAATAAAATAAGGTTTCTAGATAGCCCAACAAGCTTATAAAAGGGGATAGGAGCTAGAAATTTGGATCATCTTGAGTTTGTCTATCATAATGTATCGAGTTTGTCTATCATAATGTATCTTGTTGAGAACTTGGCAAGACTAGTTCTAGTTTGATCCCGAGTGATCGGGTGCTCAAAATTCAAAGTTGTCGGATCGGTGTGGAACCTAGAAAACCGCGTAGTGCTCGTCATCTAAATCTGACACAACTTGTTTTTCAAGAAACGGACACCGTATTCTCCCATAACCATGTTATGTTTGTTTTCCTAAACAGGCGAATTTAAAAGAAAATGTAGACAACCTAGTTAGCAGTTCGTACCATTTACGTGACGCTGACTAGGCATGCCTGTGTGGTAGGGTGACTGTGCAACTCTGGAAAATGGCGTGGTGCCAAGTGGCATGATGTAATTGGTTCAGATTTGGCAGATTTTGATTCGTCGGAAGGTGGCCAACCACAGGTTGACACTTGGTCCAGCGAGAGGCCGCAACGTGCCAGCTCGGGGACCACCAAAATTTTTATTAAGGGTCTGGGAAGCAATGACAGGGCTCGAACCTGTTACCTCCAAGAAACAAGCCAAGCCTCCTTCCAATATGCCATAACAATAGTTCTTAATAATATATGGACGCAACATGTATTTAATGTTGATATGTTGCACACTCCAGGGAAAGGGCCAGCGCGTGGGGACCCACCCTTGGACGCGCTACCCCATATGTCCAATAGCAAAGCGGAGTGAGGGCCTGGTCGGTGGGGCAGGGCCATTGGCCTTAGCCCTAGGCACATGGCCCCCATATGGGCTGAAAAATTTGGATTTTAGGCATTAAAGGCTATTTGAAACGTCTTACAATTTCACCTGAAAATCGATGAAATTGGCGCTCTCTCAGCAAAATTTTGAGTGAATTTGTAAGATGGTGCTGGGTTTTGGGGAATTTGCAGTGTGATTAATAGAAATACTTAGGGAAGCCATAACTTCTTTAGTTTTTGACCAAATCAAGAGCATAAAGATGCTAGACAAGAATTTTTGGCATTCTGGAGCCATTGGAACATGTTTTAGAGCCATCTGAGCATTGTAAACTTATTTATTCACACTTTTGAGTATAATATAAGTAGGTTTTAACCCCGTACATAAATTACCTGAATAATAATTCTAAAAACAGAAAATGAACAATGGTGAGAGCATAACACATAAAACAAATATACACAGAGATTTTCCCCTGGATCCCAAAACTGCGACTACCAGATTGATTTTTCATTATGTTCCTTTCAATGTTACAATACATATATATACATGCCGAAGCATCCATAAAACCTAATCCATTAACCTTAGATTAGAACATAACCATAGTTCCCTTGACCAGATCTATAAAATACCATAGACCAAAAACCATCGCACCCAACACCATGTGCGAAATCCCTGCACAAAACCATAGGTAGGTTTCATCCACCTAATATAGGGTCAAATTTTTTTTTTCCTCACGGCGCTGCCCCAAACCCCATAAAGGGGGGCTACCACCTCACTGCGCTTGGCACAATGAAGGGGGGGCTCCTCCCTCCCTTTAACTCCCCAATTCAACTACTAGCGCTAGTCGTGGAAATAATATAACACAACCCAACATTCTCCCACTTGTTGTTTTCTTTCAACAGGGGGCCATAGGAGTGCTTAGTCATTGATCCAGCCCTGCAACGCCCATTGTTTCTCTACACCAAGATAACTTCTCAATGCTCATAGACTTTGTCAATGCATCTACAATATTCTTCAAAGTTTCCACCTTTACCAACAACACCTTTTTGTCTTCTACCATATCCCTCACAAAGTGATATTGAACATCAATGTGCTTTGTCTTTGAATGATAAGCAAGGTTCTTTTCCAAGAAAATTACACTTTGGCTGTCACAGTATACCCTTTTAGCTCACTGTACTAACCCCATACTTGAACACAATCATTGCAACTAAATTGCTTCCTTGCTTGAATGAGTAGCTGCCATGTATTCTGCCTCTGTAGTTGATAGTTCCACTATAGATTGTCTCTTACTCATCCAACTGACTGCACCTCCAAATAGGTTAAACACATACCCACTTGTAGATATTATTTGATCCAGAACTCCACCCCAACATGCATCAACAAAGCCACGGATGTCCAAAAATTTATCCAATCCTAGTCTTCCTTGGTAGCACAAACCATAATCACTAGTGCCATGCAATACCTAAAAACCCGCTTCACTATTTTCCAATGCTCCTTCCTTGGTTTTGACATAAGCCTGCTCAATGCTCCCACTACATGTGCAATGTCTGGTCTAGTACAGACCATCACATACATCAGGCTACCGACTACACTTGCATATGGAACATGGGACATTTCCTCTTCCCCTTCTTATGTCTTGGGACACTGTTCAACAGATAACTTTACACCTACAGGAATAGAAACCTTCACCCGTTTACTATCTTGCATATTAAACCTCTACAATATTTTCTCGACATACTTCCTCTGGTTTAACCAAAGCTTCCTCTTTCTTCGTTCTCATTTAATTTCCATGCCCAAAATATAGTTTGCAGCACCAAGATATTTCATGTCGAATTTGGAGGACAATTGGAGTCTTCAAATCATGGATAATTTCTTTGTCATTTCCAACCAACAACATATCATCCACATACAAGACCAGATAAATAACACGGTTACCAAATAATTTAAAATACACGTAGTGATATTCTTTTCTTCTAGTGAAGCCAAGTCCCCGTATAAATGTATCAAAATTCTGATACCACATCCTTGGTGATTGTTTTAACCCATACAAAGACTTTTTTAACTTGCATACCAGTTCTTTCTTACCCTTCGCCGCAAAGCCTTCAGGTTGCTTCATGTAGATCTATTCTTCTAGATCCCCGTGAAGAAATGTTGTCTTCACATCCATCTGTTCTACCTCAAAGTCAAAAGCAACAGTAACAGATAAAAGTAATCTAATAAAAACTACCATGGCAACAGGAGAAAAAATATCACCAAAATCTATTCCCGACACTTGGGAATAACCTTTTTCTACCAACCGAGCTTTGTATTTCTCCACCTTTCCTTTTGCATTCATCTTCTTTTGAACACCCATTTGCTGCCAATGGGTTTCCTTCCAGCTGAAAACTCAACCAGATCCCAAGCCTCATTTTTGTACAAAGATGCCATTTCATCAACCATGCCCTCTTTCTAGAGTTTGCCATCCTCTGAAACTACTTCTTTCTTCACAGTTCTGGGATCATCATCAGTAATAGATAAAGAAAAATTTGAATAGAAAGCAGATGGACAATATCTTTCTAGCTACCTTCTTTCTCGAACTGATCTTCTCACAACCGGAGTTTGTGGCTCTCCATATTCTGATTCCTCTTCTGTTGTAGAGTCCAATTCTTCCTACTTTAGCTCAAACTCTATCTTCTCAGGTTCCTTTGGTAGGACTTCATGTTTAATAACATATTTCACCTCTCTAAATACCACATCTCAGTTGTACACAACCTTCCTTGTTACTGGGTTCCAAAGCTTATAACCTTTTAAACCATCCTTATACCCAATAAAGATGCACTTTTCAAATTTAATATCCAACTTTGTTCTTTTCTCCTTTGGAACATATACATATGCATCACATCCAAATACCCTCAAATGTGAAAGAGGCGGTTTCTTCCCAGTCCATGCCTCTTGTGGATTCTTATCCTCCAACACTGATGAAGGTGATCTGTTGACCAGGTAACATGCAGTCTCCACTACCTCTGCCCAGAGTTCATGTCCTAACTAGGCATCACTGAGCATGCTTCTTTCCCTTTCCATCAATGTCTTGTTCATTCTTTCTGCAACTCCATTTTACTCAGGTGTGTATGGATTAGTCTTCTACTGTGCTATACCACACTTCTTACAAAAATCTTCAAATTCATTCTTGCAAAACTCTCCACCGTTATCTGTCCTTAGCTCCTTTATCTTCTTATATGTCTGATTTTCCACCAAATCTTTAAATTCTTTAAACCTGTCAAAGAGTTCAAATTTCTTCTTGAGGGAATATATCCATGTATTCCTTAAGAAGTTATCTATAAATGATACATAGTACATATACTTACCTAGTGATGGAATCAACACAGGTCCAAACACATCACTGTGCACAAGCTCTAATATCTGTTTCACCCTCTTACTACCAGAGGGGAAACTCACTCGATTATGCTTCCCATATACACAATTTTCACAGAAATCAAAATCCAGAGAGATATTAGACATACTCTCTACCATACCTTTACCATGAAGTATTCGAAGGCCCTTCTCTCCAATACGTACAAGCCTTTGATGCCATAGCATGGTCTTTTCTTCGAAGACCACTAGATTTTCTGCTCCACTTCTAGGAACCACAGAACTGCTACACCCATCAATAACAATTCTACCTTACAACTTTTACAGAGTTCAATCCGAACTCCCCGCATCAATACTATTGCTCCCAAAACCATCTTGCAGGTGTCTTTCTCGAACATTGTTTTTACACCTACATCATCTAGCTTGCTTACAAAAATTAGATTTCTGGCTAATGCAAGAATATGCAGAACACCTGGAAGTGTTCTAATCCTTCCACCTTGCAACTTCAACTTGAATTTTCCACGACTAATGATTATAGCCTTCCTGACATCCCTTAAGAAGACAACACCACCATAATATTTCTCATACTTGTAGAACCATTCTCTATGGGGAGTGAAGTGAAAGGATGCACCTGAGTCAATCAACCATTCTTCATGATCTACATGTGTACTTGAAGAAGAAGCCAAGTACACATCCCCACCTTCATCTGAGGTGGTTTTCACCTTTGTAGAAGGAGCATCATCAGATCCCTTTCCTTCCTCGGGAACTTTAGATTTACAGTCCCTTTTGTAGTGTCCTTCCTTTCCGCATTTCCAGGATACTTTTACAAGTTTTCCTGGAGATTTAGATCTCCCACTCAAGGACTTATTTTTGTTTTTATTCTAGGACTGTCCTCGAACAGACAAGGCATCACCATTCTGGCTCTCCATATTTTTCTGTCTCATCTCCTCGGTCAACAAAGATGAGACTATTTCATCAAACTGCAAGGCAGTTGCATTGCTACCTATTGCAACAACCAGACTGTCCCATGAATCTTGTAGAGAACACAACAAACTAATGCACTTATCTTCATCTAAAACTTTCATATACACAAATAATAACTGGCTTACCACAATATTACATGCGTTCAGATTCTCTGTCATCGAGTCTCCATCATTCATCCCCAGGTTATACAACTTCTTCAATAGGAAAAATTTATTCACTAGAGACTTAGATTGGTACAAATTCCCTAACTTGTCCCACAAAGCCTTCGTCATAGCTTCCCCTGATACATTCAACAATACTGAATCTAAGACACACAATTGTATTGTGACTTTTTCCTTCCGATACAACTTCTTCCAGTCTTCATCAGACATTGTTGTTGGTTTAGTACCCGGATCTACTACGATCCATTGATCTCTATCTACCTATAAATCCTCCATCTTGAGTTTCCACAACTCAAAACTCTGACCATTAAATTTTTCGATCTCTATCTTTCCACTACTCGCCATCTTCTTTCACCACAAGAACCGATCCCGCAAATCTCCCACTGAACAGGGTCTACCACAAGCCTGAGAAAAACCCCTCAGCATCAAAGGTGTCCCTTTGAAGCCAAAACAACTCTGATACCAAATGTAGGTTTTAACCTCGTACAAAAATTACCTACATATGAATTCTAAAAATAGAAAATGAACAATGGCAAGAGCATAACACATAAAACAAATATACACAGAGATTTTCCTTTAGATCCCAAAACCAGGACTACCAGATTGATTTTTCATTATGTTCCTTTCAATGTTACAATAAATATATATACATGTCGAAGCATCCATAAACCCCAATCCATTAACCCTGGATTAGAACATAATAGTAGTTCCCTTGACCAGATCTATAAAATACCATGGACCAAAAACCATCGCGCCCAAAACCATGTGCGAAATCCATGCATAAAACCATAGGTAGGTCCACCCACCTAATATAGGGTCCAAAAAAAAACTCTCCGGGGCGCTGCTATGGACCCTGTAGAGTGGGGCTACCGCCTCGCTACGCCCGGTGCAACAAAGGGAGGAATCTACCTCCCCCTAACCCCCTAGTTCAACTAATGGTGCTAGTCGTGGAAATAATATAACACAACCCAACATTCTCCCACTTGTTGTTTTCTTTCCATAGGGGGCCACTGGAGAGCTAAGTCATTGATCCATCCCTGCAATGCCCATTGTTTCTCTAAACCAAGAGAACTTATCAGTGCTCATAGACTTTGTCAATGCATCTGCAGAGTTCTTTAAAGTGTCCACCTTTACTAGCAACACCTTTTTATCTTCTACAATATCCATCACAAAGTGATACTGAACATCAATGTGGTTTGTCTTTGAATGATAAGAAAGGTTATTTGCCAAGAATATTGCACTTTGGCTATCACAGTCTACCCTTATATCTCGATGTACTAACCCCATACTTGTACACAATTTCTGGAAGCAAACTGCTTCGTTGCTTGCATGAGTGGCTTCCATGTATTCTGTCTCTATAGTTGATAGTGCCACTACAGATTGTCTCTTACTCATCCAACTGACTACACCTCTAAATAGGTTAAACACATACCCACTTGTATATCTTCTCTAATCCAGATCTCCACCCAGTCTGCATCAACAAAGCCATGGATGTCCAAAACTCTGTCCAATCCTAGTCTTCCTTGGTAGCACAAACCATAATCACTAGTGCCACACAAATATCTAAAAACCCGCTTCACTGTTGTCCAATGATCCTTCCCTGATTTTGACATAAACCTACACAATACTCCCACTGCATGTGCAATGTCTGGTCTAGTACATACCATCTCATACATCAGGCTACCGACAGCAGTTGCATATGGAACACGGGACATGTCCTCTTCCCTTCTTCTATCTTGGGACACTATTCAGCAGATAACTTTACACCTACAAGAATAGGAAACTTCACCGGTTTACTATCTTGCATATTAAACCTTTGCAATATTTTCTCAACATACTTCCACTGGTTTAACTAGAGCTTCCTCTTTGCCCAATCTCATTTAATTTCCATGCCCAAAATATAGTTTGCAACACCAAGATATTTCATGTCGAAATTGGAGGACAATTGGGTCTTCAAATGCTGGATAATTTCTTTGTCATTTCCAACCAGCAACATATCATCCACATACAAGACCAGATAAATAACACAGTCACCAATTAATTTAAAATACACACAATGATCTTCTTTTCTTCTGGTGAAGCCAAGTCCCCGTATAAATGTATCAAATTTATGATACCACATCCTTGGTGACTGTTTTAACCCATACAGAGTATTTTTAACTTGCATACCAGTTATTTCTTACCCTTCACCACAACGCCTTCAGGTTGCTTCATGTAGATCTCTTCTTCCAGATCCCCGTGAAGAAATGTTGTCTTCAAATCCATCTATTCTACCTCAAAATGAAAAGCAACAACAACATATACAAGTAATCTAATAGAAGCTACCTTAGCAACAGGAGAAAAAATATCACCAAAATCTATTCCCGACACCTGGGAATAACCTTTTTCTACCAACTAAGCTTTGTATTTCTCCACCTTTCCTTCTGCATTCATCTTCTTCTTGAACACCCATTTTCTCCCAATGGGTTTCCTTCCATATAACAAGTCCACCAGATCTCAAGCCTCATTTTTGTGTAAAGATGCCATTTCATCAACCATGGCCTCTTTCCAGAGTTTGCCATCCTCTGAATCTATTGCTCCCTTCATAGTTTTGGGATCATCATCAGTAATAGATAAAGAAAAATTTTAACAGAAAGCATATGGACTATACCTTTCTGGCTGCCCTCTTTATCGAACTGATCTTCTCACAACCACAATTTGTGGCTCTTCATATTCTGATTCCTCTTCTACTATAGAGCCTGATTCTTCCTCCTTTAGCTCAAACTCTATCTTCTCAGGTTTCTTTGGTAGGAATTCATGACACATTTCACCTTTGTAAACACCACATCTCGGTTGTATGCAACCTCCCTTGTTACTGGCTTCCAAATCTTATAACCTTTTAAACCATCCTTACACCCAATAAAGATGCACTTTTCAGATTTACTATCCAACTTTTTTCTTTTCTCCTTTGGAACATGTACATATGAATCACATCCAAATACCCTCAGATGTGAAAGAGAAGGTTTCTTACTAGTCCATACATCTTGTGGAGTCTTATCCTCCAATGCTAATGAAGGTGATCTATTGACTAGGTAACATGTAGTCTCCACCACCTCTACCCAGAATTCTTGTTCTAACCCAACACCACTCAACATTCTTCTTGCCCTTTCCATCAATGTCTTATTCATTATTTCCGCAACTCCATTTTTCTCAAGTGTGTATGGAGTAGTCTTCTGCCATGCTATACCAAACTTCTTACAGAACTTTTCAAATTCCTTCTTGCAAAATTCTCCATCGTTATCTGTCCTTAGCACCTTTATCTTCTTCTCTATCTGGTTTTCCACCCAAGCCTTAAATTCTTTAAACCTATCAAAGACTTTAGATTTCTTCTTGAGGAACTATATCCATGTATTCCTTGAGAATTCATCTATAAATGATACATAGTACACAGACTTACCCAGTGATGGAACCGACACTGGTCCAAACACATCACTGTGCACATGCTCTAATATCTATTTCGCCCTCTTACCACCAGAGGGGAAACTCACCTGATTCTACTTCCCATATACACAATTTTCATAGAAATCAAAATCCAGAGAGCTATTAGACATACCTTCTACCATACCTTTATCATGAAGGATTCGAAGGCCCTTCTCTCCAATATGCCCAAGCCTTTGATGCCATATCATGGTCTTTTCTCTGGAGGCCACTAGATTTTCTGCTCCACTTTGAGGAACCACAGAACTATTACACACATCAATAACAATGCTACGTTGCAGATTGTACATATTTCCAATCCGAACTGCCTGCATCAATACTAGTGCTCCTTGAACCATCTTGCAGGTGTCTTTCTCGAAAACTGTTTTTACACCTGCATCATCTAGCTTGCTTACATAAATCAGATTTCTAGCTAATGCAAGAATATGAAAAACACCCGGAGGTGTTCTAATCCTTCCACCTTGCAAACTCAACTTGACTTTTCCACGACCAATGATTCTAGCCTTCCTGTCATCCCCTAAGAAGACATCACCACCATCATATTTCACATACTCGCAGAACCACTCTCTATGGGGAGTGAAGTGAAAGGATGCACCTGAGTCAATCAACCATGCCTCATGATATACATGTGTTCTTGAAGAAGAAGCCAAGTACACATCCCCACCTTCATCTGAGGTGGTTTTTGCCTCTGTAGAAGGAGCATCATTAGATCCCTTTCCTTTCTCAGGAACTTTATATTTATAGTCCATTTTGTAGTGCCTTTCCTTTCCGCATTTCTAGCCCAACTTTACAGGTTTTCCTGGAGATTTATATCTCCCTCTAGATTTAGATCTCCCACTCGAGGACTTACTTTTGTTTCTATTTTGGGACCGTCCTCGAATAGACAAGGAATCACCATTCTGGCTCTCCATATTTTTCTGTCTCATCTCCTTGGTCAGCAAGGATAAGAATATTTAATCAAACTGCAAGGTCGTTGCATTGCTACCTATTACAACAACCAGAATATCCCACGAATTTGGTAGAGAACAAAACAAACTGATGCACTTATCTTCATCTTAAATTTCAATATCAATAGATAATAACTGGCTTACCATAGTATTAAATGTGTTCAGATGCTCTGTCATTGGGTCTCCATCTTTCATCCTCAGGTTATACAACTTTTTCCATAGGCATAGTTTATTCACTAGAGACTTAGATTGGTACAAAGTCCCTAAATTGTTCCACAAAGCCTTTTCTGTAGCTTCCCCTGATACATTCAACAATATTGAATCTGAGACACACAATCGTATTGTGCTTTTTGCCTTGCGATCCAACTTCTTCCAGTCTTCATCGGACATTACCGTTGGTTTAGTACCCGGATCTACTGCGATCCAATGATCTTTATCCACCAATAAATCCTTCATCTTGAGTTTCCACAACTCAAAACTCTGACCATTAAATTTCCCGACCTCTATCTTTCCACTTTTCATCATCTTCTTTCACCACAAGAATCGATCTCGCAAATCTCCCACTGAACAGGGTCTACCATAGGTCCGAGAAAAACCCCTTAGTAGAAAAAGGTGTCCCCTTGAAGCCAAAACAAATATAATACCAAATGTAGGTTTTAACCCCTTACAGAAATTACCTGCTTATGAATTCTAAAAATAGAAAATAAACAATGGCAAGAGCATAACACATAAAACAAATATACATAGAGATTTTCCCCTGGATCCCAAAACCAGGACTACTAGATTGATTTTTCCTTATGTTCGTTTCAATGTTACAATACATATATATACATGTTGCAACATCCATAAACCCCAATCCATTAACCCTAGATTAGAAGATAACTGTAGTTCCCTTGACCGGATCTACAAAATATGATGGACCGAAAACCATCGTATCCAAAACCATGTGAAAAATTCATGCACAAAACCATAGGTAGGTCCACCCACCTAATATAGGGTCCAAAAAACAATTTCCATGGGGAAATGCCCCGGATCCCATAGAGGGGGGCTACTAGCCCCATCAAACCCCCCGACAAGGAGGGCTTCTGCCCTGCTACACTTGGCACAACAAATGGGGGGCTCCACCCCCCCTCTAACCCCCCAGTTCAACTACTGGGGCTAGTCGTGGAAATAATATAACAGACACCCAACAATAGAGAGGGCCAAGCCATTAGAAGCTGGACCAAGGACACGTAACCCACGCGGGGTGAACTCCTTCATCACGTGCTTTTGTGATACTATTTTGGTGATGTTCATGTATGTTATATGTTGTTGTTCAGTCATTTTTTTATGTTAATTTGTACATGAAATTTACATAAAATAACTCAAAAACTCATGTTTAAACTTGCAATTAACCTCATAAATCCTTAAGCACTTTCAACATATTCTAAAAATGAATTTAGTACAACAAACTAATTATCCCATTTAGAACAAGTTTAGTATCAGAGCTCTTAGTTTTTTTTTTGCAAGAAGGATTTAACTGTTTGCAAGTGAAGATCATGCTTACAAGGTTGAAGCTCAAGAGAGGAGAAGGGAAGCCGATTGAAATTCCTGAAGTTGGGTAAAGGAGAAGGAGTGCAAGGTTGTGTTGAAGCCCCGAAAATCGGGTCTACAACAAGGGGGATACCCACCCGGTCCGGACCTTGGTTAGCAGCTTCTTTTCCGTTTGGTATAGTGGGTCCGACTGGGGATATGGGACCAGTTTCCCAATTTATGTGTGTGTGTGTTGAGAATTGATATTTCCTTCCTAATAATTTCTAAGTAAAATGCTTTTTTACTCTAAATCTAATTTATCAACATGCAATTGTATTCTAATGAATAGAAATATCTAATTCTAAAACTAACCCGAGATTTAATCTTTCAGTTATGCGATCTAAAATAATTTCTAATGGAAATTGGTAATAAAGATCATTCAATTGCTATGAGAAAAGAATTCAATAAAGATAAACCGTTTCATATAAAAAGTTAGACGAAACAATTGTGAAAAACATATCGCATAATAAGTCACTCATATATTAAGCATAAATAGAATAGTTGTCACCGTACAGAAGTGCCAAACGATAACTCAAGCATTCAAGCATTCATACATAAATAACTGAACATGAATATCACCTTAACACATAAGCAGAAATCGTTAAGAGATAAAAGTACCATTTATAACAAGTTCTACTCATGAGCTTCAACAATAATGATTTATCTCTTCTTAATTCAACATCTACTAAGAGTATAAAAGTGCAATTTCAGTAGCAGATATTAAACGCAGATATCAATAAATCTTGTTCCATTTATTCATCAAAACCTCCTCGGAGGGTGCAAAGGTGCATGTTCTGAGGGCAAGTTTTTGACAAATTTCAGGACCCTTCTCTAAATGCATGAGAAGGGTTCAAATACTACTAGCTAAATCTAAAAATAGTTTATTACAAAAATATAGGAGGTGGCTTAAATGACCGTCCTTATTTCAGGAAAAAATAAAGCAAAACTAAAACAAAAACTGAATCTAAAATTAAAACTGGCAATTAACTATCTATGTATATGTTCCTTGTAGTCGCAAGCATCCAGCATTGGCTTGAGGAGAGTTGGCTGGCCAACCTCCAACTTTAGCTGTCCTGCGAAAACGGAATCAGCAAGTGTTGGTGCCATCTTCTCGGCAGAGTTAGTGATACATTTGAGAGTCATGCACTGGCTGTGTGGTTTTACCAAGTACTGCCAGTAAGAATCCCAATTTAACTTGGTTAACCTTTTGATGGACTCTGCTCTTTCTTGAGCTTTTTGTCTCCAGCTTGTCTATAGATGCTGTACATTTGGTAGAAATTTACATACCACTTGAGGATATCCTTGATAAATACAACTGGTTTTAGAGCTCGGATTTTGCCTTTCACCTTTAGCACTTTTTCCTACAATTTTCCAGGCTTACAGGTGACTGAGTGATTGGAGGCTTTCCTTCTCAAGGGGCTTTGCCCAGCGATGCACAATTAGGTGCTAATCGCACATCGGAAACTGCCTCCGTTTCTCGATCCGGGCTTCCCTGGTGCTATTTTTCACTTCTTGCGCGCTTTTGTTAGAGGATGTAAACCTTAAATTTTGTGGAAAGAACGACCCAATGAGTCCTTGGCTCTGAGTCTTAAACTGTCTGTTTGTTATATCAGCACTATCTAGTACCCACTTGACCATGTCCATGTATAGAAGAATCTTGGGTCTCGCCACTATCGGGTGCAAGAACAAGCATGCTAGTTCTGTAATCGATGCCTCAGACGACCTGCGTGAGTCTGCAGTCGTTGTAAGCTCCATTACTCTGGGATTTTCTTCCTCGAGTAGGCTGTGCATGCCTTCCCAAGTAGTAACACCGACATCTCTGTTACAGGTGGTGTCTGTGTATAAGGGCATCATTTCTTTGTCTTTGGAACTCGGAGCTTTACCCTTCTTTCCCATAATATTCTGAACACTGCTATGTATACCTCTCTGCTTTTCGCTCCTGCAATTTACAAATGAGGCAAGAGTAAGGTGATGGAAATCTTTAAATGCTGAAATCATATAAAATATATCACCCTACATGAAATGGCCCTTCGATTGGATCAAAACCATATTTCATTAATGATTACCAGCTAACTCATTAAATTAACATTAATGCGCATTACTGGGCATCGGTTTATGGAAAAGCTTTTTCCAACGACGAGCCTTGCAGATCTGCGATAAGGTGATTTTGTGATTTGCTTCACAATATCGCTGATTCGTTGCGTGTGACAATCATCTATTACCATATGTTTTCTGCGAAATGCGATTTGTGGGACGCGCTATCCCATATCAACAGTTTGAGGTATTTCACCTTAAGTGATATTTGAGGCATATGAAGAACTGCGATGTGATGAGTTTGTTCACTATGTGATCTCGCATCGCAATTTCACAATCTTAGGAGTTTGTTTATAGAATGTTATCCATTACCTTTTTTGCGATGCGACATTTTTTATTAAGAGAATGGTTTTATTTGAACTTATCATAAAACTTAAGTCTTTTTTATTTTTTGGGTATTCTCCCAAGTTTATGATAGTAAGATTTATTAAAAAAGGGAATACAAGCACTAATTTATTTTTTTAATTTTTTTTGGATAAGGGTCCCCACTTATTTAGTATTAGTGATAAAACTAAATAAGAAGGGGGGTTGTTGCTGGCCACAACAGGTTGCCACAATCTCCACCACCATTTCTTCCTCAAGTTGCAGTTGTGGCTTCAATGAACATGTCACATAAAGGAGAGCCTACAAATATGACAAAGGATGAGAAGGTCTTTAGGAAGACTTTCTTTGACATGAAAAAGATGGTGAAAGTCCTCTATGAAGAGAGGAATACCAGACTGTAGGGTGAAAGCTCCAAGCCTGCAAAAGGAGAAGATTCTTCAGGAGGAGGAGGAGGAGGTAATGAAAATGGAGGTAAACCTCCACCCTATACACCATCTTATTCATATTCATCTTCATAGGCATCTTCACCCTCTTCCACTAATATAACCCTTTCTCATACTCATCAACATACCTCAAAAGGAACGAGAAAAACACCCCTATTAAAAATTGATTTTAAATTTGAACTGCCCATGTATAATGGTGAAGTGAATGTAGAGAAGCTTGACAATTGGGCTCGTTAGTTGGAGGTCTATTTTAGAATTCAAAACCTTAAATATGATGACATAAAGATTCAGCTAGATTCCTCGAGGATGGAGGGTGCAACACTAGTATGGTGGGAATCCAGGACACAAGAAGAGATAAAAAAAACATGGTAAGATCTCAATTTCTTCACCTGATTTCATTGCTACAATTAAAAGACAATTGTACCATCTAGCATATATGCAGAAATCCATCATGATTTGGCATAACTTTAGAAAACTTAAAGGTCAAAATTTGCAAGATTACACCCAATAATTTAGAAGAAGGTCTCTAATGTTAGGTGTAGATTTGCAATCACAAGACACATTGTTGAAGTATATAGGGGGTTTAAATAGTTACCTTAGGCATACTATCCTTATGTTTAATCCCAATAATCTAGATGAGGTGTGTGTGCAAGTCACTTATCTTGAGGCAAGAGGAAAAAATGCATTGGAAGAGGGTAGTAAAAATCCATTTAAGGGTAAAGGAAAAGAAAAGAGTTTCAAAGGGAAAGGAAAGAAAAATGCATCCATTAATAAGGAAGGAGAGAAATTAACATGCAAGAATTGTTCCAAAGAGTGTCACAAAGAATCTTATTGTTGGAAGCTTCATCCCGAGATGAAACCAAAGAAATTCAACAACAAGGGAAAACAAAATACAACTGCAACCACTCAACAGGATTTGGGATCTCGTTCGGGTGATGAAACTAAAATTACAGCCATGGGTATGAAAGGAAAATAATCCATTGCTAGCACTAGTACTTCAAATTTACACAATTAAACTCCAAATGAAAAGAAGAGGATATAACTTTTTCACATAAGGGTAATCTCAAAACATAGAAAAATTGATACTCTTTTCGATGTTTCTCTCAAGCCAATCTTATCTTTGAAAACATTGTCAAAATTTTAAACTTGGAAACCATTCCACATCATAACCATATCCATTAGGATGGGTGTGTGACAATGCACAATTGCAAGTAACTAGAAAGTTTCAGGAACCAAAAGGATTGCCTCCCAAGAGAGGAATCCAACATGAGATACAGTTGCAGCAAGATAGTCCTCTTCCTAACATTGGCATGTATAGGATATCAGTGATGGAAAATGTAGAAATTAGAAAGAAAATACAAGAGTTGCTGGATAAATGGATCTTCAGGCCAAGTTCTTCGCCATGTGGATCACCTATTGTTTTGGTGCCAAAGAAGGATGGAACATGGCGCATGTGTGTGGACTTCCATGCATTGAACAAGATTATGGTAAAGAACCGTTACCCACTACCTAGAATAGATGATTTACTTGATCAATTAAAACATGCAAAGTATTTTACTAAGTTCGACTTAAGGAGTGGCTATCATCAAATTAGAATCACTGAAGGAGACATCTGGAAGACAACATTCAAGACAAAACAAGGTTTGTTTGAATGGCTAGTTATGCCTTTTGGTTTATGTAATGCACCTTATACCTTCATGCTTGTGATGAATGATGTGTTGAGTCCATTTCTTGATGAGTTTGTTATAATATACTTAGATGACATATTGATTTCAGTAAATCTCATGATGAACATGTCATGCATGTGAGAAAAGTACTTGATATCTTAAAGAAAGAACAATAGTATTTAAAGATGTCAAAGTGTGAGTTTGGAAAAGCTTCTTTAGTTTACTAGGGTCATATTGTTGTAGGAGGTGAGATGAAAATAGATCCCTCCAAGGTTTATGTCATTTTGAATTGGCCAAGGCCCAAGACAATTACTGAGGTAAGAAGTTTTTTGGAGCAACCCAATATTGGAGGAAATTCATTGCTAACTTTTCTTCTATAGCAGCTCCTTTGCATGCATTGAATAGTGTGAAGAAGGTTTTTTATTGGGGAGGAAAACAACAAATGGCCTTTGATGCATTGAAGGAAAAGATCAGTTCAGCTCCAGTACTTGCACTTCCAAACTTGAGACGGTCATTTGAGATCCAGACTGATGCTAGTGACTACGCCATGGGTGCAGTCTTCTTGCAACATGGTAAGCCTATATGTTTAAATTTTGAAACTTTCAATGGTGCAATGATTAATTATCCTACATATGACAAGGAATTGTATGCATTGGTGCAAAGTGTGAAAGAGTGGAAACGCTACTTGTTGGTAAGGAAACAATCATTCACATTGATCATCAACTATTGCAATTCTTTCAATCTCAATCTAAGTTGCAGCAATCAAGGCACTTCCGATGGATGGGTTTTCTTTAACAATTCCACTTGGTAATAAGGTATAAGAAAGGTATCTAAAATAAAGTTGTTGATATGCTTTTTAGGCCTATTATTACTACAGTTACTTTACTCAAGCATCATTTTGTTTTGCATGAAAGTTATATTGAGCAGTATGTATTAGACAATGACTTTTAGGATGTTTATGCAAGCTTGAGTCAAGGTAACAAAGTAGATGAATTGGATTATCATTTGCATGATAACTTGTTGTACCATCTTGGTAAGCTTTGTATTCCACAGGGAGAAAGGGTCAACATCATATGAGAGGTAGATACTTATCTTATTGTTGTTCATTTTAGTGTAAGTAAGACGGTGGCACTTCTATAGAGGTATTGTTATTGGCATCGTATGCTTGAAAGTATGTCACATTTTATTAAAGGATGTTCATTATGTGTAGTCAGTAAGCCTAGCAATAGGAAGTTAGGATTGTACACACCACTTCCAATACCTTCAAGACTATGGGAGAGTGTTTCTATGGATTTTGTAGGAGGTCTTCCATTGTCAAAAAGAAGTCATGATTATTTGTATGTAGTTGTGGATAGGTTCAGAAAAATGTGTATTTTGATGCCATGTAAAAAGAAAATTACAACTTAACAAAATGCTCAGTTATTCTTTCAGAATGTATGGGCCCATTTTGGATTGCCGACATCCATTGTTAGCGATTGAGATTCTTGCTTTGTTGGGAATTTTCGGTCAAGCTTGTGGGGATTCATGGGCACCAAATTGAAAAAGAGTAAAACATTTCATCCACAAACAGATGGTGAAACAAAGATGGTGAACAGGATAGTGATACATCTCCTTCATGGGTATTGCAACAAGAATCCTAATTGTGGGATGAACATTTGCACTACATTCAACATGCTTACAACCGGGCCAAGCACTCTTCAACTCAAACATTGCCATTTGAAGCATGTTTGGGATACTTGCCTCAGTCACCTTTGGATTTAATTTTCGAAAAGGATGTTGCTATTGATTGTCATAGTGACATAGACAAAGAAAGAAGGTTCATTGAAAAAATACAATTGGTACACCAAAGAGTTCAAGAACAACTATAAAAGTCTAGCCCAGGAAAGTACAAAGCAAGGCATGACAAGCATCGTGTAGATCACAAGTTCCAAGTTGGTGATGAAGTTTGGCTTCACATTAGCAAAGAGAGGCTCCAAGGAGAAGGTAAACAACTGAAACCAATTAGATATGGTCCATTCAGAATTATGGAAAAGATTGGTGACAATGCCTTAGGTTGGATTTTCCTTCATATATGCAAATTTATGTTGTTGTTAATGTTGAGCACTTAAGGTTGTATGAGCCTCTTTTGATTCAAGATCAAGGAGAAAATGTCCAAATTCCTTCCATTGAGGGTTTTTCTCCTCAATACCTTGATGAACTACAAAAAGACACCATTCTTGACAGAAGAACAAGGTCTTAAAAACGAGGGAGTGTGGACTACCTTCGAGTGGGGCCCAAAGGAACAAATCCTTCAAAACCCTAATGGATCAAGATTGGAAAGGCGAGAGAACTGTACCCTCACCTACTGGACAACTGAAAGTGATATTTTGGGGTCCAAAAGGTTTCTAGTGGAGAGGAATGATCATGTGCTCAAAAAATAGCTTACATCAAAGTTGTTGGATCGGTATGGAACTTGAATGATTGTGTAATACATGTCATCCTGAATCCGGCACAACTCGTTTCGCATGAAATAGACACCGTATGCTCCCAAAATCATATTCTGTTTGTTTTCCTAAACAGATGAATTTAAAAAAAAAAATTCAGACAACCCAGTCAGTAGTCTGTACCACAGACGTGGCACTGACTGGGCATACCTATGCTGCAAGGTGATTGTGCATGTGACTACAAAACTCCGGCGAATGGTGTGGTGCCAAGTGGCACGATGTGATTGGTTCAGATTTGGCGAATTTTATTTGGGTAGAAGGTGGCCAACCACAGGCTGACACATGGCCCAGCCAGAGGCCGCCACATGGTAGCCCAAGGGCTAGAAAAAATTTGGTTAAGGGTCTGGGTAGTAGTGATGAGGGTTGAACCTACGACCTCCAAGCAACGTGCCACCCCATATGTCCACCAACAGAGCGGAGCGATGGCTCAGTCGGTGGGGGCAAGCTGTTGGCCTTAACCCCGGGCACATGGCCCCCATATGGCCAGAAAATTTTGGATTTTAGGCATTAGAGGCTATATTAAAATGTTCTATAATTTATCCCAAAAATCAGCGAAATCAATGCTTCGTTAGCACAATTTGGGCCGAATTTATAGGATGGTGCTGGGTTTTGGGGAATTTGCAGTGTGATTAGGAGAAAGACTTGGGGAAGCCATAACTTCTTTAGTTTTTGACCAAATCAGGAGCAGAAAGAGGCTAGAAAGGCATTTTTGGGCATTCTAGAGCCATTGGAATAAGTTTCAAAGCTATCTGAGCATTGTAAACTAATGTATTAACACTTTTGAGCATAATAGAGAGGCCAAGCCAGTGGAAGTTGGACCAAGGAGACGTAGCCCAGGTGGGGTGAACTCCTTTAGCATGTGTTTTTGTGATACTATTTTGGTGATGTTCATGTTTGCTTCATGCCATTTTTTAGTCATTTGTTTATGTTAATTTGTACATGAAATTTACATAAAATCACTCAAAAACTCATGTTTAAACTTGTAATTAACCTCATGAATCCTTAAGAACTTTTAACATATTCTGAAAAGGAATTTAGTACAAAAAACTAATTATCCCATTCAGATCATGGAGACGAAAACCCTATGGGTGTAATCTGTCTGGTGGATCCACTAGGGTCCATGATTGTGCTTCAATGTCTTTGTATTCTCATTTGATGTTCAGTTGTTAATGCAGGCTCTGATATTATTGTATGGGCATGTACTATGTTCTTCAGTTAATAATGTAAATAAAAGGTACATTTCCATATCTCATTTGTGTTCTTATTTCTTGTTGAAAGTCTTTTTTTTTATTAGAATACTAAAGTGTGCTAGATCCATTGAAAATTATGAGGTTTGGGATCTTACATTGGTATCATAGTTGTGCATCTTACCAACCTAAGGGTTTCGTCAGTAAATCATAATTTTTTTATTTGTAGGTTTGATAACTTCAGTGGGATTTCTTTTCACCCTAGCCAGCATTTTCCATCTTCGGTGGTACTTGAAATCACCCTAATTGGTCGATTAATTACCCTATTTGGTTCGTGAAGGTGATTTAAAGACTATTGTACAAGATCTGCTCATCTGGAGCCATGATTGAACCCTTATAAGATCTAGAGGTCTGTTTACATTGTTAAATCATTTAAGGGTCAATATTTAGCATCACATCACACTAGTGTTTGAAGGGGTGAGCATCACTTCTGGTTGGAAGGGTAAGAGGCCATATTTACCAATGACAAAATCATACATGGGTGGTGTAGGTCGAGAAGCTATAACAACAACATTGTGATTCCGACAGGAGGTCGATAGTGTTTGTATTATAGTTCTGTCAAGGGTGATATGGGCCACAAATAGCTTCGATATAAGATCTACATACAACGACAACAAAATAAAGGCTGATCTCTAAATCTATAGCTGATTTATAAGCCCATAAGATCTCTAAATAAAGGCTTCGTCTGCAAGGTCTGCGATTATGACTTTGGCTCCTTGCTTTGTGAAGAGCCGAACGATGGCTTCTCCTATGCCCGCTGCACCACCCGTTATTATTGCTACCTTGCCCTCCAATCTGCATTCAAAGATCATTGGCATTCAAAGGTCGTTGGCTAGAATCATGAAACGGCATAAATTCGGAGAATTGAATTCTAAAACAAAAAACAAAAACCGAAAGAGCAATTCTGCGATGCTGTGATATTACCGTCGCTGTGGTCCATTAAGGCTCAGATTGCCAACACAAGAAGCCGCTGCATTAAGCTCTTCGTTAGACATGGTTGAGGAGCGAGATTGGATAATGACACAGGAATTGTCAAGTGCAATTACAAGGGGAAACAGGAATTATGGAGAAATACTTGCAAGCAGGGTCGTCACGATGAAATCACGCAATTATGGAGAATGGATGCACTATTGTGTGCACAACAAAGGCAAACAGCTTTCATTGATTTTGACACATATTCAATATATCTCCACTCTCTCAATCTAACAGTTTTTCTTAAGGCTGAACATCAAGGATTGGCACCCACCTTCAAGAATACAGAGAAATAAGCATCCTCTAAGGTGACCATAACCGAATGCCATTCTGGACAATTTTTTGAAAGTCGTGTTTGAACTCAGTCAGGATGAATTTTCAAAGTAGATGAGTACCTTGGGAATTTGCATTCCAATGGGAAAGACAAAGAACCTAACAATTTATTTAAAAAAAAAAGCGAGAGAATATGAATGGGGTTATCACTAGGAACGCAGTCCCTTCATGTCACTCCAGAGGCTCCAAATTTTGTCGACTCAAGCAACATCTGGAAAGCTAAAGAGTTTTCTTGCTTTCCCTCTTGAGAATATATAAGGAGAAAATGAAGATGGTATTCTTGTTCTGGTCAGAGGTTCAGTTGCGTATTTTCAATTTTGGAAACCAAAGAGGCAACCATTCATGATTTGCTATAGATCTAGATAACATAACATTCCCTTTGTCTATTGAGGGTCCAAATGTGATTATACAAAGTTTTATGGTATTGCTCAGCAATGTTGCATGCCCAAGGGATCTATGCATGCCCAAGGGATCTAACCACATTTGATTGCAATTTGGTGTTAGGATATGATAGAGATGAATAGACTAGGTATGGCCAACAATAATGAAGGCCAGTTTAAGAGCTACTTACTCCTACTCCTCTTATCGAATTGATTCTAGTGCGACCTACAAACAATTTTCAAGTTGGTATTAAATTTATATTCTAAACCCCACTTGCAATTGTTAAGGTTGATAAGTTAAGGTGTTAATTTCCTTTTTAGACCATTTTCTCTGCTCATTAGCTTGGATCACAACAAAAGTAAAAGGGATGTAAGAAAACAAAAATGAAAGTAAGACTACTGCAAATTACATATGGCCAACAAAAGATAGAAACTTAGTACCTAAAAATACCCTGATCTGGTAGGGTACAAGGATAATTCAAACAACGCAAAATAACAATACCATTGTCTCTGTTTAACAAGCATTTTGATGGAAGCTTAAGAAACTTGTCTATGGTAAACATATGAATAGCATTTAAAAACTGTATAATTAATACGGTGCTTTGAAAACACCAATCTTTACAACTCACCTGCAGTACGAATTCAATGGTTTTATTTGTGAAAGCTTCTCTATGGTCTCTTACAATACATCGATAAAATCATTCAAAAGAGGCAAAGCTTTAGAAAATAAACCTCATAATTTCTATTGAAACCATTCATATTGTACAAATGACAAATTTTCCAAAAATGTGAAAAACATGATCCAGAAAACATTCCAACATTGCTACCTCTGTTTCACAAACAACTAATGAGAAGAGCCCCTCACCCAAAGAGTGATATGTGTCTACGTTACCAGAAGTGGGAAAAAGGAATAGAAGCAGGAACATAGTGAGAAGCAGAGCTAGAGGGTTTTAGGAGATAAGAAACATAAACCCCACCCTCCCTGGTGTATTTTACACATGCAAAATTGAATAGTAATGCACTAATTTAGTGTCAAGACAAGAACAAATACAACAACAGGAACGAAATTAAAAACAGGTCCCCTGGTCATGTTTCTGGTAACATAGATAGACATCTAATATAAAACCTACGACAAGGGGAATAGACACACATAAAATCAAACCGCGCATTTGAGTCTATGATGTTATAAACAATAAGAAATCATTGTATAGATACTTCAAAAATATGGTCACTAGGAAAAAAAACTAACCTGTTACCTTTAATTTTGAACCAGGCCTCTACACATTGCTTGTGAGCAACAACCAGATCATCCTTGCAAGAATAACCCAACACAATAGATTCCCCTACCTCTTGGTTGGTATCCAGAGTAAGATGCAATATTCTACACTCCTTCTCAGATTGACTCCCAATTCTGTCTAATTGCCTCCCTTGATCAGAAGGTAAATTCCCTTTGGTTCCTTCACGTCAGGGTTAGGACCCTTCTTAAGACCTACATCGGAACTATCAGAAAGAGAATGCCTTGCAAGATCTGACATTCCTACAATATCAGGATCATAAGAATTAGAATAATCATATTCATCATGTCAATATGTTCCTCCATCTGAATCATACTGCGAATTCCAAGATTGATCTTCAACATCAGAATAGTTTGGGTTGTGTGCACTACCATCCACAGATGGTCTGCATGAGATGGCTTCCTCATGCTCCTCATATGCTAGAACAATTATGGACTCATCTTTAACTGCAGAAGTTGAGGACCTCTCTATGCTAATGAAGAATGGGATATAAACTTCGACTTACTCATAAATATGACTGAGAAAGCCCTTGTATTTCCCCCATTTCTCTTCAGAACTCTTATTTCTCGCACTTACTACGTTTGTGTGCTTAGGGACCACAACCAACAAGTAAGTATGGCAGACAGGGCTTGACTGACCAACGACAAGGAGAAGGGTACAACACTCTTTAACATCAGTAACACCATGTGAGGGAGATGGAAAACGAGACTCAGTGCAATTCAATGTGGGAGGTATGAAGGACGAGGCTCGATTGACTAGTGGGAAGGAGAAGGTTACAACATGCCAGAGAGGAGGGCGTGAAAAGCAAAAGTGGAGGGGAGGGCACATGTGTGGAGGAGGATTCCGTTCAATAGAGAGTTGTAGAAATAGGTAGGTAGTGGAAAACATGGGCTAATAAAAATTTGGGCAGATGACAAAATTTTATTGGTTGGAGGGACAAACACATGGAAAAATGTTATTGGTCGGAAGGGAGAAATCCAAGCTTTCCCATTGGCTAGGGTGAACAGTATTTCACCACCCCAAGCTAACAAATAAAACACATATCGGCATAATTATAAGAGAATTGAAAAGATTAAAAAGGTATGCAAGATAATTTAACAATTATAAGAGAACCCCAATGCATTAAATAATTTTTGTGGAAGAAGAATTTTCTTTGGCATTATGATCATTTATATTATGTAAGATTTTTCAACTTAAATAGAAGGTTTTTTTAGAATTGTAGATTTTTTTTATAGGAGGATATATAGAGTTCTTGAAAAGATACCATGGGAATGAGAATGATTTTTTTGGGAAGGTTTAAAACTAATGCTCAAAATTTTATGGTTGAATGTGTAGTCCCCAAATAGAATAAGGGAGAGACAATCAAGATGTTAAGTCTCCTACAAACTTTAGCTATACCAAATCCATGTTGGGAAGAACTTTCAATGGATTTTATTCCATGTTTACCTAATTTTGAAGGAAAAAATGTTATAATGGTAGTAGTGAATCAACTGAAGAAGTACGTCCATTTTTTCTCTCTTTCTCATCCCTTTAAACCAAGTACAATAGTAATATCAATTATGAAAAAAATTCAAAAATTATGTAGAATCCCTTAGATTAATTTTTTTTTCAAAGAAATGCGTAGGAATTTGTATTATTAAAAAAAATCAGGTTAGTAGGCCAAAATTTTTACATATTCTAATAGTCCTTGGAGGTTTGAAATTGTGCATTGTGGCTCAATCCAAACCCTCAATCGATTTCCCCATGACATAAAAATTTCAGACCCTTTCCAACTAAAAGTTCTCCAAAAAAATCCCAATATCTAGATACATTTACATTCCATTATTCACTACTTATGTTGTGACTTCAAAGACTGAATTCTTTTTTTCCTTAGCGAAATGCCTTTTCCTTTCTTCCCAACTTGAGTCCAACCCATGTTTTCTTCTATTTCTGGCATATCATTCTTTGGCATGTGAAAATTGGACTCTTCCTCATCAGCCTAATCTGCCCTAGAAGATGCTTTTCTTGCAATAATCCTTGTGGATTCAGAAGGGGATCCACTTTCCACGAGGGTTTGCTGTTGTTCACTTTTGATGAGTCTAAAGAATCCTCATTGGCATTTATTATTTCTTGCTTTGTTTCTGGTGTCGTTGATGCAATTTCCTTGGCCAAATATGCTTCCTTCTTGTCTTTTGGTTCTTTCTTGTCTTGAAGCACATCCTTTTTAAATATCCTATAGTGAATACCCTGAGCTCCTTCCCACCATTTGGGATTCGGGTTTTCTTTTTCTAGTCTTTGCTGCTTTGTAAACGTTTGGGGTAGTTTTTAATTCTGCGCCCTGTTTCATAGCATGCTCTACACCGAAAATAAATATTCTCATAATCGATCTTTTGGATCCGTCAGATTAATCTATGTGGGAAAATTGTTTTTGAAGTCCATTTCCACATATATTCAGGCATAAGTAGTCTTGAATAATTTTGTAGTTTCAGGACAACGATGATAAAACTTTCCCAATGCATTCCCAATAGAGGAAAGCGATGGAAGATTCTAAAATTGCAATGGACGATTCAGAAGCCTTACCCAAACTAGAGCTATATATATTAATGTCATTACCAGATAAAAAAATGGGAGTTCAAGGCTGCATAAAGAGACCTGCATTGCCCTAAAACCACGACCCAACTTCGCAAATGGCCTTCTTATCCTCTATATTATAGAAAACCACAACGTGAAAACCCTGAGCCAAAGGGTAAATATTTAATTCATCCGTTAAAAGGGGCTTCCATGATTTAGAGATCCATTTGTGCAGATCAACTAGCTATGGCCAGAACCCATTAAACTTGCAAATCAAACCTTGCTTTGATTTTTTTTCCACAACTGATAGCTTTCTCATCCACAGGAACATTGATAGAAGGAATTTGTTGAACCAATGGAAGATCATAACCAAATTTCAACATGGAATTGTAAGAAACCGAAGAAGATGTTGCTAGACCAGTACTCATACCTGCAAAAGAAACTTCATTTTTTTCCTGATCATTGGAGTTTTCCATTACAAAAGAGATATGTAAAATATTCATGAAAACTAAGCAAAGAATTGCTGGATAAGGTGAAACCCTAGCCGCCGAAAGGGTTTGCAGAGCTTCATCCATCATTCGTAAGTGTTAACCAACATATTAATCATGTAATTTTCTTTCATTGTGTTTCAACATATCCATCATGTGGTTTTTTCTCATAGAATCCCTGATATTATGATAAGCGACAAAGATCCTATTTTCATAAGAAAAATTTGTACTGAATTATTTTCTTGTTTGGGTAGACAATTGGCTCACACCTCATCCTACTAAATCGATTGGGTAATCTGAGATTGTGAATAAATGTCTATAAGGATATCTTTGTTTATTTCATCTAATAAAGAGACATAATGAGTAAACCTAGGTGGAATCCCCAATATTGTAAGTGATAAACATCCTATTTTCACATGAAATTTTTGAACTGAATTATTTTCTTGTTTGGTTACTCAATTGAAATCCCCAATAGATGAAAATTTTGGACTGAATTAGTTTATTGTTTGGGTACTCAATAGACTCACAACATTGACTCATAACACATCTTACTAAATAAGAAAACTCAGATTATGAATAAATGTCTAAAAAAATATCTTTATTATTTTTATATAATAAATAAACACTATGAATAAGTAATTTCAGTGAAACACATCCTCCACCCAAAAAAAATTACCAGATTATGATACCACCCTTCATCTATTATAACATCTTATAAGCGACTAAACAAATTTAATTAGTTAAATCCCACCTAAAACACCAATAAAAAGTTTTCAGATGATATAAAAAACAAATAAACCTTTCACCAAAACCAACTAATTTAATTTCATCATAAATCATCATGCTTCTCTGTATATACTTGATTTTTTTTTATTTTGAATAATCTTAATCCAAAAAGCAATGTCGAAGTTGTTAAATTATTAAAACATTATAACATCGCTATTACTTCTGTGCATTAATTGAAGTCAACATAACGGAATTTATTTCTACATCTACCAAATATGAATGTGTTATGAAACTTCTGACGAATTTCGTCCTATAATATTGGAATGAAAATGAATTTTGCGTTGTAAAATTAAGAGTAGTTAAAATTGGGGAAGAATTGAAAATTTAATTAAAAAAACAATTAAATTTATTCAAAATTTAAGTTTCATAATAGAATTTCCATTTACTTTGAATTTTTATTTAAATTTATTTTACATATTAGTTTTAAGTTTTGATTTTTGTTTTAAGAACATTAGGCTAATAAATATTAATATTAATATTAAATTAAATATATAAATAAAATAGGTATACGAATAATATTATATATATTTTTTCTTAATTAAATTGAGAATAGGCTTAAATTAGCTTCAATGTTGGATGGAAAAATGATCTACTTACTTTTTATCAGTGTATGAGGCTTGATTGAATCTAAACGCCCCATGGAATAGTTTTTTTTAGGCTAAATCCTGTAAAAACAAATTAATTATTCATATAGGTATGTGTATTTTAGAATGATTCTTCCAACATTTTAATTTAATTATGAATACTTATTAGGTGTATGGTAGTGTTGAAGGCTCGAAATTCTTTGCCTCAACATCAGGGAAAACCACCCGATCGGAAACTTAAGGAACCTCCTTTTCTGTTTGGAATGGTGGCTCCAACTAGGATTATCAGACCAGTTTCCCTTTGTTGAAGGAAATGTAACTAGGTTCGGTCTTCGTAAATGTACTTATGATATTTGTATTTATTCAAGAAAAGAAATATTATTTTTATAATATATGTCAATGAGTTTCTTGCTCGTTGAAATGGGTTTATATAATATATGTATATAAACCTGCAAATATATACATATCTAAAATTATAAATATCCCTGGGGGATATTTATAATTGTAAGTTTTGTGGGCCTCAAGGTGGTTACATCGACTTCCTTGGGGCACGATTTCTATACACAATATCCATTTGGGGAGCATAATAGTTTGTTGGAAAAAAAATATGAGGAATACAACTTTTGGCCAAGGCTATGGAATGCCATGAAAAGCCTTTCCCCTCAAATTTCTAGAAAATATCATTTATGGATGCAAAATGGCCCCAAAAGTTTGGGACCCAAAAATCACACAAAGACTGCCAAGAATATAGAGAATCATTGAAATAGTGGAAGAGGTGGGTAGCCACTCATATCCACCTGGATCAATAACTCCACAACTTTCTACACATATTTAATGGTTTTGATTTTTCTAGATTGCCCACACTTGAAGAGTTGGAACTAATGTTTTTAAGAATTGGTATAAAAAGGATAGATCTAGAGTGGGGATCACAAAAAAATTGGAGAAATGACCATTTAGATAATCTAACTCAAATATTTATATATTTAACCAAAATAATAAACTTGAATAAAAATAGTACCAATGTAAATCTACAAGAAGGACAAAACCATAGCATCACCGGAAAACCTAAAAAAACTTACTATTATCAAGTTTTAGTTTTAAGTGAAAGATGAAGAACATTTGCAAGATCAAGAATAATGTTATCTTAGACATTTATTAAATCTCACAATGTATTGTCCTATAGTATTAATCATGCATACCAATGCTATTAGTAATGAAGCTTATGCTTCTTATTCTTCTAAACCCCTATTTCAAATCAATGGATCATGCAATTGTTGATCTAAAAGATCCTATATCCTATTACCTATTATTTAACCAATGGAGGTCTCCCAAACAAATGATGCACCTACTTTCTTAAATAACCTAATGCAAATAAAACAATTTCCTAATGAACAAAAATCTTATAACACTAACTTTATTTTATGATCTTCATCCTTATCCCATACTCAAAAAATTCACAGCGATAAGGTGTCTTGGTTTTTTTTGGCCTCTTTATGGTCTTTTTCTTCTCATAATCTTGCATTGGCACCATTTTGATTTAGTTTTATGAGTTTAGTCAAGTCTATCAATATTTGATTTAGATTATCTAAATATTCCTTTCTCCAAATTTTTAGCATTATCCACTAAATATTAATCGTTTGTTTCCTAATTCAACGATAACATTATTTCCAACTCTTCAAATAAAGTCTAATTTGCAAGAACAAAATCCATTAAGTAAGTCGTTCATCCATAAAAAAAAAAAAAGTTATTAAAACATGTTTATTTGAGACATGCATTAATTGAACCCAATTTTATGAGAAATGTATGTAAGGGTAGTAATGAAATAGGATCGATTTTTTCTAGATTGCCTAGGAATATTTAGCATGAAAAGAGGGCGGTGAAATCATGTTTGCATATATTTTCCCATAGAAGATTCATTTTGCAATCTAGTTCCATAATTAAATGATTATGGCCAATGATCTAGGGTCTATATCTTGGCTGAATTGGATAATTTCTCGCAAAGTCTAAATTCTCCATTAACTAAGTGTATCATTAGATTATTTTGTATCAATGAAAATGTAATATCCCATATAATAAAATTATTTATTTCCTTCATATGTAGCTAAAATGTTTGCAACATAAACCGTAATTCAATTTCTATCTCCCATAAAACCCTTATTACATTAATTTTGGATAATTTGATTCTCTAAAACGTAATAAGTTTTACAGAGATCCATATTATCCATATTTAATATAAACTAATATCTATTGATCTACATTAATTTTATAGATATTTTTAACTCCCCTTCATGATAACCACCATTCTTTAAACATTGATGTTAGTTACAAAATTCTTTAGACAGGAAGGCTCATCTACAATCTTCACCTAATTTTGCACCATTATAGATATGAAATCCATTTGGAAACTTAACAACTATGGATATATCCATCCACAACATGTTACTTGCATACTCACCTTTCATAATAATTAGCATTTACATCAATGTTTTCTCTTGAAAACATTAAGAGAGTAACTTTTAAGATAGACGAATATTTGCAAAATAAATTTTGGAACCTCAAGCCTTGCTTAATTTTGGGAAAACATATATGGTCTGAGATATTGATGGCCATTTTTCTTCCACACTTTTTTCTTCCATACGTATTCCACCCATAATCTCTTAAATTTTCCCCAATTTGATTCCATCTATCTTACTATCCTTCTATAAAATCCACACATATATACATGCAACACATCTTGACATATTCCCCCTTATCCCCCTTGCGGGATGAATTTTGTAACATACTTAATTATATTTCATTTTAATTATGTAATGCGTACATTAAATGCCTAAACATGACCATCAGGCCTATCTAAATCTTACGACGCATTACTTGTGTTTATGGTATTTCCTTGGTAAGCTCCTTACCTATGTTTCCATGTATGAATGTGTTTTCCCTGTTTGATGTCTAAATTATGACTAGGAAAGCTTCCCTTGGTTAGCTTTTTGGATCATTCTTTGGTCTTATGCATTATTTAACAGGTCTTTTAATTAGACATTCTATTCACATATTGGATTAAATTTAACATTTGTTCTTGATTTCTACTACTATGGTTAGTTTTAATTACTTTTCGAGCTTCCCATCATCCTCATATCCATTACGGGTGCATTCAAGGGTTGGAATGGAAAAAAAGGATCTTCCATCTTTTATGATTTATTACGTGAATGCCACTCTCTTGTTGTATGGCCCATTTTCATCCATTCCCCACAAACCATTAAACTATTGAGCTTTTTTTTTCTCATTAAAAAAAGTGTTGCTACTTCATTGATTTTTATTTTATTTTTTTCACTCTAACCTCTCTCTTCTTCCTACAAAGTAGTTGTGTTGTTCGGATCTATTGTTGTATCTACCAAAGCCTCACAATAGGGATTAACCCTCATTGGTTTACTTATGTATTTGGCTTGGCTCCTTCCTTTTGTCACCATTTGTTTTGTTGGATCTAGGGTTTTCCCTTACATGTTTATCTTGTATCCTTCCAATCCCTCTCTGAGGAGGATTACTAGCACTTCTATTGCAAGGAAAACACCCATAAGGGCTTCACTCAATGAACGACTGACATATCACGTGTGTTCGCTGTATACTAAACAATACCCCTTTTTTTACTACATATTGGAAGATACCTCTAAAAATCACATTATTTAACCCCCTAGCAATATGAACCCAATACACCTTCCCAATTTTAAAAACCCCTACTTTCACTACATATTGTAGGTATCCATTTTCATTAACATTTTTTATACCCCTTTATATTTTTTCATTAACTTTGATCTCAATTTTTTATCCCTGCCAATATAAAAACCCTTTACCCCCTGTTATATGCTCAATATATTATCATTTTTTCCTCAATATATATCGCCCAACATGAATGCAGGTGGTATGGTATTTCTCCCTAGTGAAGCCCTAGTGATAACACCCCATAGCTAGGGCTAAATTTATCTATTCATTGGTAATATTTTTTTATATATTTATTAGGTAGATTTGGTGTATACATGTGTGTAGCATTATGTTTTAGGACAATTATTATTTTGGGTGCATACAAAGGAAAATTCTAATGTTATTATTTTAGAGCAACATAGGAGGCTTAAATCTCACTAGTTTTAGGAATTTGTCAAGCTCTTCTTTGATCTAGATATGTTCCTTCTATCTCCCCCCTTTTACTTTGATTTTTTCTTGCATTTTAACTAGGTTGTAAATGTCTCTTTTGTTTCCTAGTTGTAAAAGAAATTTTTGAGACCTAATTCAAGCACACATTAAAAGTCAGCCATGCCCCTCCACTTTTCTTACTCCATCCTTTTGGCAGTGATAGGACTAGGGAGAGAGGTGTTCAATCTAATTTCCCCATCATAATAGTAAATGTAGTTATGTAAGAAAACCATCAATTCATTTATCATAAAATAAATTTAAAAATTTACATTGTTACTAAAATAATTTACATCCTTTTAATTTTATGAAAAGATATAAAAGATCCAACCATCCATACTTTGAAAAACACTTAGAACTATCTTTTTAAATCACCCACTATGAAAACAATTCAAAGTAAAAAGCATTTTCTTTTATCCTAGAAAAAAACAATTTATTTCCATTCAAAAATAAAACATATATTTATTTAAATAAAATTGGTTAATAATATGTAATATTCCATTTTCTTGATATTGCCAAAATTGACGAAATTTTCCCATGGTATTTACCATGATATTTTTTCATGGTATCTTCCTATGATATTTGCCTTATTTTTTCTCAAGGAAAATAGTAAAATAAGGTTTCTAGAGAGCCCATCAAGCTTATAAAAGGGGATAGGAGCTAGCAATTTGGATCATCTTGATTTTGTTTATCGTAATGTATCTTGTTGAGAACTTGGCAAGACCAGTTCTAGTTTGATCCCCGAGTGATCAGGTGCTCAAAAAATAGCTCAAAATTCAAAGTTGTTGGATCGGTGTAAAACCTAGAAAATCGTGTAGTGCTCGTCATCCTAAATCAGACACAACTCGTTTTTCACGAAACGAACACCGTATTCTCCCATAACCATGTTCTGTTCATTTTCCTAAACAGGCGAATTTAAAATAAAATGCAGACAACCTAGTCAGCAGTTCGTACCATTAACGTGACACTGACTAGGCATGCCTGTGTGGTAGGGTGACCGTGCAACTCTGGAAAATGGCGTGGTGCCAAGTGGCACGATGTGATTGGTCCGGATTTGGCAGATTCTGATTCGTCGGAAGGTGGCCAACCATAGGTTGACACGTGGTCCAGCGAGAGGCCGCAACTTGCCAGCCCAGGGACCACCAAAATTTTGGTTAAGGGTCTGGGAAGCAGCGACAGGGCTCGAACCTGCGACCTCCAAGAAACAAGCCAAGCCTCCTACCAATATGCCATAACAATAGTTCTTAATAATCGATGGATGCGACATGTATTTAAGGTTGATATGTTGTGCACTCCAGGGAAAGGGCCAATGCGTGGGGACCCACCCTTGGACGCGCTACCCCATATGTCCAATAGCAGAGCGAAGCAGGGGCCTGGTCGGCGGGGCAGGGCCATTGGCCTTAGCCCCAGGCACATGGCCCCCATATGGCTTGAAAATTTTGGATTTTAGGCATTAGAGGCTATTTGAAACGTCTTACAATTTCACCTGAAAATCGGTGAAATTGGCGCTCCGTCAGCAAAATTTCGGGTGAATTTGTAGGATGGTGCTGGGTTTTGGGGAATTTCCAGTGCGATTAATAGAAATACTTAGGGAAGCCATAACTTCTTTATTTTTTGACCAAATCAGGAGCATAAAGATGCTAGACAAGAATTTTTGGCATTTTGGAGCCATTGAAACATGTTTCAGAGCTATCTGAGCATTGTAAACTTATTTATTCACACTTTTGAGTCTAATATAAGTAGGTTTTAACCACGTACATAAATTACCTGCATAATAATTCTAAAAATAGAAAATGAACAATGGTGAGAGCATAAAACACAAAACAAATATACAGAGAGATTTTCCCCTAGATCCCAAAACCGCGACTACCAGATTGATTTTTCATTATGTTCCTTTCAATGTTACAATACATATATATACATGCTGAAGCATCCATAAACCCTAATCCATTAACCTTGGATTAGAACATAAGCTTAGTTCCCTTGACCAGATCTATAAAATACCATGGACCAAAAACCATCGCGCCCAACACCATGTGTGAAATCCATGCACAAAACCATAGGTAGGTCCGCCCACCTAATATAGGGTCCAATTTTTTTTTCCTCGCGGCGCTGCCCCGAACCCCATAAAGGGGGGCTACCACCCCACTGCGCTTGGCACAATGAAATGGGGGCTCCTCCCTCCCTCTAACTCCCCAGTTCAACTACTGGGGCTAGTCGTGGAAATAATATAACACAACCCAACATTCTCCCACTTGTTGTTTTCTTTCCACAGGGGGCCATAGGAGCACTTAGTCATTGATCCAGCCCTGCAACGCCCATTGTTTCTCTACACCAAGATAACTTCTCAATGCTCATAGAGTTTGTTAATGCATCTACAGTATTCTTCAAAGTGTCCACCTTTACCAACAACACCTTTTTGTCTTCTACCATATCCCTCACAAAGTGATACTGAACATCAATGTGCTTTGTCTTTGAATGATAAGCAGGGTTCTTTGCCAAGAAAATTGCACTTTGTCTATCATAGTCTATCCTTATAGCTCGCTGTACTAACCCCATACATGAACACAATCACTGCAACCAAATTGCTTCCTTGCTTGAATGAGTGGCTGCCATGTATTCTACCTCTGTAGTTGATAGTTCCACTATAGATTGTCTCTTACTCATCCAACTGACTGCACCTCCAAATAGGTTAAACACATACCCACTTGTAGATATTATTTGATCTAGAACTCCACCCCAGCATGCATCAACAAAGCCACGGATGTCCAAAAATTTGTCCAATCCTAGTCTTCCTTGGTAGCACAAACCATAATCATTAGTGCCATGCAAATACCTAAAAATCTGCTTCACTGTTGTCCAATGCTCCTTCCCTAGTTTTGACATAAGCCTGCTCAATACTCCCACTACATGTGAAATGTCTGGTCTAGTACAGACCATCACATACATCAGGCTACCGACTACACTTGCATATGGAACACGGGACATTTCCTCTTCCCCTTCTTATGTCTTGGGACACTGTTCAGCATATAACTTTACACCTACAGGAATAGAAACCATCACCCGTTTACTATCCTGCATATTAAACCTCTACAGTATTTTCTCGACATACTTCCTCTGGTATAACCAAAGCTTCCTCTTTCCCCAATCTCATTTAATTTCCATGCCCAAAATATAGTTTGTAGCACCAAGATCTTTCATGTCGAATTTGGAGGACAATTGGGGTCTTCAAATCATGGATAATTTCTTTGTCATTTCCAACCAGCAACATATCATCCTCATACAAGACTAGATAAATAACACGGTTACCAATTAATTTAAAATACACGCAGTGCTATGCTTTGCTTCTAGTGAAGCCAAGTCCCCGTATAAATGTGTCAAAATTCTGATACCACATCCTTGGTGATTGTTTTAACCCATACAAAGTTCTTTCTTACCCTTCACCAGAAACCCTTCAGGTTGCTTCATGTAGATCTATTCTTCTAGATCCCCGTGAATAAATGTTGTCTTCACATCCATTTTTTCTACCTCAAAGTCAAAAGCAACAGTAACAGATAAAAGTAATCTAATAAAAACTACCTTGGCAACAGGAGAAAAAATATCACCAAAATCTATTCCCGACACCTGGGAATAACCTTTTTCTACCAACCGAGTTTTGTATTTCTCCACCTTTCCTTTTGCATTCATATTCTTTTGAACACTCATTTGCTACGAATGGGTTTCCTTCCAGCTAACAACTCAATCAAATCCAAAGCCTAATTTTTGTACAAAGATGCCTTTTCATCAACCATGCCCTCTTTCCAGATTTTGCCATCCTCTGAATCTACTTCTTCCTTCACAGTTATGGGATCATCATCAGTAATAGATAAAGAAAAATTTGAATAGAAAGTAGATAGACGATATCTTTCTAGCTGCCTTCTTTCTCGAATTGATCTTCTCACAACCAGAGTTTGTGGCTCTCCATATTCTGATTCCTCTTCTGTTGTAGAGTCTGATTCTTCCTACTTTAGCTCAAACTCTATCTTCTCAGGTTCCTTTGGTAGGACTTCATGTTTAATAACATATTTCACCTCTCTAAACACCACATCTCGGTTGTACACAACCTTCCTTGTTACTGGGTTCCAAAGCTTATAACCTTTTAAACCATCCTTATACCCAATAAAGATGCACTTTTCGAATTTAATATCCAACTTTTTTCTTTTCACCTTTGGAACATGTACATATGCATCACATCCAAATACCCTCAAATGTGATAGAAACAGTTTCTTCCCAGTCCATGCCTCTTGTGGATTCTTATCCTTCAACACTGATGAAGGTGATCCGTTGACCAGGTAACATGTTGTCTCCACTACCTCTGCCCAGAATTCATGTCCTAACTGGGCACCACTAAGCATGCTTCTTTCCCTTTCCATCAACGACTTGTTCATTCTTTCTGCAACTCCATTTTTCTTAGGTGTGTATGGATTAGTATTCTATCGTGATATACCACACTTCTTACAAAAATCTTCAAATTCCTTCTTGCAAAACTCTCCACCGTTATCTATTCTTAGCACCTTTATCTTCTTATATGTTTGGTTTTCCTCCAGACCCTTAAACTCTTTAAACCTGTCAAAGACTTCAAATTTCTTCTTAGGAAATATATCCATGTATTCCTTAAGAAGTCATCTATAGACAAGGCATCACCATTTTGGCTCTCCATATTTTTCCATCTCATCTCGTCAGTCAACAAGGATGAGACTATTTCATCAAACTGCAAGGCAGTTGCATTGCTACCTATTACAACAACCAGACTGTCCCATGAATCTTGTAGAGAACACAACAAACTGATGCACTTATATTCATCTGAAATTTTAATATACATAAATAATAACTGGCTTACCACAGTATTACATGCGTTCAGATTCTCTGTCACCGAGTCTCCATCATTCATCCCCAGGTTATAAAACTTCTTCCATAGGAAAAATTTATTCACTAGAGACTTAGATTGGTACAAATTCCCTAACTTGTCCCACAAATCCTTCGTCGTAGCTTCCCCTAATACATTCAACAATACTAAATCTAAGACACACAATTGTATTGTGATTTTTGCCTTCTGATCCAACTTCTTCCAGTCTTCATCAGACATTGTCATTGGTTTAGTACCTGGATCTACTGCGATCCACTGATCTCTATCTACCAACAAATCCTCCATCTTGAGTTTCCACAACTCAAAACTCTGACCATTAAATTTCTCGATCTCTACCTTTCCACTACTCGCCATCTTCTTTCACCACAAGAATCAATTCCGCAGATCTCCCACTGAACAGGGTCTACCACAAGCTCGAGCAAAAACCCTCAGCGTCAAAGGTGTCCCTTTGAAGCCAAAACAACTCCGATACCAAATGTAGGTTTTAACCTTGTACAGAAATTACCTGCATATAAATTCTAAAAATAGAAAATGAACAATGGCTAGAGCATAACACATAAAACCAATATACATAGAGATTTTCCCCTAGATCCCAAAACTGGGACTACCAGATTGATTTTTCTTTATGTTCCTTTCAATGTTACAATAAATATATATACATGTCGAAGCATCCATAAACTCCAATCCATTAACCCTGGATTAAAACATAACAGTAGTTCCCTTGACCGGATCTATAAAATACCATGGACCAAAAACCATCGCGCCCAAAACCATGTGTGAAATCCATGCACAAAACCATAGGTAGGTCGACCCACCTAATATAGGGTCCAAAAAAAAAAACTCTCCGGGGCACTGCTTTGGACCCTGTAGAGTGGGGCTACTGCCTCGCTATGCCCAGTGCAACAAAGGGGGGAATCTACCCCCCCGTTCAACTAATGGCGCTAGTCGTGGAAATAATATAACACAACTCAACATTCTCCCACTTGTTGTTTTCTTTCCACAGTGGGCCACAGGAGATCTAAGTCATTGATCCATCCCTGCAACGCCCATTGTTTCTCTACACCAAGAGAACTTTTCAGTGCTCACAGACTTTGTTAATGCATTTGCAAAGTTCTTCAAAGTGTCTACCTTTACCAGCAACACCTTTTTATCTTCTACAATATCCATCACAAAGTGATATTGAACATCAATGTGGTTTGTCTTTGAATGATAAGAAAGGTTATTTGCCAAGAAAATTGCACTTTGGCTATCACAGTCTACCCTTATATCTCGATGTACTAACCCCATACTTGAACACAATCTCTGGAAGCAAACTGCTTCCTTGCTTGCATGAGTGGCTTCCATGTATTCTGCCTCTATAGTTAATAGTGCCACTACAGATTGTCTCTTACTCATCCAACTAACTGCACCTCCAAATAGGTTAAACACATACCCACTTGTAGATCTTCTCTAATCCATATCTCCACCCCAGTCTGCATCAACAAAGCCACGGATGTCCAAAACTCTGTCCAATCCTAGTCTTCCTTGGTAGCACAAACCATAATCACTAATGCCACACAATTACCTAGAAACCCACTTCACTGTTGTCCAATGCTCCTTCCCTGATTTTGACATAAACCCACTGAATACTCCCACTGCATGTGCAATGTCTAGTCTAGTATAGACCATATCATACATCAGGCTACCGACTACACTTTCATATGGAACATGGGACATGTCCTCTTCCTCTTCTTCTGTCTTGGGACACTATTCAGTAGATAAATTTACACCTATAGGAATAAGAACCTTCACCGGTCTACTATCCTGCATATTAAACCTCTGCAATATTTTCTCGACATACTTCCTCTGGTTTAACCAAAGCTTCCTCTTTGCCCAATATCATTTAATTTCCATGCCCAAAATATAGTTTGCAACACCAAGATATTTCATGTTGAATTTGGAGGACAATTGGGTCTTCAAATCCTGGATAATTTCTTTGTCATTTCCAACCAGCAACATATCATCCACATACAAGACCAGATAAATAACATGGTCACCAATTAATTTAAAATACACACAGTGATCTTCTTTTCTTCTAGTGAAGCCAAGTCCCCGTATAAATGTATCAAATTTATGATACCACATCCTTGGTGACTATTTTAACCCATATAGAGAATTTTTAACTTTCATACCAGTTCTTTCTTACCCTTCACCACAACGCCTTCAGGTTGCTTCACGTAGATCTCTTCTTCTAGATCCCCGTGAAGAAATGTTGTCTTCACATCCATCTGTTCTACCTCAAAATGAAAAGCAACAACAACATATAAAAGTAATCTAATAGAAGCTACCTTGGCAATAGGAGAAAAAATATCACCAAAATCTATTCCCGATACCTAGGAATAACCTTTTTCTACCAACTAAGCTTTGTATTTCTCCAACTTTCCTTCTGCATTCATCTTCTTCTTGAACACCCATTTTCTCCCAATGGGTTTCCTTCCATCCAACAAGTCCACTAGATCTCAAGCCTCATTTTTGTGCAAAGATGCCATTTCATCAACCATGGCCTCTTTCCAGAGTTTGCCATCTTCTGAATCTACTGCTTCCTTGACAGTTCTAGGATCATCATCAGTAATAGATAAAGAAAATTTTTAACAGAAAGCATATAGACTATACCTTACTGGTTGCCTTCTTTATCAAACTGATCTTCTCACAACCGGAGTTTGTGGCTCTTCATCTTCTGATTCCTCTTCTACTGTAGAGTCTGATTCTTCCTCCTTTAGCTCAAACTCTATCTTCTCAGGTTCCTTTGGTAGGAATTCATGACATATTTCACCTCTGTAAACACCACATCTTGGTTGTACACAACCTACCTTATTACTGGCTTCCAAATCTTATAGCCTTTTAAATCATCCTTACACCCAATAAATATGCATTTTTCAGATTTACTATCCAACTTTTTTCTTTTCTCCTTTGGAACATGTACATATGAATCACATCCAAATACCCTCAGATGTGAAAGAGAAGGTTTCTTACCAGTCCATACATCTTGTGGAGTCTTATCCTCCAACGCTGATGAAGGTGATCTGTTGACTAGGTAACATGCAGTCTCCACCACCTCTACCCAGAATTCCTGTTCTAACCCGACAGCACTCAACATTCTTCTTGCCCTTTCCATCAATGTCTTATTCATTATTTCCACAACTCTATTTTTCTCAAGTGTGTATGGAGTAGTCTTCTGCCATGCTATACCAAACTTATTACAGAACTCTTCAAATTCCTTCTTGCAAAACTCTCCATCGTTATCTGTCCTCAACACCTTTATCTTCTTCTCTATCTAGTTTTCCACCCAAGCCTTAAATTCTTTAAACCTGTCAAAGACTTTAGATTTCTTCTTGAGGAACTATATCCATGTATTCCTTGAGAATTCATTTATAAATGATACATAGTACACAGACTTACCCAGTGATGGAACCGACACTGGTCCAAACACATCACTGTGCACAAGCTCTAATATCTGTTTCACCCTCTTACCACCAGAGGGGAAACTCACCCGATTCTACTTCCCATATACACAATTTTCATAGAAATCAAAATCTAGAGAGCTATTAGACATACCCTCTACCATACCTTTACCATGAAGTATATGAAGGCCCTTCTCTCCAATATGTCCAAGCCTTTGATGCCATAGCATGGTCTTTTCTTCGGAGGCCACTATATTTTCTGCTCCATTTTGAGGAATCACGGAACTATTACACCCATCAATAACAATGCTACGTTGCGGATTGTACATATTTCCAATCTGAACTCCCCGCATCAATACTAGTGCTCCTTGAACCATCCTGCAAGTGTCTTTCTCAAACACTGTTTTTACACCTGCATCATCTAGCTTGCTTACAGAAATAAGATTTATAGCTAATGCAGGAATATGAAAAACACCCGGAGGTGTTCTAATCCTTCCACCTTGCAAATTCAACTTGACTTTTCCACGACCCGTGATTCTAGCATTCCTGTCCTCCCCTAAGAAGACATGACCACCATCATATTTCTCATACTCGTAGAACCACTCTCTATGGGGAGTGAAGTGAAAGGATGCACCTGAGTCAATCAACCATGCCTCATGATATACATGTGTACTTGAAGAAGAAGCCAAGTACACATCCCCACCTTCATATGAGGTGGTTTTCGCCTCTGTAGAAGGAGAATCATTAGATCCCTTTCCTTTCTCAGGAACTTTATATTTATAGTCCCTTTTGTAGTGCCCTTCCTTTTCACATTTACAGCCCAGCTTTACAGGTTTTCCTGGGGATTTATATCTCCCTCTAGATTTAGATCTCCCACTCGAGGACTTACTTTTGTTTCTATTCTGGGACCGTCCTCAAATAGACAAGGAATCACCATTCTGGCTCTCCATATTTTTCTGTCTCATCTCCTCGGTCAGCAAGGATAAGAATATTTAATCAAACTGCAAGGTCATTGCATTGCTACCTATTACAACAACCAGACTATCCCATGAATTTGGTAGAGAACAAAACAAACTGATGCACTTATCTTCATCTTAAATTTCAATATCAACAGATAATAACTGGCTTACCATAGTATTAAATGTGTTCAGATGCTCTGTCACTGGGTCTCCATCTTTCATCCTCAGGTTATACAACTTTTTCCGTAGGAACAGTTTGTTCACTAGAGACTTAGATTGGTACAAAGTCCCTAAATTTCCCACAAAACCTTTGTCGTAGCTTCCCCTGATACTTTCAACAATATTGAATCTGAGACACACAATCGTATTGTGCTTTTTTCCTTGCGATCCAACTTCTTCTAGTCTTCATCAGACATTACCGTTGGTTTAGTACCTGGATCTACTGCGATCCAATGATCTTTATCCACCAACAAATCCTTCATCTTGAGTTTCCACAACTCAAAACTCTGACCATTAAATTTCCTGATCTCTATCTTTCCACTTTTCATCATCTTTTTTCACCACAAGAATCGATCCCACAGATCTCCCACTAAACAGGGTCTACCATAGGCTCGAGAAAAACCCCTCTGTAGAAAAGGTGTCCCCTTGAAGCCAAAACAACTCTAATACCAAATGTAGGTTTTAACCCCTTATAGAAATTACCCGCTTATGAATTCTGAAAAGAGAAAATAAACAATGGCAAGGGCATAACACATAAAACAAATATACATAGAGATTTTCCCCTGTATCCCAAAACCGGGACTACTAGATTGATTTTTCATTATGTTCATTTCAATGTTACAATACATATATATGCATGTCACAACATCCATAAACCCCAATCCATTAACCATAGATTAGAAGATAACTGTAGTTCCCTTGACCGGATCTACAAAATACGATGGACCGAAAACCATCGCGCCCAAAACCATGTGCAAAATACATGCACAAAACCACATTTAGGTCCACCCACCTAATATAAGGTCCAAAAAACAATTTCCACGGGACACTGCCTCGGACCCCATAGAGGGGGGCTACCGCCCCCCTCAAACCCCCCGACAAGGAGGGCTTCTGCCCTGTTACACTTGGCACAACAAATGGGGGGCTCCGCCCCCCCTCTTACCCCCCAGTTCAACTACTGGGGCTAGTCGTGGAAATAATGTATTAGACACCCAACAATAGAGAGGGCCAAGCCATTAGAAGCTGGACCAAGGACATGTAGCCCAGACGGGGTGAACTCCTACATCACGTGCTTTTGTGATACTGTTTTGGTGATGTTCATGTCTGTTATATGTTGTTGTTCAATCATTTGTTTATGTTAATTTGTACATGAAATCTACATAAAATCACTCAAAAACTCATGTTTAAACTTGCAATTAACCTCATAATCCTTAAGCACTTTCAACATATTCTAAAAAGGAATTTAATACAACAAACTAATTATCCCATTTAGATCAAGTTTAGTATCAGAGCTCTTAGTTTTGTTTTTGCAAGAAGGATTTAACTGTTTGCAAGTGAAGGTCATGCTTACAAGGTTGAAGCTCAAGAGAGGAGAAGGGAAGTTGATTGAAATTCCTGAAGTTGGGTAAAGGAGAAGGAGTGCAAGGTTGCCACAATCTCCACCACCATTTCTTCCTCAAGTTGCAGTTGAGGCTTCAATGAACATGTCACATAAGGGAGAGCCTACAAATATGACAAAGGATGAGAAGGTCTTTAGGAAGACTTTCTTTGACATGAAAAAGATGGTGAAAGTCCTCTATGAAGAGAGGAATACCAGACTGTAGGGTGAAAGCTCCAAGCCTGCAAAAGGAGAAGATTCTTCAGGAGGAGGTGGAGGTAATGGAAATGGAGGTAAACCTCCACCCTATATACCATATTATTCATATTCATCTTCATAGGCATCTTCACCCTCTTCCACTAATATAACCCTTTCTCATACTCATCAACATACCTCAAAAGGAACTAGAAAAACACCCCTGTTAGAAATTGATGTTAAATTTGAACTGCCCATGTATAATGGTGAAGTGAATGCAAAGAAGCTTGAAAATTGGGCTCGTTAGTTGGAGGTCTATTTCAGAATTCAAAACCTTAAATATGATGACATAAAGATTCAGCTAGATTCCTCGAGGATGGAGGGTGCAACACTAGTATGTTGGGAATCCAGGACACAAGAAGAGATAAAAAAATGTGGTAAGATCTCAATTTCTTCGTCTGATTTCATTGCTACAATTAAAAGACAATTTTACCCTCTAGCATATATGCAGAAATCCATCATGAATTGGCAGAACTTTAGACAACTTAAAGGTCAAAATTTGCAAGATTACACCCAATAATTTAGAAGAAGGTCTCTAATGTTAGGTGTAGATTTGCAATCACAAGACACATTGTTGAAGTATATAGGGGGTTTACATAGTTACCTTAGGCATACTATCCTTATGTTTAATCCCAATAATCTAGATGAGGTGTGTGTGCAAGTCACTCATCTTGAGGCAAGAGGAAAAAATACACCGGAAGAGGGTAGTAAAAATCCATTTAAGGGTAAAGGAAAAGAAAAGAGTTTCAAAGGGAAAGGAAAGAAAAATGCATCCATTAATAAGGAAGGAGAGAAATTAACATGCAAGCATTGTTCCAAAGAGGGTCACAATGAATCTCATTGTTGGAAGCTTCATCCTGAGATGAAACCAAAGAAATTCAACAACAAGGGAAAACAAAATACAACTGCAACCACTCAATAGGATTTGGGATCTCGTTCAGGCGATGAAACTAAAATTACAACCATGGGTGTGCAAGGAAAATAATCCATTGCTAGCACTAGTACTTCAAATTTACACAATTAAACTCCAAATGAAAAGAAGAGGATATAACTTTTTCACATAAGGGTAATCTCAAAACATAGAAAAAATGATCCTCTTTTCGATGTGCCTGTCAAGCCAATCTTATCTTTGAAAACATTGTCAAAATTTTAAACTTGGAAACCATTCCACATCATAAACCATATCCATTAGGATGGGTGTGTGACAATACTCAATTGCAAGTAACTAGAAAGTTTCAGGAACCAAAAGGATTGCCTCCCAAGAGAGGAATCCAACATGAGATACAGTTACAACAAGATAGTCCTCTTCCTAACATTGGCATCTACAGGATATTAGTGATGGAAAATGTAGAAATTAGAAAGAAAATTCAAGAGTTGCTGGATAAATGGATCATTGGGCCAAGTTCTTTGCCATGTGGGTCACCTATTGTTTTGGTGCCAAAGAAGGATGGAACATGGTGCATGTGTGTGGACTTCCATGCATTGAACAAGATTGTGGTAAAGAATCATTACCCACTACCTAGAATAGATGATTTACTTGATCAATTGAAAAATGCAAAGTATTTTACTAAGTTCGACTTAAGGAGTGGCTATCATCAAATTAGAATCGCTGAAGGAGACATTTGGAAGACAACATTCAAGACAAAACAAGGTTTGTTTGAATGTCTAGTTATGCCTTTTTCTTTATGTAATGCACCTTCTACCTTCATGCGTGTGATGAATGATGTGTTGAGTCCATTTCTTGATGATTTTGTTATAGTATACTTAGATGACATATTGATTTTCAGTAAATCTCATGATGAACATGTCATGCATGTGAGAAAAGTACTTGATATCTTAAAGAAAGAACAATAGTATTTAAAGATGTCAAAGTGTGAGTTTGGAAAAACTTCTTTAGTTTACTTGGGTCATATTGTTGTAGGAGGTGAGTTGAAAATAGATCCCTCCAAGGTTTATGTCATTTTGAATTGGCCAAGGCCCAAGACAGTTACTGAGGTAAGAAGTTTTTTGGGAGCAACCCAATATTGGAGGAAATTCATTGTTAACTTTTCTTCTATAGCAGCTCCTTTGCATGCATTGAATAGTGTGAAGAAGGTTTTTTATTGGGGAGGAAAACAACAAATGGCCTTTGATGCATTGAAGGAAAAGATTAGTTCAGCTCCAATACTTGCACTTCCAGACTTGAGACAGTCATTTGAGATCCAGACTGATGCTAGTGACTACGCCATGGGTGTAGTCCTCATGCAACATGGTAAGCCTATATGTTTACATTTGGAAAATTTCAATGGTGCAATGATTAATTATCCTACATATGACAAGGAATTGTATGCATTGGTACAAAGTGTGAAAGAGTGGAAACGCTACTTGTTGGTAAGGAAACAATCATTCACATTGATCATTAACTATTGCAATTCTTGCAATCTCAATCTAAGTTGCAGCAATCAAGGCACTTCTGATGGATGGGTTTTCTTTAACAATTCCACTTGGTAATAAGGTATAAGAAAGGTATCTACAATAAAGTTGTTGATATGCTTTTTAGGCCTATTATTATTGTAGTTACTTTACTCAAGCATAATTTTGTTTTGCATGAAAGTTATATTGAGCAGTATGCATTAGACAATGACTTTCAGGATGTTTATGCAAGCTTGAGTCAAGGTAACAAAGTAGAGGAATGGGATTATCATTTGCATGATAATTTGTTGTATCATCATGGTAAGCTTTGTATTCCACAGGGAGAAAGGGTCAACATCATAAGAGGGGCACATACTTTTCTTATTGTTGTTCATTTTAGTGTAAGTAAGATGGTGGCACATCTATAGAGGTATTGTTATTGGCATCGTATGCTTGAAAGTGTGTCACATTTTATTAAAGGATGTTCATTATGTGTAGTCAGTAAGCTTAGCAATAGGAAGTTAGGATTGTACACACCACTTCCAATACCTTCAAGAATATGGGAGAGTGTTTCTATGGATTTTGTAGGAGGTCTTCCATTGTCAAAAAGAGGTCATGATTATTTGTATGTAGTTGTGGATAGGTTCAGAAAAATGTGTATTTTGATGCCATGTAAAAAGAAAATTATAACTAAACAAAATGCTCAATTATTCTTTTAGAATGTATGGGTGCATTTTGGATTGTCCACATCCATTGTTAGTGATTGAGATTCTCGCTTTGTTGGGAATTTTTGGTCAAGCTTGTGGGGATTCATGGACACCAAATTGAAAAAGAGTAAAACATTTCATCCAGACACATATGGTCAAACAAAGCTGGTGAACAGGATAATGATACATCTCCTTCGTGGGTATTGCAACAAGAATCCTAATTGTGGGATGAACATTTGAACTACATTCAACATGCTTACAACTGGGCCAAGCACTCTTCAACTCAAACATTGCCATTTGAAGCATGTTTGGGATACTTGCCTCAGTCGCCTTTGGATTTCATTTTCGGAAAGGATGTTGCTATTGATTGTCATAGTGACATAGACAAAGAAAGAAGGTTCATTGAAAAAATACAATTGGCACACCAAAGAGTTCAAGAACAACTGTAAAAGTCTAGCCAAGGAAAGTACAAAGCAAGGCACGACAAGCATCGTGTAGATCACAAGTTCCAAGTTGGTGATGAAGTTTGGCTTCACATTAGCAAAGAGAGGCTCCAAGGAGAAGGTAAACAACTGAAACCAATTAGATATGGTCCATTCAGAATTATGGAAAAGATTGGTGACAATGCCTTTAGGTTGGATTTTCCTTCATATGTGAAAATTTATGTTGTTGTTAATGTTGAGCACTTAAGGTTGTATGAGCCTCTTTTGATTGAAGATCAAGGAGAAAATGTCCAAATTCCTTCCATTGAAGGCTTTTCTCCTCAATACCTTGATGAACTACAAAAAGACACCATTCTTGACAGAAGAACAAGGTCTTAAAAATGAGGGAGTGTGGACTACCTTCGAGTGGGGCTCAAAGGAACAAATCCTTCAAAATCCTAATGGATCAAGATTGGAAAGGCGAGAGAATTGTACCCTCACTTGCTGGACAACTGAAAGTCATATTTTGGGGTCCAAAAGGTTTCTAGTGGGGAGGAATGATCATGTGCTCAAAAAATAGCTTGCATCAAAGTTGTTGGATCGGTGGGGAACTTGAATGATTGTGTAATGCATGTCATCCTGAATCCGGCGCAACTCGTTTCGTGTGAAATAGACACCGTATGCTCCCGAAATCATATTCTGTTCATTTTCCTAAACAGATAAATTTAAAAAAAAAGTGCAAACAACCCAGTCAGTAGTTTGTACCATAGACGTGGCACTGACTGGGCATACCTATGTTGCAGGGTGACTATGTAAGTGACTGCAAAATTTCGGCGAATGGCATGGTGCCCAGTGGCATGATGTGATTGGTTCAGATTTGGAAGATTTAATTTGGTTAGAAGGTGGCCAACCACACGCTGACACGTGGCCCAGCCAGAGGCTGCCACATGGTAGCCCAGGGGCTAGCAAAATGTTGGTTAAGGGTCTGGGCTGTAGCGACAAGGGTTGAACCTACGACCTCCAAGTGACATGCCACCCCATATGTCCACCAGTGGAGTGGAGAGATGGCTCAGTTGGTGGGGGCGGGCCGTTGGCCTTAGCCCCGGGCACGTGGCCCCCATATGGCCCGAAAATTTTGGATTCTAGGCATTAGAGGCTATATTAGAACGTCCTATAATTTATCCCAAAAATCAGCGAAATCGATGCTTCGTTAGCATAATTTGGGTCGAATTTGTAGGATGGTGCTGGGTTTTGGGGAATTTGTAGTTTGATTAGGAGAAAGACTTGAGGAAGCCATAACTTCTTCAGTCAGAAAGAGGCTAGAAAGGCATTTTTGGGCATTCTAGAGCCATTAGAATAATTTTCAAAGCTATCTGAGCATTGTAAGCTAATGTATTCACACTTTTGAGCATAATAGAGAGGCCAATCCAGTGGAAGTTGGACCAAGGAGACGTAGCCCAGGTAGGGTGAACTCCTTTAGCATGTGCTTTTGTGATACTATTTTGGTGATTTTCATGTTTGTTTTATGCTATTGTTCAGTCATTTGTTTATGTTAATTTGTACATGACATGTACATAAAATCACTCAAAAACACATGTTTAAACTTGTAATTAACCTCATGAATCCTTAAGAACTTTTAACATATTCTGAAAAGGAATTTAGTACAACAAACTAATTATCCCATTCAGATCATGGAGATGAAAACCCTGTGGGTGTAATTTGTCTGGTGGATCCATCTAGAATCATTGATTGTGCTTCAATGTCTTTGTATTCTCATTTGATGATCAGTCATTAATGCAGGCTCTGATATTATTGTATGGGCATGTACTATGTTCTTTAGTTAATAATGTAAATAAAAGGTACATTTCCATATCTCATTTGTGTTCTTATTTCTTGTTGAAAGTCTTTTTTTTTATTAGAATACTAAAGTTTGCTAGATCCATTGAAAATTATGAAGTTTGGGATCTTACATTGGTATAATAGTTGTGCATCTTACCAACCTAAGGGATTTGTCAGTAAATCATATTTTTTTTTATTTTTAGGTTTGATAACTTCAGTGGGATTTCTTTTCACCCTAGCCAGCATTTTCCACCTTCGGTGGTACTTGAAATCACCCTAATTGGTCGATTAATTACCCTATTTGGTTCATGAAGGTGATTTAAAGACTATTGTACAAGATCTGCTCATCTGGAGCCATGATCGAACCCTTATAAGATCTAGAGGTTTGTTTGCATTGTCAAATCATTTAAGGGTCAATATTTAGCATCACATCACACTAGTGTTTGAAGGGGTGAGCATCACTTCTGGTTGGAATGGCAAGAGGCCATATTTACCAACGACAAAATCATACATGCGTGGTCTAGGTAGAGAAGCTATAACAACAACATTGTGATTCTGACAGGAGGTTGATAATGTTTGTATTGTAGTTGTGTCAAGGGTGATATGGGCCACAAATAGCTTCGATATAAGATATACATACAATGACAACAAAATAAAGGATGATATCTAAATCTGTAGCTGATTTATAAGCCCATAAGATCTGTCATCAATCACAAGATTGGCATGTCTACAATTGTAACTGTCAACACTCCAGAGATTAAAAAGGGGCCCTTGACATGGAGTAAAAGAAGGCGATTGTTGGAAGGTGTAGTTACTTGCTAGGAGAGATCTAGGTTGGGAGACCTCTTTAGGAATGAGCTGGTCATCTAAAGGTTGTCATATTGGTTTCTTATGTGCCCATCCATCCATTGTGAAGAAATCAGGCTGATAATTCATCATCATTTGTTGTAAGGGGCAAAAGGTTGATAGGTGAGACCATTGTGTTCCTGTCATACAAGCCAATATCATATGCATGTGCCACACACGTTGATATCAAAGCTAATAGGCCACATAACCTTGTGCGATCCACCAGATCTTAGTTCGTGGAATCATACCTGCCAAACATTCTCTCTCATGCATGTGAATGAAATTTGTTTCCATCGTGTAGATGGAAGTGTGAAGAATCTGCAAACAACTATTGTGGTCGTTTATCTGTCCTTTTGATTGTTCTTGTTCTAAGAGATGGGAATCACTGCTTGAGACCAGGATCACATGGCTACTACATTTGTCACATGGGAAGTCGAGTCCTCAATGCGTCAGTGGTATAGATGTGCCAATTGAGAATAATCATAGTCTTGAATAAGGTGTCGACATATTGCAGCAACGCTAATAGTCAACCCAACCAATCAATCTGAAGGTGTAAGGAGGTCATTATAACGGGTGCTCTAAAGCCAATGTTTGGTCACAGGGCCATAGGCTGGTTCAATCAACCAACATATCATTTGGGTAGGGCCGCACTGCCAACCTTAGGCCATGGACGCTTCATTGGGTCAACATCGATCTCAAGGGCAGTGGGCTAGGTGAGCTAAGGGAGCACTGACTAGGCTGGGTTGGTCCACCAGCCTTAGCTAGTGAGCATGAAAATTGGACCAACACTTATCACCAGGGCTAGAGGCCACCAGCTAGTGAGCAGTAAGCCAGGCAAGGTGCATCACCAACCACTGTGTTGTGGATCAGATGGGTCATGCGGGGGACTATGGTGAAAACACTTGTGGGTAGTAGGCCAAGGGCATGTCAATGAGTGAGGAGCAAGGTCACAAGAACCACAAGTAGTATGTTGTGGGTGCATCGACACTGTAGATGGGAATCGTAAGGGTCAGGTTGCCAACGAATTAAATGTGGCGTGGGCCATCTGTGGGCACATATGAGGGTGCATCAGTAGGCAGGTGTGGTATTATAGGGCCGCGAGTAGTGGGTCGTAGGCACATGGGTCAGGTAAACGAAGATCATAAGGACCATAACTGCCAAAAATTATCCAAAATAATTTCGACTTAATCACTTTACAATGGTAGCATTGAGGGTCGATAGGTCATGGAAGTTGTTTCGAAGGGAAAAAGGTTAAGTTCACCACACTGCAAGGTCAAAGCTCGAGAAGCCACTGAAAGTACTAAAGTTTGACCTAATCGTGCATTTGTTGACATCGAATTTTTTTTGGGACCATTTTATGTTTGAGTTAAGGATTTTAGTTTACATCATCTCGCAAGAGCACCTTGGTGGAGATATAAGGGATTATGGGAGATGCAAAGTTTTATTGTATTGTATAAAATAAACAAATAAATAAAATTAAAATTATATATATATATATATATATATATATATATATATATATATATATATATATATATATATATATATATATATATAGATATATATATATATATATATATATATATATATATATATATATATATATATATATATATATATATATATATATATATATATATAGGTGGGAAAATCATTTCTATTATAGCTCTAGCTATTATCTTCCAAGTTTTTGGCTATAATATCTTTGGGCCAAATTTGCTGAAGTGAAAAAATTGGGAATGCGTGATTGAAAGAATGTTGATGTAATCTCCCTATGAGGAATTCATGTATTTCTGCATATTTTCCTACTTTGGTATGTGGGAAAATGGGTCATTTTGAGGAGAATCTAGAAAACACCCAAAGACTATTGATGAACTAGAGAAAATATATGGTCCTTTACAAACCAATACCTCCTTAGAAAAAAATAATGGTCGAAGCAGAATAACATTTTTGAAAAGAGTCCATGTCATTCTACAATAGAAGCACCAATGGTAAGTGAAGGAAGGACAGGGAAAAGGGGATAAGATGTTCGCACTTGGATCTAAATTGTAACAAACAAATTCAGTCATAGACCTTCATAAGTTGGAGGAATTAGACATCTGTCTATCCAGGATGGGGAAACCATAATGAAAGAAACTCAGTTGGGCACTCAAGCCGTCTATGCTTGCATTAATATAACTCTGAGAGCATCCTTGTGAAGAGGCTAGGTTCACCATTTCCTCTTGTCTCAGCAAGATCATAACTTTAACTTCACCACTATCACCTTACAATAATGATACCATGAGGGAGATATTGCATCTAATAGTAGAAACCCTTCAATGGTTGAATAACATCATGCTTCCTACCTTTTAGAAGCGACACAAAATTCTAGAACTCATGACAGAGTTCAACTTTGCCACATTCATGTTGAATCTGGAATGTGACAACTTAATCGTTTAGTTGCTCTGGACCTTTTACGCCGACAATACATCAATTCATCCCGACTGTTTCAAAACAAGCATGTAAAATATTGTGTCTTTGTTCTTATAAGGAACTAGTCGTATCACCAATCGCTTATGATCTAGTCGAAAAGTTGGTCATGTAGAACATAAAATTTCTCAAAAGTATGTTGACTAAGAAGGAGCTAAAGAGGATTGATGGAGGAAGCAAGAACGAAGGAAACAAAACCTGTAGCAAGACTAAAATAAGAAGGAGAGGAATATGCTTTATCTATAAGGGACCTTGGGAATCTAACCATTCATGCCCAGGTGATAATAAGGAGGCAAAAAGGGAAGAACAGTTGGAGACCCTTCAGATCATGGGGATTCATCTATAGTTGGGTTCATTGGTTTTCATGAGAGCACCCATGAAGGATCCGAGCAGTCAAGTACATATGGTGAGCAACAACACAATGTTATTCAAAGAGACTTGCAAGGCAAGCCGGTGATAATCAACCAGTGTGACAAGCACTTAGAACTACATGGGTAAAGGAAGGAGGAGATTAAGCATAATGATATGGTAGACCCTTGTACAACTGAGTCCATCGATCTACAAGAGGACATCCATGAATAATATCAGTAATTAAGTGTAGATAGTCATCCACCAGTGCATCCGTGTTTGACAACCAAAGAGGATGAAAAACAGATTGTCCCCACAGGTGGAGAAGGCCAAGGAGAAGACATTCAAGGAAACTTAAGTGAGGAGCTAGTAGCAGTGAACCAGAATGATGGGCATCATCAAGAGGGGCTACATGAAAAACATAGTATGTAGGATGAGCCATTTCCAGAGAGTTGGTTAAAGGCTCAAGTTGAATTTGTGATAGTTGTGCATTTGGTGCAAACATATGCAGAGACATTCAACAGGGCACCAAAATTTCCAGGAGAGGACTATCGAGAAAATATTAATCATTTCAAGATAGATCTTATGATGTTGAAGAAAAGGGTTCAAACATTTTGAGGCAATGTATTACAGGAGAACAGGAAAATTGTGGAGCTCATAAGAGTATATGCCAAGTCAACATTCAAGTTGTTTAGGGTAGAGTTTAACAAATGGATCATGTTGAATGACTGTGTGGAGAAACATGAGTTGGGTATTGAGCAACATTAGCAAAGTATATTTGTTCCATGTGCAGGTATTCATCCTTCCCACGAGATGGATTGGCGAGAGATTATGAGTTGGTACTCTATTGATGGGATGATTCTTAGGAGGATACTCGTAGCCAAGGGCACATCACAACATGGTCCTCTAGGCATAGACAATGATGGAAGCCTGAGGTGGTATCATAGCCTGAAGATCCCAAGACTTGGGTGGCATTGGGATCCAAGTGGATCTATTGATGGTAGGGTAGATGAGAGGATTGTTTGGGATCTATGTATTGAAGAATCCATTCATGTTTGTTTAGCAAGGAAGCATAGGGTAGCACAAAGGTTTTTATGGGATCTTCATATCAGTATACAGATGTGTCTGCTATGGATAGATGTGGATTCCTTGAGGGCAAGTAATTTTGGGGTGGGAGGATTTGTAATATTCCCTTTTCATTATATGGTCAAAATGGACAGAATTTGTCCATGGTATATTCCTTCATTTTTCGAGGGAAAAAAATAAAAAAAAAGTTTATAGAGAGTCCATCAAGCCTATAAAAGGTGATAGGAGCTAGACATTTGGATCATCTTGAGTTTGTCTATCCTAATGTATCTTGTTGAGAACTTGGCAAGGTGAGTTCTAGTTTGATCCTGAGATGAAAACTCTACAAGTGTAATTTGTCATATAGATCCATCCAGGGTCTACAATTATGCTTCAATGTCTTTGTTTTCTCATATGATGAGCAATTATGCATGCTATTGTAGGGGCGCTGATATTATTGTACGAACATGTACTATTTTCTTTAGTTAATATTATAAATAAAAATTGTATTTCTAGATCTTGTTTGTATTTTTGTTTTTATTAAAACACTAAAGCCTCCTAAATCTATTAAAAATTCTGAATTTAAGCTCTTACATAATAATTAAAAAGAATTATTATCATTTAAAAGGAGAAAAAGGAAAAGTAAAATAGTAATTATCTTACTTATAAGAGTGAAACCAAAATGTAAAGACAAAGTATCTTATATTATAGAGAATCCATTTCTTATCCAAATTGGCTAGTGCTAAAACTAGATAAGATGAGTTAGTGAATTCAAAACTCCACCTCGTTAAAATTTCCTAGCTAATCAAAAACACATTGCCATAATCTTTCTATATATATGTTGTGTTATGAAATTTTTTTATAAATAACAACCTCAAATTTATTTTTATTGATAAAGATATCCTTAAGTTGTTTGGGACATTGTCTTCAAAACTTGTGGATAAATTTGTTGTCTTTGTTCTTCATGTGTTATTTATTGATGTCTTTAATTACGACATGATTATTGTAACACTCGGACCCTATAGTTTCATTGACATATAGCATTAACAACGCTGATCATTAGAGCCTCCAAGAATGATTAACAACAGTGATTCCGCCATCCACCACAAGGTTATGCCCGCTAACATATTTAGCCTCATCGCTCGCCAAGTACAGGCCCGCCTCCGCAACGTCCTCCGCTTTAAGAGTCGCTCCTTCTAAGTTGGCGGAACTATTGCAGAAGGCCTCTACGGCGGCCTTATCCTCTTCTGAAACAGCAGAAGCATTGCCTTGTTTCATGTAATTGACTGCAAGGGCTGTGGCCAAGCCAAATGGAGAGACAGCATTAACTCTGATCCCGTATTTTCCAAGCTCAGCTGCTCCACTCTTAGTAAGCCCTATGATTGCATGCTTCGAGGCCGTGTATGAGTAGGGGGAAATTCCTCCCAAAATACCTGCAATGCTAGCAGTAGAGATTATGCAGCCCTTCTTCCGCGGGATCATCACGCGAACTGCGTGCTTAATGCCCAGCATCACTCCTCTAACGTTTACTTTCATCACTCGATCGAATTCTTCCATGTCATACTCCACTGCGCTTTTACTTGCAGCGATTATTCCTGCGTTGTTATAAATAATATCGAGTTGACCATGTTTCGCCACGGCCAAATCCACCGCTGCGCTCACCTCTTCTTCTTTGCTCACATCGCAGTGCAGGTAAGTGGCCGCAGGGGAAAGGGATTCGGCCAGATTTTTGCCGGCTTCGTCTGCAATGTCTGCGATTATGACTTTGGCTCCGTGCTTTGTGAAGAGCCGAACGATGGCTTCTCCTATGCCCGCTGCCCCACCCGTTATTATTGCTACCTTGCCCTCCAATCTGCATTCAAAGATCATTGGCATTCAAAGGTCGTTGGCTAGAATCATGAAACGGCATAAATTCGGAGAATTGAATTCTAAAACAAAAAACAAAAACCGAAAGAGCAATTCTGCGATGCTGTGATATTACAGTCGCTGTGGTCCATTAAAGCTCAGATTGCCAACACAAGAAGCCGCTGCATTAAGCTCTTCGTTAGACATGGTTGAGGAGCGAGATTGGATAATGACACAGGAAACAGATGACTAAAGAGTCAGCATTATGGAGAAGCAGGGCGTTGCAGGCAGGGTCGTCACAATGAAATCAAACAATTATTGTAATGAAAATAATTGCCATGTTCTGACTTGGGGACAAGGAGGAAAGGGAATGTGGATATGCACAACTATATATAAAGCAATCATATTACTCAAGTTCAGAAAAGAGTAAGGCAAAAATAGACGTAGATTCAATTGAGCTAGTCAATAATAAAGCTAAAGAAAATACATATAAGAGGGATAGAGTGAAGGTGAAAACTTTAAGGCTGTAGGAAAAAAACATAAGAGGAAGAAGATTAAGCTCTCTTTGAATTGATAGCACCAACAATTTTAAGTTATCATTGGAGCATTCCAAGATGATAATGTTGAGATTGGAAGGTACTTGTAAAAGGACAAATTGACTACAGTGTCAAGAAAGAAGAATGGAAAAAGGCAACTAGTTAGAAGGATGGCCATGGCTGATCTAGTCTTGAATCTTGGTCGATGGTTAAATGCACAATAAAATATTTCGTATAAATTTTGATGATTTCCATAAAAGTCCCCTTTTCTTTAAAATAAAGGGCATGTTCCAAAGATAACTACCTTATAAGTTCAAAGATCACATGCTAGCACTTACAACATTTTGTCAATGGTGGCATAGCTCATTCAAGGTAATGAAAAACAAAGAGGGGAGGAATATACAGAGAATAAGACAAGGTTGTTGAAAAGTAAGCGACAAAGAGACTGTAGAGAAGAGCGTGAAACCACCAAATGATGGAACAAAGGAGGGTGACACAAAAGAAAATTGAAACACAAAGATATCATCAAAATCAATCATATGAAATTTATCATAGATAAATCGCAAAAGACAATTTTATCTTCAATGTAGAGAAACCTTCCCATGCAGATCATAATGAACTAAAATTTTGATATAAAGATGTGTGGAAAGAAATATCGTGATAAAATGTCCCATTAAATAATAAGCTCTATGTTATCACACTAATTAGTATGAGAAACCAAGGCCTTCAATATCGATAAGAACTCAACCACAATTACACCATAAATTTAGAATTATTGTATAACTACCCTCCATGTTACTTTTAATTAAATTATTTTCTCAAGCGCATGGTGCACACAAGTACTATCTCTCTAAGTGTGCAAACAATACCTTTGGACAAATCTATAACAACGTTGAAGCAACAACAAGACAATGGATATCAGAACCACCTATCCATGAGATAGACATCTGAATCCAAATGGTAGCAAAATGAGAATAACACCTTCTAGTAAAATAAGTTGCAACAAAGGAGTGCACAAAGGAGAGGAGTTTATGCTTATATAATATGTTACACATCAAGCAAGACCGCCAACGTCTAGAAACAACATCAAATGTTATAGTTTAGGCAAACACCACTGATAGAGATTAACAAATAGTTGTACACTACTTTGCTCTTTCCCTGAGGTCAAATCCTACACCAGGGAATGATTGTATGCATACAAGAGGACAATGGATGCACCATTTTGTGCACAACAAAGTCCAACAAATTTCATTCATATTGACACATATTCAATAGATCTCCACTCTCTGAATCTAATAGTTTTGCTTCAGGCTAAACATCAATTATTGGCAACCACCTTCAAGAATATAGAGAAGCAAATATCCTCTAAAGTGACCATAACCGAATACCATTCTGGACAATTTTCTGAAAGCTGTGTTTGAACTCAGTCATAATGAATTTTCAAAGAAGATGAGTATGTTGGGAATTTGTATTCCAATGGGAAAGACAAAAAAACTTAACAATTTCTTTTAAAAAAAGCAAGAGAAGATGGATGGGGTTATCACTAGGAATGCAGTCCCTTCATGTTAGTCCAGAGGCTCCAAATTTTGTCGACTCAAGTAGCATTTGGAAAGCCAAAAAGATTTTTGGCTTTCCCTCTTGAGAATATATAAGGAGAAAATGAAGATGGTATTCTTGTTCTGGACAGAAGTTCAGTTGCGTTTTTTCAATTTTGGAAACCAAAGAGGAAACAATGCATGATTTTTCTACAGATCTAGATAACATAACATTTCATTTGTTTATTGAGGGTCCAAATGTGATTATGAATTTTTTTTTTTTATGGTATTTTTCAGCAATGTTACATGCCCAAGGGATCTAACCACTTTTTATTGCAATTTGGTGTTAAGATATAATAGATATGAGCAGACTAGGTATGGCCAACAATAATGAAGGTCGGTTTAAAAGCTACTTACTCCTACTCCTCTGATGAGATTGATTCTAGTGTGACCTAAAAACAATTGTCGAGTTGGTATAAAATTTAGATTCTAAACCCCACTTACTTGCAATTGTTAAGGTTGATAAGTTAAGGTATTAATTTCCTTTTTAGACCATTTTCTCTGCTCATTAGCTTGGATCATGACAAAAGTAAAAGGGATGTAAGAAAACGAAAATGAAAGTAACACTACTGCAAATTACATATGGCCAACAAAATATAGAACCTTATTACCTTAAAATACCCTGATCTAGAAGGGTACAAGGATAAGTCAAACAATACAGAATAACAATACCATTGTCCCTGTTTAACAAGCATTTTGATGGCAACTTAAGAAACTTGTCTATGGTAATCATATGAATAGCATTTCAAACACTGTATAATTAATACGGTGCTTCTAAAACACCAATTTTTACAACTCACCTGCAGTACCATTTCAATGGTTTTATTTGTGAAAGATTCTCTATGGTCCCTTACAATACATTGAAAAAATCATTCAAAAGAAGAAAAGCTCTAGAAAATAAACCTCACAATTTCTATTGAAACCATTCATATTGTACAGATTGCAAATTTTCCAAAAATGTGAAAAACATGATCCAGAAAACATTGCAACATTGCTACCACTATTTCACAAACAACTAATGAGAAGAGCCCCTCACCCAAAGAGTGATATGTATCTATGTTACCAGAAGTGGGAAAAAGGAATAGAAGCAGGAACATAGTGAGAAGCAGAGCTAGAGGGTTTGAAGAGATAAGAAACATAAACCCCACCCTCCTCGGCGTATTTTACACATGAAAAATTGAATAGTAATGCACTAATTTAGCGTCAAGACAAGAACATATACAACAACATGAACGAAATGAAAAACAAGTCCCCTGGTCATGTTTCTGGTAACATAGATAGGCATCTAATATAAAAACTATGACAAGGGGAATAGGCACACATAAAATCAAGCTGTGCATTTGAGCCTACGATGTTATAGACAATAAGAAATCATTGTATAGATACTTAAAAAATATGGTCACTCGAAAACAAAAATAACTTGTTACCTTTGATTTTGAACCAGGCCTCTACACACTACTTGTGAGCAACAACCAGATCATTCTTGCAAGAATGACCCAACACAATAGATTCCCCTACCTCTTGGTTGGTCTCTAGAGTAAGATGGAATATTCTACACTCCTCATATCGACTCCCAATTCTGTCTAATTGCCTCCCTTGATTAGAAGGCACATTCCCTTTTGGTGCCTTCACCTCAGGGTCAAGACCCTTCTCAAGACCTACATCAGAACTATCAGAAAGAGAACGCCTTGCGAGATCTGACATTCTTGCAATATCAAGATCAAAAGCATTAGAATAATCATATTCATCATGATAAGTTCCTCCATTTGAATCATACTGCGAATTCCATGACTGATCTTCAACATCGGAATAATTTGGGCTGTCTGCATTACCATCCACAAATGGTTTGCATGAGATGGCTTCCTCATGCTCCTCATATGCTAGAACACTTATGGACTCATCTTTAACTGCAGAAGTTGAAGACCTCTCTATGCTAATGAAGAATGGGCTATAAACTTTGACTTACTCATCAATATGACTGAAAAAGCCCTCGTATTTCCCTCATTTCTCTTCAAAACTCTAATTTCTCGCAGTTACTATGTTTATGTGCTTAGGGACCACAACCAACAAGTAATACCCCAACAACAACAACGCTCACGTATCATTTTCTATGTTTTGGGACGCACCCAATATTATCTAAGAAAATATCAAGTCCAAAACTGTAAGTTTGAGAAATCTCCTTTGAGATGGCCTCTGAATACCCTAGTGTTATTCAATGCTCTCGAAGTAAGTATGATAGACGGGGCTTGACTGACCAATGACAAGGAGAAGGGTACAACACTCTTTAACATCGGTAACACCATGTGAGGGAGATGGAAAACGAGACTCAGTGCAATTCAATGTGGGAGGTATGGAGGATGAGGCTCGATTGACTAGCAGGAAGGATAAGGTTACAACGTGCTAGAGATGAGGGTGTGAAAACGAAAAGTGGAGGGGAGGGCACATGTGTGGAGGAGGATTCCATTTAGTAGAGAGCTACAGAAATAGGTAGGTAGTAGAAAACGTGGGGTAATAAAAATTTGGACAGATGACAAAATTTTATTGGTTGGAGGGACAAACAGATGGAAAATTTTATTGGTTGGAAGGGAGAAATCCAAGATTTCCCATTGGCTGGGGTGAATAGTATTTGACCACCCCAAGCCAACAAAGAATATTGGCATAAATATAACAGAATTCAAAAGATTAAAAAGGTATGCAAGATAGTTTAACAATTATAAGAGGACCCCAATGCATTAAATAATTTTTGTGGAAGAAGAATTTTCTATGGTATTATGATCATTTATATTATGTAAGATGTTTCAACTTAAATAGAAGGCTTTTTTTAGAATTGTAATTTTTTTTTATAGGAGGATATATAGTGTTCTTGAAAAGATACCATGGGAATGAAAATGATTTTTTTTGGGAAGCTTTTAAAACTAATGTTCAAAATTTTGTGGTTGAATGTGTAGTCCCCCAATAGAGTAAGGGAGAGACAATCAAGATGTTAGGTCTCCTACAAACTTTAGTTATACCAAATCCATGTTGGGAAGACCTTTCAATGGATTTTATTCCATGTTTACCTAATTTTGAAGGAAAAAATGCTATAATGGTAGTAGTGAATCAACTAAAGAAGTATGTCCATTTTTTTCTCTCTTTCTCATCCTTTTAAACCAAGTACAATAGTCATATCAGTTATGAAAAAAATTCAAAAATTATGTAGAATCCCTGAGATTAATTTTTTTTTTCAAAGAAATGGGTAGGAATTTGTATTATTAAAAAAAAATCTGGTTAGTAGGCCAAAACTTTTACATATTCCAATCTTCCTTGGAGGTTTGAAATTGAGCGTTGTGGCTCAATCCAAACCCTCAATCGAGTTCCCCATGACATAAAATTTCAGACCCTTTCCAACTAAAAGTTCTCCAAAAAAATCCCAATATCTAGATACATTTACATTCCATTATTCACTACTTCTATTATGACTTCAAAGACTGAATTCTTGTTTTCCTTAGCGAAATTCCTTTTCCTTTCTTCCCAACTTGAGTCTAGCCCATGTTTTCTTCTATTTTTGGCATATTATTCTTTGGCATGTGAAAAATGGACTCTTCCTCATCAGCCTAATCTACCCAAGAAGATGATTTTCTTGCGAGAATCCTTGTGGATTCAGAAGGGGATCCACTTTCCACGGGGGTTTGTTGTTGCTATACTTTTGCTGAGTCGAGAGAATCCTCATTGGCATTCATTATTTCTTGCTTTGGTTCTGGTGTTGTTGATGTAATTTCCTTAGCCAAACATGCTTCCTTCTTGTCTTCTAGTTCTTTCTTATCTTGAAGCACATCCTATTTAAATATCGTATAGTGAATACCCTGAGCTCCTTCCCACCATTTGGGCTTTGGGTTTTCTTTTTATAGTAATTGTTGTTCTGTAAACGCTTGGGGCAGTTTTTAATTCCGCACCCTGTTTCATAGCATGCTCTACACCAAAAATAAATATTCTCATAATCGATCTTTTGGATCAATCAGATTAATCTATGCGGGAAAACCATTTTTGAAGTCCATTTCCACATATATTCAAGCATAAGTAGCCTTGAAGAATTTTGTAGTTTCAGGACAATGACGATAAAACTTTCCCAATGCATTCCCAATAGAGGAAAGCGATGAAAGATTCTAAAATTGCAATGGACAGTTCAGAAGCCTTACCCAAACTAGAGCTATAGATATTGATGTCATTACCAGATAAAAAATGGGAGTCCGGGGCTGCATAAAGAGACCTGCGTTGCCCCAAAACCATGACCCAACTTTGCAAATGGCCTTCTTATCCTCTATATTATAGAAAACCACAACGCAAAAACCCTGAGCCAAATTTCAGCATGGAACTGTAAGAAACCGAAGAAGATCTTGCTAGACCGGTAGCCATACCTGCAAAAGAAACTTCCTTTTTTTCCTGATCATTGGAGTTTTCCATTAGAAAAGAGATCTGTAAAATATTCATTGAAACTAAGAAAAGAATGGTTGGATAAGGTGAAACCCTAGCCGCCGAATGGGCTTGCAGAGCTTCGTCCATCATTCGTAAGTGTTAACCAACATATTAATTATGTAATTTTCTTTCATTGTGCTTCAACATATCCATCATGTGGTTTTTTCTCATAGAATTCTTGAGATTATGATAAGCGACAAAGATCCTATTTTCATAAGAAAATTTTGAACTGAATTATTTTCTTGTTTGGGTAGTCAATTGGCTCACACCTCATCTTACTAAATCCATTGGGTAAACTGAGATTGTGAATAAATGTCTATAAATATGTCTTTGTCTATTTTCATCTAATAAATAGACACAATGAGTAAAGCTAGGTGGAATCCCCAATATTGTAAGTGATAAAGAACCTATTTCACATGAAAGTTTTAGACTGAATTATTTTCTTGTTTAGTTACTCAATTAAAATCCCCGATACATGAAAATTTTGGACTAAAATAGTTTCTTGTTTAAGTACTCAATTGACTCACAACACTGACTCATAACACATCTTACTAAATAATAAATTTGATGAAAAAACTCAAATTGTGAATAAATGTCTAAAAACATATCTTTATTGTTTATCTAATAAATAAACACTATGAGTCAGTAGTTTCCCTTTGTAAAATAATAATAAAAAACATCCTCACCCAAAAAAAATTACCATTTATAACACATTATGATACCATCCTTCATCTATTATAACATCTTAAAAGCGACTAAACAAATTTAGTTAGTTAAATCCCACCTAAAACACCAATAAAATGTTTTCAGATGAAATAAGAGACGAATAAACCTTTCACCAAAACCAACTGACATAATCTCATCATAAATCATCATGCTTCTTTATATATACTTCATTTTATTTTTTTTCATAACCTTAACCCAAAAAGCAATGTCGTTAAATTGTTAAACCATTATAACATAGCCATTACTTCTTTGCATTAATTGAAGTCTAACATAATCATCTATCAAATATGAATGTGTTATGAAACTGATGACGATTTGCCTCCTATAATATTGGAATGAAAATGAATTTTGGGTTGTAAAATTAAGAGTAGTTAAAATTGTGAAAGAAATGAAAATTTAATTAGAAAAAAACAATTAAATTTATTCAAAATTTAAGTTTTCATAGTAGAATTTCCGTTTACTTGAATTTTTATTTAAATTTATTTTACATATTTACTTAAATTTTTATTTTTTTTGTCTTAAAAACATTATTGATTAAATTTAATGGCGGATTAATATTAATATTAATCTTAATATTAATATTAATATTAATATATAAATAAAATATGTATACCATTAAGATTATATATAAATATATATATATAATTAAATTGAGAATAAGTTCAAATTAGCTTCAATGTTGGATGGAAAAATGATCTACTCACCTTTTGTCAGTGTATGAGGCTTTATTGAATCTAAACGCCCCATGGAATAAATTTTTTAGGCTAAACCTTGCAAAAACCAACTAATTATTCCTATAGGTATGTGTATTTTAGAATGAGTCTTCCAACATTTTAATTTAATTATAAATACCTATTAGGTGTATGGTAGTGTTGAAGGCTTGAAATACTTTGCCTCAACATCAGGGAAAACCACACGGTTTGGAATTTAAGGCAACTCCTTTTCCGTTTGGAATGGTGGCTCCGACTTGGATTATGGGACCAATTTCCCTTTGTTGAAGGAAATGTAACTAGGTTCAGTCTTCATAAATGTGCTTTTGATATTTGTATTTATTCAAGAAAAGAAATATTATTTTTATAATATATGTCAATGAGTTTCTTGCTCATTGAAATAGGTCTAGCACTAGTTTAAGTGCTACAGGTGAGTCAAATAGTCAAAAGGAAATGTTGAAGGCCTTAAGGGTATGTTACACCATGTATAAATATGTATTTTAGTCAAAGAGAGAACATCCTAGCAAAGTCAAGTCTACTCCTATGCAATGGCACCATCAAGAAGCTCTTTCAAGCATGCTACACCACCATGGAAACTATCTAAAGTCTTCTCAATAAATCAACCTCCTAACAGTCCTCAAGTCAGCATACAAACAATTGATAAGTCGGCCTGCAAACAGTTGACAATTCGACCTAAATGGAGGGACAAACCTCTATATATAGAGGTTGTCCACTCCTCTAACGCATTCAAGTAAGCTCTGAAATCAACGAAGAGAGAAGGAAGGGAAGGGGAGTTTAAAGGGTCTCCAAAGGTGCAGCGAAGTAAGAAGGAAGGCAACGAAGGTGAAGGACTATATCTAGGGCTAGAAATAGTCACGCGTGCGAGGAAGAAGAGGAGAAATCTGCGGGTATGATAGCAGGGAAAAGCAGTCCACAATATTGCATTTTTTGGGTTTGACACTAGGCTCACAAGGCCTCCCAAGACAGGCAAAGAAGCCCCTCTCTCCAGTGAAGGAAGAAAGACTCTAATTCACTAAAGGGTACTCTCCACACATGGAAAACTAGGGCAGCAGAACAACAGAGTAGTCATACACATAAGAAGGATCTCGGCTGGTCAAAGTTGGAGTGTACTTGAGCAAGGGATAGAAGAGGAACACCTCATCAAGAAGATTCACTCAAGGAAGGTCTATCTCTAGACAATAATCATAGTAAGAGAACAAAGTTCTGGAGAACAAAGTGTCAGAAGAAGTGTTGGGGAATAAGGTGAAGAAAGAAGGAAGGGCTTGACTTGTTCTTGGAGAATACTCTTGTTAGGGGTCTAGGGTTTGGCATTGATCAATAGAAGCTTCAATAAGAGAAATTCACTAAAGGGTTTTCCTATCAAGAGAAGAGAGGTTTTGGCCCCGTCAAAGAGCCAACATCTTGTGTTCTTGTTTTTATGTTTTGGTAGTGTTTTGATGAAGTACACACATATGCATTAATAATAAGAAGAAGAAGATTAAGCTAACAAGAAAAGTAAGAAGACTCCACAAATTGTTATCAAGTAATGAAGAATCACACTACACCACTTTGCCCTAGATTCTTCAACATGGTATCAGAGCTAAGGTGACACACCAAGGAAAGGGAAACTCAAGAAAACTCATCAAGGAGAAGCATCTACAAAGTTGAAGAATCAAGCCTAGAAGTATCAATCACTTCAAGGAAAAGAAGGGTATACAATCCATCATTCATCAAGGAGTTATACAAAGCCAAAATAAGAGCCTTACATAAAGGCATCTACAAAGAAGAGAAGATTGGAGCAAGACCTACATTAAGCCACAAGTCATCAAGCAAATCTCATCATCTAGAAAGTCCACTTGGAAAAGGAAACTTGAATAACATCAAAATCCAAGGAAGACAAGCCATCACGCCTTCAAGGAGGAAGAAAATCCATTACATCTCAAAATATATCAAGTAATTACATGTCCCCTTCTGAATATACATCAATGTCTTTTTGCAAGGAAAACAATAAATTGGTAAGTACCAATAACTTTCTTGCATGGAAGAAGAGGATTGATCTCCTTCTCAAGGAGAATGAACTCCTAGAACATGTCAAAGGGAATATCGCTATCCCTGCCAAGGAAAAAACTCAAGCCTTAGCCAATTAAAATAAGGATGAGACAAGAGCTCAAATGATTATGATAGAATCAATCAAAGACTCTTTCATTTCCTATGTCTCCAAATTTGAGACATTGAAATAAATTTATGATAAGCTAGTAGAGATATTCTTGGTATCCACAATGGAGAAGTAATATCTCTAAGGAATGAATTGTACAAGATGAAGATAATAAAGGAAGGAATAGCTCCCTACTTCATGAAAATATTTGAAATGAGAGATCAACTTCAAGAGCTTGGGGAAGTCATGTCTGATAGAGAGATGACCACTGTAGTACTGAATTCTCTACTTGAGGAGTGAGGAAACTTCACATTAAGCATATATGCCAAGAAGGAAGCAACCACTCTCAGTGAAATTTGGTCTCTATGCAGAACAGAGGAAACCAGAGTTAAGGAAAAGGAAGATGTGGGATCAAAGGAGCAAACATTTTCTACCATGGCCAAGAGAAAGGGTAAATTTGGCAAATTTGGTCCCGAAGAACAAACAACAAAGACATGTCCAAAATCCAATGTTTTGGATGACAAGAATATGGACACTACAAAAGGAATTGTCCTAAGCTCAAGAAGGACAACAACAAAAAAAGAAAGTGGGAATAAGCTCACATAACACAAGAGGTGAAAGAAGAAGGAAAGAAGCAAAAGAAGTAAGATCCTCCAGATCTATACTATGATTAGGTCAAACTCTTTACTTCTAGACTTATTTCAAAGTTTTGATTAGGATAGGATCATGTAGGAATAGATTAAATTTGCATGGCTAGAAACATCCTCTAGAATCTAGAAGCATGATGTACATAGAGTTCTAGATACTCATGAAGATATATTATTTATGATAAGAAAAAAAATGCATGAGTAGAAATATCTTCTAGAATATAGGAGCATGGCATATATATATCAAGATATTCATGTAGAAGAAGCATACCTAGTATAGGACCTCATCCACGATTAAAGAAAATTGATCATAAAAAGGAATATTAGAAGACCTCCATCATCAGAAGAAAGGAAACATTTGCAGGGCAAGGATCTTTAAGATCCTATGATGGAATATTCAAAATAAGGTTCATGGATCAAAGCAGATGTCTCATTGGGAATCCCATTAATGGGATTCAAGAAAAGGATGATATGCAGGCAAGCTAAGATGAAGCAAGAAGGGACACACCAAGGAAAACCAAATGAAGCTAATATGATCAAAGGAGAATCAAGATGAGGTATGGATGCATCAAGGTTTAGTCATGGTATCATTTGTATATTATTGAGTCATGGGATAGTTCTATAACATGATCAAGCATGAAATTATCTCTTTCACCAAGAACATGCTCGAAGGCATGTACCATAATGCAATGAAGGTAAACAAAAGAATATCCTCACATAAGGGGTATAAGATTGTTGACTAAGAAGTAAGAAGAAATGGTGACAAGTCCAGGAAGCAAGAAATGAAGGAATGCTCTCACAAGAAGCATAAGATGGTTGACCTATCTATCTGATAAGAAGCAAATGAAGAAAGAGATCAAGCATGTGAAGAACACCATGATCACCGAGAATCACTATCTGACAGAATGATTTGAAGATATCTATCGAAAGATGGTAGGACCACTCTGACAAAGGAATGACCCTTAACACCTATGAAGGCCTTGGAGATATAAAAGACGCAGAAATTGATTCTAATCTACAGATATTTGTGATGAAGAATCCATCCAACAAAAGAAAAGGCAATGTTGAAGCAATATGAGGATGAAGTCATGATGGGATACTAGGTCAAAGCATGTAAACAAGAAAGTACAATGAAGCATCCATGAGAAGAATATTCTGAAGCATGGACAAGATGACAAATGAGTAGCCTAGATGACAAGAAAACCTAATGAATGACAAGAAATCCACTTTCCACAAAGGAAAAAATGACATGAGAAACCAGGAAGGAAAGTGATCGATGGATGGTTCCCTACCTAGAAGAAGTTCGAACAAAGACTTCATGACATTAAAGAAAGGAAGAAGATCAAGCAGCTGAAGGACCCAAAAAGAAGTTGTTGTTGATGAATGAAATATTCCCTAGTTAATAGGGAGCTCTGACAGGTCCCTGATCAAGAGGGAGTTTTATATCACCCCTGATTACAAAGGAGTGACAATTATGTTTTCCATTTCATGGGTCATGCACTATACCAGGACTAACAGTTGTAAGTCTAGATGAAGGCCATGAATGGAAATGTAGACACAAGATACACACAACATTATTGTCTTCACTTGGGAAGAAATAATGGGAGGATTAGGTAATCATCTGGCATCTGATACTCTTTGAGGATGTGTAGGGAATCCAAGACAAGAGTAGGAAAGAGGAACGATATTATTTGAGGGCTAGGAACCCAAGATAAGAATAGTCCTAGAAGGTCATACTCAGAGAAAACCCGGGTGGAATTAAGAGACAATGTTGAAGGTGTCTATAGATCATTGGTCTTGCCAGCATTATAGCTCATGATCTCTTGGAGAGATGGAGCTATTAGTCAAGGCTTTGCACTATTAAAATGTTGATGGATATGATGCTATAACAGATGGATTGCAAATCTGGTTTCTCTTATGTGAATTCTTCAAGATTGATAATAGCCAAACACCTTGGAATATTGTATGAATAACTCCCTAGTTAAGAGGGAATGTTGAAGGAAATGTAACTAGGTTCGGTCTTCATAAATTTACTTTTGATATTTGTATTTATTCAAGAAAAGAAATATTATTTTTATAATATATGTCAATGAGTTTCTTGCTCATTGAAATAGGTCTAGCACTAGTTTAAGTGTTATAGGTGAGTCAAATAGTCAAAAGGAAATGTTGAAGGCCTTAAGGGTATGTTACACCATGTATAAATATGTATTAAAGTTAAAGAGAGAATCTCCAAGAAAAGTCAAGTCTACTCCTATGCAATGGCACCATCAAGAAGCTCCTTCAAGCATGATACACCACCATGGAAACTATCTGAAGTCTACTCAATAAATCATCCTCCTAGTAGTCCTCAATTCAACATACAAGTAGTTGACAAGTCAGCCTGCAAACAATTGACAAGTCAGCCTAAATGGAGGGACAAACCTCTATATATAGAGGTTGTCCACTCCTTTGTAACGCATTCAAGTAATCTCTAAAATCAGTGAAGAGAGAAGCCGAGAGAAGAAAGGGAAGGGAAGTTTAAAGGGTCTCCAAAGGTGCAACAAAGTAAGAAAGAAGGACATCGAAGGTGAAGGACTGTTTCTAGGGCTAGAAACAGTCATACGTGTGAGGAAGAAGGGAAAAGAAGTCCACAATCTTGTGTTATTTGGATTTGAAACTAGGCTCACAAGGCCTCTGAAGACAAGCGAAGAAGCCCCTCTCTCTAGCGAAGGAAGAAAGACCCTAATTCACTAAAGGGTACTCTCTACACATGGAAAACTAGGGTAGTAGAACAACATAACAATCATACACTCAAGAAGGATCTCGGTTGGTCAAAGTTAAAGTGTACTTGAGCAAGGGATAGAAGATGAACACCTCATCGATAAGACTCACTCAAGGAAGGTCTATCTCTGGACAAGAATCATAGTAAGAGAACGAAGTGTTGGAAGAAGAAGGATGAAGTGCCGGAGAACAAAGTGCCAGAAGAAGTGCTAGAAGAAGTGCCGGGGAATAAGGTGCGGAAAGAAGGAAGGACTTGACTTGTTCTTGGCGAATACTCTTGTCAGGGGTCTAGGGTTTGACATTGATCAATATAAGCTTCAATAAGAGAAATTCACTAAAGGGTTTTCCTCTCAAGAGAAGAGAGGCTTTGGCCCTGGCAGAGAACCAACATCTTATATTCTTGTTTTTATGTTTTGGTAGCGGTTTGATGAAGTACACACATATGAATTAATAATAAGAAGAAGAAGATTAAGCTAACAAGAAAAGTAAAAAGACTCCATAAATTGCTATCAAGTAGTGAAGAACCACATTACACCACTTTGCCCTAGACTCTTCAAAACCCTTAATAAAAGATATAAAAATAGATAAGATATATAAGTTTGGGGCTAATGATGTGAATGAAACTAATAAATACAATTAAATAGACTTAAAATATCTATTCCGAGAAATATTTCTCTATATATTGACTTTAGAAAGATCTCACATTTAACATCACAATATAGATTATCAAGTCTTTTATGAGGTTAAAATGAACGAAGATAACAGTTAATTTAATAAAATAGTTAATTAAATTAGTTTATTAAACTCATTGCACATATAAGATATCGTTGTTCATGCATATACTTAAAAGATTTCAATCAAACACATCAATAGTGATAAATGCTTAATTGCTTGCAAAAACATATATGATAAACACAATTAAAATAACCATTCAATCTCATAAACACAGTACTAATACACAGATAGTAGTACCTGATATATGTTGACTCTGCTCATAAGTGAAATAGTAATGGTTCCACTTTCTATTAAGATCACTTCAAGTTACAATAGTGCAAACCAAAATATTTCTTGCCAAAATTTAGAACCCCTTCTTCATATCAATGAAGGGGATTTATAGTTTCTAATGAAAATACAAATATAGAAAAGTACCATAAAAGACTGGAGTGGTTTCAACAAACCACACTTAAAATAAAGTAAAAAGATAATAATAGATTGTAGTTGTAACAACTTGACTATGGCTGAGATGAAGGTTTCTCTCCCATATGTTGCCAAAGTTCACATATATCTGTCATTGGCTTTAATTTAGGTGGATGATGAGGTTTTATGCGCATCTGTGCAATGAATAGCACATCACCGAGTGTTGGAAGCAGATGGGTGGTCTTGTTGGAGAGACACCTCATCATTACCCACTAACTATGCAGTTTAACTACGAAATGCTAATGGCATTCCAATTCAACCTTTGAAAAATTCTTGATTTTCTTATCCTTCTTCTTCGATGATTCCTACCATGTTTTGGTTAAAAATTTCACATCGGGTAAATTATCCTTGGGGCAGTCTGAAATCAGGTTGGCCTATAGTAAATTTTCACTGATTTATTCAGTGAGATTGTTTGAAATATCCCTCACACTGAAGATTGCCATTTCTGCATGCTTTGATTTTGTTTCCCACTCTTGGAAAACAATCTCTTTCTATGATTCTTGAATTTTAGGGACATCATCTGATCTCCCCTCAGTACTATCTTTCTAGTTTATATAATACGAAATCTTCTCCTCAACTTCCCTATAGTATGCCCTCATATCAGAGAATTGATTTACTAATGAATCACTTGATTGACATAAGTCATGGATAGTGGCTAATTTATGATAGAAGACAACCTGTTCTTGAGAAAGGAGATTGTTTAGTTCTCCTGCTTCCTTCTTGAATTCATCTATCTCGGGATTCACCTTTAATTGTTATATCTTTTGTTGAAGTTCCTGGATTTGAGTATCCCTACTCTTCAGATTAGATTCATGTTGAATTTTTAAGTCATTGAAGGTATTTTGCAGTCTTGCAAGCTATGCTTACCACTGTTGAGAAATTACTTGTTTTCATTCTCAAAACCCTATTCTAGCTGCTTAATCTGTTCATATTTATCCTTCTTTTTCTCTGTCTGCTAACCAAAACTTTATGTTTTGGACTATTTAAAACATTAAGAGGAGGAATTTCTTCAATTTTCAAAATGACCTCAGAGTTCGGGAATAACGGGATGATTTCTAAATCATCAGTGTCTAAAGCTTTATCGAAAGCATCAATAGTAAGTGAGGTATTCCCTGTAACTTCATGGGTCTATGTAATCTTCATCTAGAATGTAGTCTTCAGATTCTTAAGATCTGTTTCTTTAGTGAACTGCTCATAAATTACATCTAGATTTTTTTCTGTTAGAGTTTCTTCCGCCTGAGAAGAAGAAGAATAAGTGTCTATCTCTTTTATCTTAGATACATTAGGGACTTCTGTTGTACTAGCTGAAACTCTATCCTTATCTGTATTTTGTTGATGAAGCATCAATAAATCCATTAGAAAATGAGTTGTCCTTTTATTCATGTACTGCTTAAACTAAATCAATTCCCCAGGAGTTAACTATGCTACTACTAGTTTCTCAACCTCTAAATAGATATAAATGATTTAAATAGATCATCAAATTTTTCTAGCTCATTCGTGAATTGCCTAATATTTTCTTGTATAATGAAATTCTTAGGAGTATCATTAGGATCATATTGTCTATTGAGAATAGATGGGAAATTTAAATGTTGAATTTCTTTAGTCTCAAGAGTATCATGCCTAAAATTGTCAAGAGTATCGACACCACATTGAATAGGAAAGGTAGGGCATATTGTCTTTTTATTACCTTTCATAACCTTTGAAAGGCCATTCCTTACAGTTTGGTAGGCTATATCTCGGGCTAGGAGTTTATCAGGAACATAAAGGGGCAACACATGAGGTTTTGCAAGACTGTTGAATATCCCGATATAAGCGAAGAATTCTTCTCCAAACCATCTTCCAATTGATAGTAAATCATTGTTGGCTTTAGGTGAAAGTCTAGGATCTCTCTACTTAAAGAATGTTTGGTAGATGAGAAACCTAACTCCATGCAAAGTTTTATAGAGATGAGGCTAGTATTTAGATTCCTAGAGTATGTTATGATAGATATGGATAGATGTTGGGTCTTCTATGGTCCATTTCCATACCATAGATGTAAAATCAGAGGTGAAATAGATAACATCCATTATATAGGCGCTCATATAGAAAGGGGGGACAATGTTCTCATAAAAACCGTGCTTTTTCATATAATTCAGGATTTGGGTGCTTAGAGTATCAGACAATATAGTTCCCCGATCCATAACATATCCATATGAGGTAGCATCAATTAAGTGTATTGTTGTAGCGGTTACAACCAGCCCCCAAAATTTTACCTTAGCCTGTTTTGGAGCCTCCCCTACCAACCTTACACAACACTTTGTCTTGCTTCGTCAAGTACTCATTCTTCAGTGTTTTCCTCGCACAAAGGTAGCCTGTTGATCACAGTCAATCCATTCCCCTCACAGGCTTCTTACCTGGACTTGGTCCAGCTACAGGCTGAGCAGCTTCCCCTTGAAAATTGTGCATTCCTAGAGGGTGGCCAGCCTTCCCTCCAAGAATTGCGCAATCCTCTCTAACAGCCTGCTAGTCTCGAGGATTGCATAATCCTATCAGTAAACCCTCCCACCAAGATTTGCGCAATTTTTCCCAGCAACAGGCTGTTCAGCCCAGGATTTGTGCAAATCTGGGCAGCAGTCAGCTGCTCTACCCAGAAATTACATAATACCCTTGGGCATTCATCCCAGCTTATAGTCATGAATGTTCATTTTTCCTAAGCAGTTGAGCACTGGCATGCATGGACAGTCTGGTTGACTAGTTCCACTTAGGACCAAGCAAAACTTGACTTGCATTCATGCATGACTTGATCTTCCCATAATAGCAAGAGAAAACATGCAAAAGGAATCCCATGATTCAGGGAGCTATTTTTAGCAGCGGGGGGTTACATGGGAAGTTGTTTTAGAAGTTTCCCTCCAAGTGTCGCTTTTTCCTAGATTTATGGCATGCGCATCTTGAGACCAAACTTATTTATTCGACGCATCAGAGCTCATTCATTCACATTGATCTTGGAGCTCTGACATCCCATAGCACATCCAAAACTCTTCGACACATCCGAATCAGCTATTCACGAGTAAGTAGCCTCAACTTGTCTTTTTCAGCATTTCTGTCGCTTTTTTTGTATTCACTTGTGTCAGTGTTGTTTGTTTGATTTCTTTGAACATCTGCTGTAGTTTATATATATTCTAGCTTTTCCTAGCTTTCTTTCAATTTTCGTTGCTATCTCACTATTATCGCATGCATGAAACTGTTTTGCACGGATGTTTGCCCAACCGGCGAACGACCTCACCCACATGCATGTTGATCTGTTTGCTGAATCTTCCATTCATGTTTTGCATGCACTATTTATCACTTTTTCTATCACTTAGTGTTTCCATGCATTTCATCAACTTACATGCTTTTAGTTTCCCATCGGTGAGTTGGGCCGACCTTGGCCTAGTCTCTGCCTTCACCAAGGCTGCATTATGCAATCTGGAGAAGGAAGGCTCACCTTCCTCTCTAGATTTGCACATTCTAGCCCAACACTGGCCTCCTAGACTGATTTTCACATTATTGGAGGGAAGTGGCTACTTGGCCCAAGAATTTGTGCAAATCTGCCCCTGGGCCAGCAGTCTTTCCCAGCAGGGATTGCGCATTGCACAATCCCAACAACCAACTGCCCAACTAGATTGCACATTTCACAAATCTAGCAGCGAGTCCAGCCTCCCAGTCAGTACAAACTGCCTTTTGCGTATTTCTGGCAACTATTCACTCAGCCTCCCAGTGAAATTTGAACAATCTTTCTCATTAGTTTCCCAGGTATGTGTTGTGTCCTTCCTCGAATTTGCTTCATTTTCACTGACATATTTCTTGCCATGCATGTTACTCATTTCCAGATCTTTTAGGTGTTCATCTGTCTCAATGGCTTCCAAGAGAACATGATCTCAGGACACTGATGGTATGGCAGTTGGAGCAGTAGCTGAGCAGGTGTCCTCTGGTCTGCCGATCTATGAAGACATGAAGTTGTATCTAGACAAGGACATCAAACTGAAGTAGAAAGAGGTGAATGAAACATTCGCAAGTACTTTTGGGGAAGACCTTGAAGACCATCAGGTGTACGTGAACATTCATAAGTCTGGTTTGTATCAGATTGCATGCAGATACTCGCGTTCCCATGCACAGACATGATTCATTGGATCATCTGTCACACTGACCCCGAGACGATGACCTTGAGCAGTGTTAGTGGGATGAAGCTTGCAACCTTCTAGGAACGAGATTATAATTGGATGTATCAGATGATCGAGCCCATGATTGTCCTAACTCCCCCATTTAGCTTGTCTAATAGTAGAGGCCACTCCAGATACATTATGAAGGATTGGGTAAAGGAGCCAGCTTGTTTCAGGATGACCCCCAATCAAATCTATAAGACGAAGATATTGAGGAAGGAATACCAATACTTGGTCATATTCGCATGTCGACTGAGTGGCCAAGCGAGCACTGGGACCTTCCCTCAGAGTTGTGTGGTCACGCTGGATCAACTAGCTAGAGAAGGAAGACCATGCAACTGGTCTGACATACTGGCTTATCAGCTGAAGGATCAAGTCACGAAGGCTCGACAGTCACTCGAAGGCATGCATGCAAAAATTTACATGTCCACTTGCATTCTAGATGTAGTCTGTGCCGAACATGATTTCACGTGCTTAGAGTGGGCATGGTCGCTGGTGGAGATTTTTATGAGCACATATTTCAAATTATTGTCTGAGTGTAGCTTCAGAGGAGTGATCATACGGTTGTCCGACCATCTTGTCACCCCAGTGTATAGGTTGATATTCGAACAAGATCCACCCTACATGTCAGAAGAAGTGATGAAGAAATTCTTAGGCATTGTAGATTGGTATGCCTCACTGGATAGCATGTTCATCTGAGTGTTTAGTGCGGAGAAGCCTCAACATGTTTTGCCAAAGTTTTCTTTGGATGTGCTTGTCATGCATGAAGTAGCGTATCATATCTCAGTAGGATTAATAGCTAGGCTACATCGGAAGAAGAAGGCACCTTGGTCCACTCTTCTGTTACAAATTGGGTTATACGTGATTCGGAGCATCAAGAAAGTGGATGTTGAAGCTAAACAGATTAAGAAGTACCTGTTCACCTCCGAAGCTTCAACCCATATGACCCACATTGCATTGTGAAGGATCACTGCATGAGAGTTCAGTTCAATTGGATCCATGGGGCATGTCATTGGGCTGAGGAGGACTCATGGAGGTATTGCTTCAATTCCTCCAGACCCAATGAACAGGTTGGTTTCACTATAGGGTGGTTAGCACAATAACGTGAAGCGGCATCATGGAGAACACTAGCTATAGCAGAAACAATAGAAACAACGGAGCCAAGCATACTTGCGTGCGAAAAAGGGAAGAGAAATATTGTCGACCGCCTTGAGGAGGAACAAAGTTGCAAGTTTCGAGCAGATCCACCTATAGAACAAGAAGCTATGGCTATTGAACAGAAAAGGCAACAACGCGACAAGCGAATCCCGTGAAAGCAGAGGGATAAGCAGAGAATGGAATAAGCAGAGAAGGAGTTGCATGAGATGAGGGAGCAACTCCTGAAAGAACAAGAGTTGCGCCAACATGAGAAGGAAGCGCAAAAGCAGTGGATTCAGTAGGGGGCACATCATGTGCAGACAGACGAAGCAGTGCCCGTACAAGTAGTTGATTCTTCTACACAGTTGGCATCATGCAAACAAGGTGAACCCTCGCAGGGGAAAGACTTTGCTCATGAGATAAAACAGGCTCTTGAACAACTGGATGTAGACATGGAGCAACAAGAGTTGGAGCAGGACATTGACCTCATGCCTCACCAAAGAGAGGTCGAATCACCTGCTTCAATGCATCGAGATGATGAGCAAGTCTCAGATGACCAACTAGGCACTGAGATCCTTGGTGGTCAACTAGAAGCAGAGATGCACAACATCTCCTTTGACGAATCTCATCATAGAGTTCTACAGTCTCAGAGAGTACCGACTCCAGAAGACCAAACATCCCTTGTGCAATTTGAAGAGCAAGTGATCGTGATTGATGTGCACAAGCATCCAACTGCATTGGCCGATGCAACTAGAGTGTATGCCGAAGCCACTAGCTCAAGTGTTCATTTTCTCATAGTTGAGAATGACTGAATGGCGAAGGAACTATAGGTGGCCAAGTGGGGAGGAGAATTGGTGACAATGTTCGCCTAAGCTGAATTGAAGAAGGAAACACTGGATGAAGTGTTGTACTTGGACATAGTTATGCAAGCATTGTACTCCAAGTTTGGTACCGTGCATCGAGTAGTCATTCATCTCCACGGATGGGAGCAGCGATGTAAAAGAAGAGTATGGATCTTGAAGAACATACATACTACCATTGATAACATACGAGCATGGATGATGAAGTACAAGGGAGCCTCATTTCACTTTCCAAATATGATGAAGGCCAATGCGATCGAGCTACAAGAATGTATCTGGAGTCAGATCCAGAACTATTAAGACCTACCACAACTCATCACTAGCATACAAGCTTCCCATGCACGAGTATTAAAAAGCATGGAGGTTATAGTTGACACTCATGCGATCCCATCACTTGGGACCCTGCCTCAGGCGAAGACCAAGAAGTAGGTCCATTAGGAGCTTGACTCATACTTTGACAAGTTGATGTGCACCACCCCCAGCCCAGACTTGCCTATTAGTGCAGACATCATGTACAAGTACGTTACTGGTCTGGCCACATGAAAGACAACGTTGTGGATGCTCACAGACGAGTTGGACAGAGGAGCTTGAGCAGTGTACGCGGATGCTATGGAGGCAAGGTTCAGGTTTCAGACGGATGCCACAACAGAACACATGGACACTCTCAAGGACTACCAATCTTGGCATCAATATGTCACTATTGATCAGCATGATGATGTCGAGCAGTTGAACTTCTATGGTTGTCTAAGTCTGAATGATGTCTAGTTTGGCTTGTCCAAGCCATTATTAACATGGGTACATGTGCGTTGTAATGTTGAGTCATGTCAAGTGTAAGCCATGTGTCAAGAGTGGGTGTAATAGTCATAGAGTAGGTGAAGAGTCATGAGGGTAGTTGAATGGTCACAAAGGAGAATTTCAAGGGTTACCCCACCTTTTGCTATAAATAGTCCCTCATAACTCATTGTATAGGCTTTTGGTCAGCCAAGCTTCTACTAAGACTATTTTGAAGAAGGCTTGGACAGTATTGTAATGCGCCTTGGCTTCTCCACTACATGAAGCTAGTACATCTCTTTGGAGGAGCAGGCGGATGTGGCTATAACGTTCCACTGTTGGGGCTAGCAGGTTTACATGGATGTATTGTATGATTGTGACTTACACTTCTTTATATAATAAGAGCCAACACATTTTCATGCATATGTTGTTATTGCATTTGGACTGCTCTGGTTTCTTCAATGATATGTGTTTTTTAACTTACATACTTGTGTATGAACCAATTCACATGAAATTATATGAATCTTGTTGTTAATGTTATCACCATCCATGTCGACTGCTCTACCAGACATTAGATAGAACTTTCACTTGAATCTTTCTATAACAACCGTCACACTCGTCTCGGACTGATCCGTGAGTGTTGTACATGTTATCTTACCTTGTATGATGTGATTGTCTCATCTGAGTGGACTTCTCTGGCGGAAGCTGTGCATGTTCTTTGTGTTCTGGGTTCCTAGCCGAGTTGGGACTGATCCCTTTCAACTTGGAACTCACCTTCACCTCCTTCCCCTTTCGAAGTGTTGGAACCTCTCATACACCTTCCTTGACTCACTACATCATTCACACCCTTGCTACTGATAGAGTTATTCTACTTGCCTCTGTGCAACACCGTCGTCAAGGCATTACCTTACGACCCACTGCTGGGACTCCTACACCAAATGGTCTGAGGTCTAATTGGGACTTCTTATCAGGGAGATTCCCTTGACATGTTGGCGGGTCTAGCACCATCAACATTTCTGGTGCTAGAAGGAGGGCCTAATGACAAGCAGTGTCCTCTCATCTAGTTTTGAACCTTTGCATATCTTTCATGGAGTCTTGCATTCTCCTTCTCTCGAGGTGTTTTTCATCATGAAGATGTCTCCATCTCGGGGAAGCTGTTTGATCTCTTGTCCACTCACACATATGATGGTGAAGGCGAAGTGGCCTGGCCTGAGCACTTACATAACTTTCTTTCCATGATTTATGAGGAAGATGAGTTTACTGACGAACAAGTTGGTTTGTTGCTTGCATACACACTTTGCGAATCTCCATTTCGTTGGGTGCTCAACCTACTAGCTGACACCATGCACTCATGTGAGCACTTTTGTGATCTTATCGAAGACAAGTTCTATCATTTTGATCCAGAAAATCTTGATCGGAAACTGTTACAACAATGGAAGGCTCTGCATGAATCTGTTATTGATTTTTGGGAGCACTTCCGTGACTTGCAGTTTCAAGCTCCGAGGAGCTAGATGAAGTTCTCTTATCTTTGGGACCAGTTCAAGTATTGTCTTAAGAAATTTTCCCATACTAAGAGAAAGCTTGATGTCAAGCCTCACCCAACCTTCTTCGTTGATGGAACTACGCAATCCCATGTGGGAGAAGGCACTGTCTCAACGGACTGTCTGCATCCCTCTCATTCAACAGTTCAACCATTTCCCAGTGATGTTGAGGATCATGTTCGCACATCTATTCATCCTTCACACCTTCCCAACATCACTCCACTCAATTTTTGCGCAGAGTTGGTTGTGAGTCCTTCGAGTTCCCATATGCATTATTTTCTTCGACCTCCGTCTTTGCACTCAGATGTTCCTCTGGATGATTTTGTCTTGTGTTCATCCATTCCGAACTCTTCACTTGTTGTGAACGAGGAACAACCCACTTACGAAGTTGGTGTTGCACAACCAACATGCGCTATCATTCATGAAGAGTATGAGTGGGATCTTGAACATCAACACTCGGTGAAGGATGATTCCCTTATGTCTGAGCCCCCTCCATTCTTTGCTAACCTCTTTAGTGAACCTACCATCCATGATTTTGAATGTGTGTCTTCATCTATGGATGCACACATTGTTGATCACTCACAGGGCTCACCGAATGTTAGTCCATCATTCGACAACAAAGAGGATAAGTTACTCATTGAAAATCTACTTGATCCTTCATCTGTCTTTTCCGAAAACAAAGAGGATGAGTTCGTTCGCTCTTCATCTACCCCTCTGTTTGATTTATCTGATCATGGGGATGCCGAAGAATTCATTGATTTTTCTGATCGTGGCAGTCATGATCCATTTGCTTCCAATTTTGATCACGATCATGAATCTATCGCAGTCTATTTTTCAAAGTCACCAGCATATGATGATCTACCTGATGATGAAGTTGAGACACCCAAGACTATTGAGGCACTTCAGCCCGAGCTAATGTTTATGTTAGGCCCTCGCTCTCTTGAGGTTAGTCATACTTCTGATCATGAAACTGTTCAATCACCGAAGGGTCCTCATCACTCGTTTGTATGAATTGAAGATCCATCTCACTCACAGACCATACTTCCTCCACTCAAACTACACAATCCCATTTCTCATGCATTGGAGGAGTCTTACATTGCAAGCACTCGTTCTTTCGTTTTCTTGCATGTCTCAGTGAAGAGTGTGATTTTTCTTCAAAGTTGCACGTAGTGTCACACAGCACCATGATAAGTCCACGCACTATCTGTCATGCATATGCACTCACTTATGTCCCATGGGCACTTTGAAACACAAAGTCTGGCTGTCTTCAATGTTATATATTTCTTGTATGTTGGTCTGTACAACTGGGTTACTCATAGACCAAGCCTTCACCCACATGGGTCTACCAATGTGCCAGTGGTTGCATTGTAAGTATCACTTCACATGATTAGGCCCATGCACCGTTAGTGTAGGAGTAGGAGTAGTGTTTTCTTTTAGTTGTTTGCTTGCATGCTTGTTTGATATCATGCTTTGATTGCTTAATTTTTTGCTTTCTTGAACGTTTGCTTGCTTTGCTCTCATTTTTGCTTATGCTTTTGATTGGCTTTGTTGTTAGTTTGTTCACTTGTTTCATTCATAGGTTAGTTTGCATGAAACCATGTGTGGCTCATGAAACGATTTGGGTAAAGAATAATAGGGTTTGTATAGCTATCGCTACTTGTTTATCTATCATCTTGCATCTATATGACGAACTTGTTACTCTTAGTCCATGATACGTTGAAGGAAAATACACTCTTCGAAGTGAACCTTGGTGTAAACACAATGCTTGCACGCTAACTAGTGTCACCTTCTCTAGTCAGTTGTTTTTGGGTTAACCCTTGTCATCCCAGTCAAGTAGAGTAAGGTGAGGGGGAAGACCTTAATAGGCATGTCAAAGATACAATAAAATAATTCTCTGCTGGAACAACCGGATCTGCTCTCAATAATTCAGGATCCATCTTCTGCCTCTGAAATGCATAAGTGCTATGCACAGTGAAAATGAAAATGAAAAAAATAAAAACGTCAAAAAATTCAAAATTAAAAATGAATAAGTTGAAAGAAGAGAAAGGCTTCCTGCGTAGGGAGGTGATGCAAGTAACTCCATCGGGGTACTAACTAGGCTCGCTAGTAGCGCAGCCATGCTTGTGTTCCTATGTGACTCCATCGGGGTACTATCCAGGCCTACTGGCAGTGGAGCAACATCAGAGATGAAACTAAGACTTTGACGACTATACCACTTGTGCACCTATATACCCCTCAACCCCAATCAAAACAATTGTGTTGCCTTGGCTTGGAATGTGTGTCAATTGACCAAGATTCTGGCAGATGCTACATCTTACATCAAGCTAGTGTCAAGCCAAGATGAACTAAGAACTGAAAATACTTCTGGAGGTGTTTGACTCATTTTCACGAACAAGGTCCATTGAGAGAGCTGGAGTTCTACCAGTGTGTCACCAAGTGTTGTAGTGGCTACAACCACCCTCCAAAATTTTTCCTTAGCCTATTTTGGAGACTCCCCTACCAACCTTACATAACACTTTTTCTTGCTTCGTCAAGTACTCAATCTTCACTATTTTCCTTGCACAAAGGAAACCTATCGATCACAAACTATCCATTCCCCTCACAAGCTACTTACCTGGACTTGGTCCAGCTGCAGGCTGAGCATCTTCCCCTTGAAAATTGCACATTCCTGAAGGGTATCCAACCTTCCCTCTAGGAATTGCCCAATCCTCTCTAATGGCCTACTGGTCTCTAGGATTGCGCAATCCTGCTAGCCAACCCTCCCAGCAAGATTTGCGCAATTTTTCCTAGCAGCAAGTTGTTCAACCCAGTATTTGCACAAATCTGGGTAGTAGTCAGTTGCTCTACCCAGAAATTTCACAATCCCCTTATGTAGTCAACCCAGCTTATAGTCAGGAATGCGTATTTTTCCCAAGCAGTTAAGCACTGACATGCATGGATAGTCCGGTTGACTAGTTCCACCCGGGATCGAGGAAACTTGAATTGCATGCATGGATTACTTGATCTTCCCAGAATAGCAAGAGAAAACATGCAAAAGGAATCCCATGGTTCAGGGAGCTATTTTTAGCAGCCGGGGGTTACATGCGAAGTTGTTTTAGAAGTTTACCTCCAAGTGTCGCTTTTTCCTAGATTTGTGGCATGTGCGTCTTGAGATGAAAATTATTTCTTCGATGCATCAGATCTCATTCATTCACATCGATCTTGGATATTGGACATCCCACAACACATCCAGGACTCTTTGACATATCCGGATCAACTATTCATGGGTAAGTAGCCTCAACTTGTCTTTTTCAGCATTTCTGTTGCTTTTTGTGTATTCACTTGTGTGAGTGTTTTTTGCTTGATTTATTTGAATGCCTCCTATCATTTACATATATTTTAGCTTGTCCTAGCTTTGTTTCAATTTTTGTCGCTATCTCACTGTTGTCGCATGCATGAAACTGTTTTGCACGGACGTTTGCCCAACCAGAGAATGGCCTCACCCACATGCGTGTTGATCTGTTCGCTGAATCTTCCATTCATGTTTTGCATGCACTGTTTATCACTTCTACTATCACTTAGTGTCACCATGCATTTCATTGACTTACTTGCTTTCAATTCCTGTCGGCGAGTCGGGCCAACCATGGCCTAGTCTCTACCTTCACCAAGGATGCATTATGCAATTTGGAGAAGGAAGGCTCACCTTCCTCTCCTTATTTGCGCATTTTGTCCCAACACTGGCCTCCTAGATTGATTTGTGCATTCGTGGAGGGCAGTGAATGCTTGGCCTAAGAATTTGCATAAATCTTCCCTTGGGCTAGCAGTCCTTCCTTGCTAGGATTGTACATTGCGCAATCCCACAACCAACTACCCAACTGGATTGTGCATTTTGCAGATCCAGCAGCCAGTCCATCCTCCCAGTCAGTACAAACTGCCTTTTGTGCAGTTCTAGAAGCCAGTCACTTAGCCTCCCAGTGAAATTTTCACAATCTTGCTCATCAGTTACCCAAGTATGTGATGTGTCGTTCCCCGAATTTTCTTTGTTTTCTCTGACATATTTCTTGCCATGCATGCTGCTCGTTTCCAGATCTTTTAGGTGTTCATCTATCTCAATGGCTACCAACAGAATATGATCTCAGGACATTGATGGTATGGGAGTTGGAGCAGCAGTTGAGCAAGTGTCCTCTGGTCTACCGATATATGAAGAAACGAAGCTGTATCTAGACAAGGACATCAAACTAAAGTGGCAAGAGGTCAATGAAACATTCGCAGGTACTTTTGGGAAAGACCTTGAAGACCATCAGGTGTACATAAGCATTCATAAGTCTGGTTTGTAATGGATTGCATACAGATACCCCGCGTTCCCATGCGTGGACATGATTCACTGGATCGTCTCTCACATTGACTCCAAGATGATGACCTTGAGCAGTGTTAGTGGGATGAATCTTGCAACCTTCTAGGCATGAGATTATGATGAGATGTATCAAATGACTGAGCCCATGACTGTCATGACTCCCCTGTTCAACTTTCCCAACAACAGAGGCCACTTCAAAGACATTATGAAGGATTGGGTAAAGGAGTCAGCTTGTTTCATGATGACCCCAAATCAAATCTATAAGACAAAGATATTGAGGAAGGCATACCAATACTTTGTTATATTCGCATGTCGACTAAGTGGCCAAGAGAGCACTGAGACCTTCCCTCATAGTTGGGTGGTCGCACTAGACCAACCGGCTGGAGAAGGAAGACCATGCAACTGGTCTAGCATACTGGCTCATCAGGTGAAGGAGCAAGTCATGAAGGCTCGAAAGTCACCCGAAGGCATGCATGCAAAGATTTACATGTCCGCCTACATTCTAGATGCAGTCTGTGCCCGACAAGGGTTCCCGGCTTAGAGTGGGCATGATTACTGGCCAAGACTATTGTGAGCACATATTTCAAATTATTGTCCGAGTGCAGCTTCAGAGGAGTGATCATACAGCTACCCGACCATCTTTTCACCCCAATGTACAGGTTGATATTCGAACAGGATCGACCTTGCATGTCAGAAGAAGTGACGAAGGAATTGTTAAGCATTGAAGATTGGTATGCCCCACCAGACAGCACATTCATCTGAGTGTTCAGTGCGGAGAAGCCTCCGCATGTTCTGCCAAAGTTTTCTTTGGACGTGCTTGTCATGCAGGAAGTAGTGTATCATATCTCAACAAGATTAATAGCTAGGTTGTAGTGGAATAAGAAAGCACCTTGGCCCACTCTTTTGTTACAGATTAAGTTATATGAGATCTAGAGCATCAAGCAAGCAAATGTTGAAGCTGAACAGATGAAGAAGTACCTATTCGACCTCTGAATCTTCAACCCATATGACCCACATTGCATTATGAAGGATCACTGCATGAGAATTCAGTTCAATTGGATCCATGGGGCATGTCATTGGGAAGAGGAGGACTCATGGAGGTATTTCTTCAATTTCTCCAGACCTAATGAACAGGTCTGTTTCACTGTAGAGTCGTTAGCATAGCAGTGTGAAGCAACATCACAGAGAACACCAACAATAGCAGCAACAGCAGAAACAACAGAGCCAAGCATACCTGCATGCAACAAAGGGAAGATAAAGATTACCGACTTCATGGAAGAGGAACAAAGATGCAATATTTGAGTAGATCCACATGTAGAACAAGCAGCTATGGCTATTGAAATGAAGAGGCAGCAACGCGACAAGCGAATCGCGCGAAGGCATAGGGATAAGTAGAGAATGGAAGAAGTAGAGGAGTTGCATGAGATGAGGGAACAACTCTTGAAGGAACAAGAGCCATGCCAACATGAGAAGGAAGTGCAACAACAATAGATTCAGTAGGGGGTGCATCATGTGTAGATAGACGAAGCAATGCCCGTACAATTAGTTAGACTTTTCTCTTGAACAGTTGCTAGACTTTGTTCTATCTCATGAGCAAAGTCTAGACGAAGCAGTGCCCGTACAAGTAGTTGATAGACTTTGTTCTATCTCATGAGAAAAGTCTAGCAGCAATATGTCACTGTTGATTAGCATGAGGATGTCGAGCAGTTGGACTTATATGGTTGTCTAAGTCTGAATGATGTCTAGTTTGGTTTGTCCAAGACATTGTTTACATAGGTACATGTGCATTGTAATGTTGAGTCATGTCAAGTGTAAGTCAAGTGTCAACAATGGGTGTAATCGTCATAGAGTAGGTGAAGAGTCATGAGGGTAGTTGAATGGTCACAAACAGGAATGTCAAGGGTCACCCCACCCTTTGCTATAAATAGTCCCTCATAACTCATTTTGTAGGCTTTTGGTTAGCCAAGCTTCTACTAAGACTATTTTTAAGAAGGCTTGGATAGTATTGTAATGTGCCTTGGCTTCTCCACTGCACGGAGCTAGTACATCTCTTTAGAGGAGCAAGCAGCTGTGGCTGCAACGTTCCACTGTTGGGGCTAGCAGGTTTACATGGATGTATTGTATGATTGTGACTCACACTTCTTTATATAATAAGAGCCATCACATTTTCATGCATATGTTGTTATTGTAGTTGGACTGCTCCGGTTGCTTTAATGATATGTGTTGTTTAACTTACGTACTTGTGTATGAACTGATTCACATGCAATCATATGAATCTTGTTGTTAATGTGTTGCATATGTTGTTAATGTTTTCAACATCCATGTCGACTGGTCTTACGGACATCATACAAACCTTTCACGTGAACCTTGCTATAACAACTATCACACTCGTCTTGGACTATTCTGTGAGTGTTGTACATGTTATCTTACCTTGTATTATGTGACTGCCGCATCCAAGTGGACTACCCTGCTGGAAGATGTGCCTGTCCTTTGTGTTGTGTGTTCCCAGCCGAGTTGGGACTGATCCATTTCAACCTGGAACTCACCTTCACCTCCTTCCCCTTTTGAAGTATTGGAACCTCTCATACACCTTCCTTGACTCACTGCATTAGTCACACCCTTGTTGTTGACAGAGTTATTCTACTTGCCTCTATGTGACACCACAGTCAAGGCATTACCTTACGACCCACTGGTGGGACACCTACACCAAATGGTCTGAGGTCTAATTGGGACTTCTTACTAGGGAGATCCCCTTGACATGTTGGCGAGTCCAACACTGTCAACAGGTACGTACTGGTCTGAGAATTTCTAGGTATTAGGATAACAAAAAATTCTACACATCATAGCATATATATAAAAGAATGGTTCGGAAATGGAAATGGAAGAAATAACATAGATTCCCTTATCCTCAAGCTTGTGTTTGTTGGGATCCCTTCTCCATCCTTTTATGACCTATAACTGATCCTCATTTTATTTCATAAATTTCTCTAAAAATGGCTTGTCGTATTTTTTATCGAGTGGTAGTAACTAATACATCTTGCCTGAATCACTGTTGGTGAATGACCCAATAATTGTGTTCCTCTCAGTCATGAAATTTCTTTCTGCAATATGCAAATAGTCGATAACCCATTTAACCATATCTATATAGGGAATAATGTTGGGCCGAGCTACAATCCTATGCAGGAATGAATTGGCGATGTCACTATAAGTAGTTTCAGAAATAGGGGCAGAATCTTCGGCTGTGGATTTTTTCTCTATCACCTTAGGTTCTTCATCTTCAAAGAGTTTATAAATGGCTTCCCAAGAACATATTCTAGCATTGGGAGTGCAATTTGTGTCTAAGAATAATGCAGGCATTTCGGTAGCTTTAGGTGAAGGAGAAACTGGTTGTTGTTGAACATCGAGTTTATTCTTGGGTTTAGTTTCCCTAGACATTTATGTTGAGCTTTCCTTATCGGGACTGACTTGCAAAGGAAAACACAGGAATAAGCGGAGACTTCCTTAATTGAAAAATTCCTTAGAGGGAATAATCAATTTCATATCAATTTATGTCTTTTATGAGCAAAATCTAGTGATATCGAGTCACAATATTGAAATCATTTAGAACTTTGAAATCATAAATTCATTACATTTGGCCATTAAATGATAAAAAGTGGATTCACATGGGCTTTCATACACGTTAGCATATCGGAGAATTATATAATAAAAACCTTATTGTTGTATCATTGAAACATGTGATATTCTCACTCTCCGATAAGATTTTATTATTATAATGTAACGACTGTAAAATATAAACAGGAAGGGATATCGGAAGTCCTATATCGAAGAATTGATATCAGGGGTTGGAAAGAGTGATATCTGATTGGAAGTCCCAATATGAAAGTTCCAATGTGAATACGGGGGAGTTGATCGGAGATCTAAGGATTGGGAATATCAGAGATCGACATTATGAGGATACCGGAGTATCAGAGATGTGAGGATATCACAATATTAGTGATGTCATTTATCAGAGGATGGGCAAAAAAGGGACATCGGAGGATCAAGGGATCAGGATATTGGAGTATTTAGAGTGACGCTCAAATTGAAAATTTCAATATTTAGAAGCTTCAATAATGCTACGCAGTAATCATGTGGGGTCATGCCTTTATTATTATATTTGCAAAGAAGCGCTTTATTACTTTTAGACTTAAAATATTTGAAAATTTTAATCGGGGAAGGTTTTATCGCAACTTATCCTATGGGGACATGTTACAATATTTAAAATATTCCGATAAAATTCTGTCGATAATAGATTTTAAACAAAATCATATGGGTAACTTATTTGTGAATATGTCTTATGGCCCTAAACTTCGATATGAAGGCTCTGATAAGGGAGATTTCTCATTTAGTCAAGTTTTTTGGAAAAATAAAATTAATATTGTCTTATTTTATTAAAACTAAGGGATTTTATACTAAATAAAAAGGGTCCCCATTATTTATTAGTTCTACTATTAACCTTAATGGGGGGGTTGTTGAGTAGTACAACAATTGGTGACATATTGGATGAAGCAGTTATCTCTATTAAAAAGTAAATGAAGTTTTAAACTATTAAAGGAAAATACGTAGAAAGGAAAAAATACATGAAATTTTGATTGATAAAGATTACTTTGAATAAAAGAAATCATCATTTTGTGAATTATCTCATAACCTGTTTATTGATAAAAATATTTATTACCCTTGTCGGTCATTTAATCTGTTATAAAGATAAAGTTAAGAACTATAGAAGCTTACCTTTTAAGATAGACCTTTTTTGTCACTAGTAGAGGCACTGCTACCAACACACATCCATAGCCTTGATAGGGTTACCATTTAACCAAAGATATACCCATATCCCATCCACTTTACTAATATTCTCAGAGGTATTTAATATTTTCTTTTATAATTTTGTTTTAAAGTTTACTTGAAATCCATTCACAGGTTATAATGATATTGAACAGGTCGGCTCATAATGAGACCTCTTGTCTTATGGTTATATAACTGTAAGCCATTATCCTAGTTTGGTGACCAATGTTGATAATGTCAATATCATTGGTTTCCCATGAGCATGGTAAGTCGACTCATGTTGAGACCTCCTATCTTTCAAGTTTTATATATTGTTGAATTACAGTCTAAATTTTTTAAAATTAGTGGATGGGGAGGTATATTCACTCCTTAAGAGTAATGGATGATAATTGAAGCCAAAAGATGCTAAAAATTCACAATAGGCTTGAATTATTAAAGATTTTTGTTTCATGGCCAATCATAGGATAACCAAATTTTATAAAGTTTTCAAGTTATGAAACATTTACAATTTAATGGATATAAAGATTTCAGAGCTTTGTAATAGATGTAATACTAAACTTCAATGTTATAATTTTCTTTCTAAGATCTCTTCTTTAATCAGTCAAATTTCATGTAAATGATGAGAGACCCCAATGTGAAGAAAAAGGTGTATTACCTAACATTACCAAAGTTACAAAAAAACAATCTATACATGTGATTATTTACATATTTACAAGACGATAGGTATCCTTAAGAAAAATATTTTTTTAGAACTAGCCCATTAATAGGAAGAGCATCCCTCTTTCCCTGTAAATCTTGGAGGGTAAAGGTTGATGGGCCTAGTTTTTCGATGATCTAAAATAGGCCTAGCCATGATTTCTATAACTTTGTGTGTTTTCCTTCTTCTTCGTGATCTTTATCCCATTTCAGAACTAGATCACCAATTTCAAAAATTTTGTTATTAACTAAACTTACATCAAATGAAGATTTAACCAATTTTTGATGACACGCATGAATTGTCTAGCTTTATCCCTTTCTTCCTCTACCTTAAGAATTTGGGAAATTCTTAATTGTAAATAAGAAGAAGGTTTTTCTGCAATGGATTGCACTAGGGCTAGTGATGGAATAACTAGATTAGGAGGTAGAATAGCTTCTTTTCCATACACTACTTGAAAATAATAAGTGCCTATAGAGACCTTCTGAGTGATTATGTGAGCTCATAAAGAAAAAACTAAAGCTTTGTGCCAATTTCTTTGATTTTGGTCAACTATTCTTTTGATTATTCTAATGAGGTTTTTATTAGTAGACTCTGCTAAGTTGTTTCCTTGAGGGTAATAATTTGTAGAATACTTTAGTTTAAAATCTCTTTTAAAAGAAAATTTAGTAATAGTATTTCCTGGAAAATAAGATGCGTTATCAAACATAAGAGCATAAGGAAGACCAAACCTAGTAACAATAAATTGATCGATAAATTCAATAATGTTTTCAGAATTGGCCACCTTTAGGGGTATTGATTCCACCCATTTGGTGAAATAGTCCATAGCAGTCAAGATGTATTTATGTTGCTTGGAAGAGTTAGGAACAATCTCACCTATTATGTCCAGTCCCCATTTTTCAAAAGGTTTCTCAATGTTAACTGGTTGCAGAGGTAAGGTTGGTTTCTTTTTTCTTCCTGAAGCAGTTTGATAAAATTTACATTTTTTGACATAGGCATGAGTGTCCTTGAATAGATTCAACTAATGGTATCCAACAAGAAGAATCTTATGAGCAGTGGTGTCTCCACCATAATTTTTTCCAGCTAGTCCATCATGTAGCTCCTGTAATGCCTTTTATGCTTCAAATTTTTCTAGACATCTTAGCAAAACAGAATCATAATTCCTCTTAAACAAGACATAATTGACCAATTGATATTGATTAGCTTTAAGTCTAAGAGCTCTTTTCTTTTTGTAATTGAGTTCCAATGGAGCATAACCATTTTTTAAATAAAAAATTAAATCGGCATATTGAGATTCAAGGTCGATGGGGCATACCTTTGTGATATGAACATTATGATTTGAATCTTCATTAGTTAAAATGTTATAAGCTCTAGTAATCATTTTGCAAAAACCTTGACCCCTTAATATTTTTGCTAATTTGATGTCCAGGTCATATTCTTATAGGGCAGTAACACAATTTTCGCTTTTCTCTCCTAATTCTTTCTGGATAAGCAATTGTCTAACTGCAGGGAAAGGAACAATTACTTTTGTATGTGCTTTTAGGAGGAAAGGCCTGAAATGATTTATGGACTTAAAGAATGCAAAGGATTTCTTCTCAACCTCTGAATAATTTAGCTCAACTCCTTGTAAATTGGAACTAAAGAAGGAAATTGGAGCTTTGATTTGTTGTTCAATAGGTTGAGTCAAAATTGCTACACAGGATTATTCAGAAGTAAAAGTATAAAGAAAGAATTGTTTGAAAAAATTAGGGGTTGATAATGAAGGGGCATCAATGATTGCATGTTTTCTTGACTCAAATGTTTTTCTTTCAATTAGACCCGATTTTAAAATTGACATCTTCTTGATCATAGCCTGTAAGGGAAGTACAATTTGAGAGAAGTATGGGACAAATCCTTTAACAAAATTAATCTGCCCGAGGAAGGATTGCATGGATTTTTTGTTTTGTGGTAACAGGATTCAGATATCACCTTGATTCTATCTGGATCTATGCATATTCCTTCTTTAGGAATAATAAAGCCTAGAAGTTTTCCTTCGTTAAGAGAAAAGAATGACTTTTTAGGATTTAAGGAGATTCCAAATTTTCCACCTCTTTCGAAGATCTATTTTAAATCATGTAAATGATCACCCCTTGTTGATCAGTGGTTGTCATTAATGTCAACCAAAGCAGCACCAGGGACTAACCTGATCTTGCATGAGTAGTTTTACCTATAAAATTATCCTATTTTGAGTCAAGGATCTTCTAGATGGATTCTACTCGTCGAGATGTTTCTGTTGATATATGGCATGCCACGTAGTTTTTCACGGTTTGAGAGTTATTTATGTTTGAAGTTAGTAACCCTAGTTAGTGGGCTAAAACCTATTTGGATTGTGGCATGGCACTCATAATTGGTTGTGGTCATTTAATAGTCAATAATTAATAATTTTTTATGCTCCTAAAATCCCTCCAATGTTCACTCATTTAGGACCCTCTCAACTCAATACATTTCTATAAATAGTGACCCTCATATCCTCCTCTACTAAGCACTTTTCAACGAACTATCTTGTGAGAAGGCCTCTATAATTTTTCGGCCCTCATGAGCTTCTAATGCAGGATATGTTGTAGGGATTTTAAGGTTTTGTCGAGGTCTGGTTAGGGCACAAAATTATGATCAAGTTGAAGCTCTAGTTTGAAGCAAGTTTAGAGCCTTGGATTCTAGGATATCATTGCTTCAAATAGGTCATCATGGAATTTGTGCTATAATTGTTTTTCTACGAAGCTTCAGAAGCTTAAATTAAAACTCATTTGAGCCAAAATATTGATGAACTACGTGACCAAATTTCATATCTTGTTTCACTATATGTTCGGATATATGATCTGAGTAAGTGTTGTAAGTGAGAACACCCTAGGGTCTTGGGTTGAGAACTCCAACAGAGTGGAGGGCAAACCACATCAAGACATGCTTAGGAAATTGACCTAAATGCTTATTCTACTGAATTGTGTAAGAGTGTCCTTACCTTGAAGTCCTACATTTGAGTAGATCCCGCAGGGTGCAAACCCTTAGCTTCTCTTGATGTCTTCGAAACCTGAAAATTATTCAAGTGAAACATATATAACAATAGAAACATAAAGCATGTTCATGATATTAACTTTGAAACATATAAATGAATGAACAATTACGCATCAATGTAAGATTCATAAATGAATTACAATATAAATAGTTGCAAAAACACATTTAATATCATAAACTGAACAACATTCCTTTATTGAAGTTAGCTACATGTAAAGTGGAGAAATACGACTTGAGTCCTTCTTCGGCTCTAAGCGGAACCATCCTCCGGATCTGTCCTTTCCCGACCTCAGTAATCTTCCTCCATCACCAATACAAGGATATCTCAAGAAAGATGAAGGATATCTCCAACAAGGAAAAAAGGGTTTCCTGAAGCTTTGGGGAGTGAAAGAGGCACAAGGATTTCATTAGACTCGATTAGGGATAATCTCACTGTAGTATCAATATCTCCTCTCTTCTCCCTTAAGGCCTTCCCATGGAGGTTTATTTATACTTCTCCAAATTAGTTTTTTCAGTTGGGAAACAGTTGGGCCACGGGAAATAGAAGGTGAGTAACAGGTAAAACCCATGAACTCTGCCCGAAATGAAGGAAATTTTTTTTTTTTAAGTGTTTTAACATATGTACACGGGTTGGGTATATGCTGACCTGCGTATACATGCTTTTGTTACAGGTCAAAGTAGCGTATAGGGAATAAAACACTGTTTTTTATATTTTGGACCAAGTTTGGAAGGAAGGGTTGCCCTAGGCCACAATCAGAGCATCAAATCTACCAAGAGTGGTAAATGGTGCTATAACAGTAAGTTAGGGTTTTTGCAGGTTCCCAAATTCCATGTCAAATAGGTGACCTTGGGAAAATCGTCATAACTTTCTCTATGAGCATTAGATTCAAATTTCGTAAAACGTGACAGAAAGCGAATAGACTGTAGTTTGTTGGGTATCGTTTTTAGGGCCGAAGGTCAAAATAGTGACAGAAAGCGAATAGACTATAGTTTGTTGGGTATCGTTTTCAGGGCCGAAGGTCAAAACAGTGACACATAGAACTTCGTAAAACTTCTCTCTACTGAACCATTCTATAATCAGGTCATCGTGGGAGATTGGGCATAACTATTTTTTGAAGAATCCAATGTTGATCAGACCGAAAGAAGACTCATAGGGATACCACCGGACAAAATTTCAGACCTTAGTGATCCGAAATTACATAGATATAATAGATTCAATATCGAGCTCCTAGAAGACAAGAACAAATATGTATTCAAGGATCACTGTAGTAAGGACCACATGTCAACAGTCAAGGGTAAGTTTTCTACAGAAAGGTATGTATGATTAGCGTTTGCATTTTAATTTTGAGTATCATATCTGACATATGTTTTTGTAGGACAACGTAATTATATTGCTTTGTATTTGTTTGGGTCTTGCTTGTTAATGCATGTGCAGGAAGGATGACACTTTAGAACAATTCAGACACATACTAAAAGGACATGCAATGCCAATGTTCCATTACTTGAAGCAAGCACAACAATACCTCAGTAGCTACAAGTGATCCAAGAAGCAATGTTGAGTAAAGTGTCAGGTCTGATAAAAATCCAGTGCTGTAAAAAAAAGCCATCATTGTAAATTTGTGAAAGAGTCATCATTGAAAGAGTCATTATTGCAAAAGAGTCAATCTACCTAGAGTCGAAGAGGCATTGTTGGGAGATATAGGAGTCACATTTGGGATGATTACATGGTTGGGTTGCAGGTCATAATGTGATTGGGTGTTTGTTGAAGTACAAGAAAATCATTGTAAATCATATTGTATCATGGATCATTGTCCCTAGTACGGGAGTCCACACTCTTCTCTCATTTCTGATCATTATAGGGTGGAAGGGAGGTTCTAGGTAGGTGCATGAAGTCGCCTACACGATGGAGCCTATGAACACCTTAGGGTGGTAGGATGGTCTAGGATGTTGGGGCATCCATTCAATTGACTACTGAATAAACCAGGGTGTTGGGGCATCCTTCCAGTGAGAGTTGGAGAAGAATACTTTTCTAGAATTATAGGAAGTTATAACTTTAATTTCAGTTAGGACTGAATATTAAAGAATTTATTAGAAAAACGTTTGGTAGTTTTTGATACGGAGGGGGGGTTTTCCACTTAAAATTCTTGTGCCTATTATGTTCTTTTGTTTATTATTGTTACTGGATAAACATTTATAATAATTGAAGATTAACTAATGCTTTGAAAAGCATTAGAGGAATCTGAAGTCTAAAATGGGCCTCCTAAGGAAATTATAAAATAGTAGTGGAAATAATAAAATAAGATTACATTACATCATCAAATTTTAGAGGGAAAAAAATTAAATACTATTTTTTCAACTCGTATTTTCAACTTATCTCTTTATGGGATAACTCAAATTTCAAGCAGAAACACTCATTGGATGCAAAATTTTATTCCTCATTAAAGGAGTACCCATGTTGCGTACTTTCAATGGAACCTGTTACACGAAAAATGAAAAGTACATGAAAAACGTGATTGCAATCATGTTCTTTCATGTATTTCTCATTTTTCGTATTACAGTGTCCATCCAAGGTATGCAACAATGCGTACTCATTGGATCAGGAATTAAATTTTTCATCCAATGAGTACTCCCGCTCAAAATTTAAGCAAAACCTTAGGGAGATAAGTTGAAAATATGAGTTGAAAAAATAGTTTTATTATTTTTTATTATTTATATTTTTACTTTTTCCTCCAAAAATGGTGAATCACCCCCCATGATTGACATCATCATCTTGAATCTTGTTGGTTCTTATAAAGTTTATTTTGGTTGTGCATTTTTCTTACGCGGCCCATTTTAGACCTCAAAATTCCCCTAATGATTTAAAAGTGGTGATTGCTAAGGAATATTGATTCACCCCTCCTCTCAGTATTTCCAACACCCCTTTGTTTAGAATAAATTGTAATGTCATCTAAATACACTACAACTGTCTTATTGATAGGACCTATAAAAGAAATATCCATAGCTCTTTGGAAAGTAGTTCCAGCATTAATGAGTCTGAAAGGAATTTTTTGATAAGCATAGGTTCCCACTTAGTCCTGAAAGTGGTTTTCAGTCTATCATCTGGATGTACAATAATCTAATTGTAACCTGAAAAGCTATCTAAGAAAGAAATTAGTTCATACCCAACAACAAATTGTAAAATTTGTTCCATTGCATGTAAAGGAAATTTGTCATTTTCACATGCTTTGTTTAAATTTCTAAAATCTATACAAATACGAATATCTCCATTCTTTTTTTGAACTAGCACAAGGTTTAAGACCCACTTGGAATGTCTGACTGGGAAAATTATTTTAGCTTTGAGAAGCTTATTCAGTTGAGTCTTAATCTGAATCTGCTTCATATTTAGCAACATAGGAATGGTGTGTTGAATGATGGATGTGTCATAGGTTTTAATATCATCATAATTCCATGCAAATATATCCTTGTATATTTTCAAGAAATGAATGAAATAAGATCTTTCATCTAGTGAAATTACAAGGCCTAAATTGATGTTCTGAGGCTTATGATAAGATCCTAAGTTAACCAATTCAAATCTCAGAGTTAAACTTTGAAGCTTGCAATTAGTTACCATTTTGAACCTATCTTTCAGATAATATAAATCTTCCAATTTCACTACAGGATTAAGTAAATCATTTTTCTCAGAATATTTATTCAGTTGCTTGTCATGCTCATATTCATCAATAATTTGATCAAAGTAAGACCCTTGAGATGTCAGGAAACTCAAGATGTGATGACAGCTTAGCTGCTTTGATACAACAAAGTTGTATCTTTCAAATTTCATGCGTGGAACTATGCGTTATGGGCCCATGTATACATCAGAAGCATTTTTAACCAACATGATTCATAACAAAACCAGAGCAATCAACTAACGAATGGTCTTGATGGTCAAAACTCAACGAGGTTTTAATCCCATCGAAAAAAACCTTATCGCGTCCGAATAAAATGTTAACATGCACGCACTTTCATAAGCGATATGTGTCCGATCACCCATTCAACGGACGGTTCAATCACTCGGAACTGTAAACTATTTTTAATGAGTTTATCAGGTTCGCTAGCCAAAGTAACTTGCTTGCAAGTTCCCACATGATCACCGTGGATCTTCTTCCATTAGATGGCTATCGCGTCACTCGCTCGCCAACTTGCTTGGTCGATCTCCACTGTCGATCTCATTCCTCCTTGATCCAACGGATATCATACAATCTTGCACTCCAACTAGCATGAAACTTAATACTCCAAAAGCACGCAAGAAAAGTTGTTTTCCCATGCTATGTGTCAATCGCTAAGGTTAATTGCGTAGAATTCAGAAATACAGCTTCCCACCTTTAGGGCACGTGAGAAAACACTTACCACTGGCTGAATACCACCTATGTGCTCAATACGAAACTTAAAGAAACTCGGCTTAATAAAGGGTTAGCGCTTAATCTCTGCCATTCCTCTTCTGTCATTATTATCGGTCAATCTAGCCGATCCGACAGTTTCCATTGTGCTGTTCAATCGACTCCAGTTTCGATTGAACACCTCTCATTCGTTGATTTGTTCTCAATCCAACGACTCTCCCGTTTTCTTATCGATGAAACTTGTATTACAACACACTTTATCTCTGCCATACTTTATCTAAGGCGAAGTTCATAGGAACTTCGTCACTTACACTCACACATCCAATTTATCAACTTTACAAGAAATAACGTATATATAAAGACGTAGACACACAAAACTCAGATAACACGCAAATGTATAATAACACACATATTTCAAATATATACAGAACTCGATTACAGGCTAGGGCCTCATGACCTTAACTCACAAATTTCCGTGCGGCTACATTGCGTACTCTACCTCTCTATTTCACACAACAAAGACTCTCTTATATAGGAAATTACAAAGGGAGGGATCATTTATGATCCATGAGTTTCTCCCACAATCGCTCAATCAAATCCCCTAAATCTCTTTATACACATACATGACAGATAATTACATTTAATCATGCCTTATCAATTCCATCAATTTAGCTCTGTTTAAACAGAATTTGCCCCGGTTTATAATGATTGTCCACGTTTCCTCTTTCACAGATTTGGATTCCGATTTTAGTGAAGGGTGCTCAGATATTCCTACATCAGACTCCCAAGGCACAAAAATTTATGACCTCCTGCTCATATGCTTCTCCATCCCTTAGCAATTCTACCCACAATCTTTGTGGAATTGCCTTTATGATCTTTTTGTGAGCTGCAACAAAACCTCTGTAGTAACAAGTCCTCCCTGCTACACAATACCTCACCAAGCTTCTCTCCTCTAAGCTTAGTATTTTGAAATCTCTCTGGTTCTCTCTTCTTTGGAACCAATTGAGCATTCCTAGCTCTAGGTTGCTGCAATCTTCTCACTTTCTTTTGTCGCTATCTGTACGAAAATATAAGACCATAAACTCACCAATATTCAACATAACTGTACCTCCTTCTGAATGCAAAATCCTATTATGCTCTGATACCAAAATGATGAAATATTAGCTTCTTTGATATAGCAAAGCTGTATCTTTACAAATTTGGCACGTGGACCTATGGATTATGGGCCCACGTATACATCAAAAGAATTTTTAACCCGCGGGCTTCATAACAAAACCCGAACAATCAACCAACGAAGGGTCTTGATGGCCGAAACTCGACGAGGTCCCATTGAAGAAAACCTTATCACATCCGAATCAAATTTTAACTTGCGCGCACTTTCGGAAGTGATATGCATCTGATCACCCATTTAGCGGAGGGTCCAATCACTCGGAACTGTAAACTCTTTTTAATGATTTTATCGGGTTCGCTAGCCGAAGTAACTTACTTGCAAGTTCCCACATGATCACCGTGGATCTTCTTCCATCGGACGGCTATCACGTCACCCACTCGCCAACTTGCTTGGTCGATCTCATTCTTACTTGATCCAATGGATATCACGCAATCTCGCACTCCAACTAGCATGACAGTTAATACTCCGAAAGCATGCGAGAAAAGTTGTTTTCCCGTGCTACGTGTCAACTGCTAAGGTTAATCGCATATAATTTAGATTTACAGCTTCCCACCATTAGGGCATACGAGAAACCTCTTACCACTGGTTGAATACCACCTACGTGCTCAATACGAAACTTAAAGAAACTTGGCTTAATAAAGGGTTAGCGCTTAATCTCCACCATTCCTCTTCCGTCATTATTATCCATCAATCTGGCCGATCCGACGGTTTCCGCTGTGCAATCGACTCCAATTTCGATTGAACACCTCTCATCCATTGATCTATTCTTAATCCAACAGCTCTCCCATTTTCTTATCGATGAAACTCGTATTACAACACACTTTATCTCTGCCATACTTTATCTAAGGCAAAGTTCATAGGAACTTCGTCCCTTACACTCACACATGCAATTTATCAACTTTACAGGAAAGAACGTATATATAAAGACACAGACACACAAAACTCAGATAACACGCAGATGTATAATAACATGTATATTTCAAATATATACAGAACTCAATTACAGGCTAAGGCCTCACGGCCTTAACTCACAAATTGCCTTGTGGCTACATTGCATACTCTATCTCTTTATTTCACACAACACAAACTCTCTTATATAGGAAATTACAAAGGGAGGGATCGTTTACGATCCATGAGTTTCTCCCACAATCGCTCAATCAAATCCCATAAATCTCTCTATATGCATACATGGCAGATAATTACATTTAATCATGCCTTATCAATCCCATCAATTTAGCTATGTTTAAACAGAATTTGCCCTGGTTTACAATTATTGTCCATGTTTCCTCTTTCACAGCTTTGGATTCCAATTTTAATGAAGGGTACTCGGATGCTCCTGCATCAAGATGTCATTGTCGTCATTAAACACACTCCAATTAGTAATGTTGTCTGTAATGGAGGGGAAAAAAATTCAATAGAAAATATATTAGAACTGAAATCTTCAGGTGAAATGAGTTTGGAAGCAACATTTGCTAGGAGGTCAACACTAGCATTTTGTATTCTTGGGATAGGAGCTATGTTGAATGCAAGGCAATGAGAAATGAGGTCTTGGATCAAAGATTGGTAATGCTTAAGGTGCTAGACACACAATGGATGTTGTTTCTAACTTGTTTGATAACAATATTTGAGTCACCAAAAGAAGTTTCATCAACTGACTTTGGAAGTGTGCTAGGATTTTTTGTGGTTGTTCTAACAACTTCATATCTTGGGTTAGGGGATTTGGAATGTGATCTGGAAGTTGGTGGTGATTTTGAGGGAGACTAACTCTTAGAATGACATTTTATTTTGAGAGTGGATCTTCTTTCCATTCATAGTTTGAAGGCCCTCCTTCTAGTGATAAAAATGTTGAAGGCTCGAAATGCTTTGCCTCAACATCAGGGAAAACCACCCAGTCGGGAACTTAAGGCAGCTCCTTTTCCATTTGGAATGGTAGCTTCGACTAGGATTATGGGACCAGTTTCCCTTAATAAAATATATGAAAATGGATGAGATATGTAAGTGTAGGGCTAATGATGTGAATAAAACTAAGAAATAAGAATAAATAGACTTAGAATATCTATTCGGGGAACGCTTTCCCTATATATGTGATTTTAGAAAGATCTCACATTTAACATCACAATATAGATCGTCAAGTCTTATATGAGATTAAAACGAATGAAGATAACTAATTTAATTAAATAGTTAATTAAATTAGTTGATTAAACTCATTGCACATATAAGATATCATTGTTCATGCATATACTTAAAAGATTTCAATCAAACACGTCAATAGTGATAAATGCTTAATTGATTGCAAAAACATATATGATAAACACAATTAAAATAACCATTCAATCTCATAAACACAGTACTAATACATAGATAGTAGTACCTGATATATGTTGACTCTGCTCATAATTGAAACAGTAATGGTTCTGCTTTCTATTAAGATCACTTCAAGTTACAATAGTGAAAACTAAAATATTTCTTGCCGAAATTCAGAACCCCTTCTTCATATCAATGAACGGATTTATAGTCTCTAATGAAAATACAAATATAGAAAAGTACCATAAAAGATTGCAGTGGTTTCAAAAAACCACACTTAAAATAAAGTAAAAATATAATAATAGATTGCAGTTGTAACAACTTGACTATCGCTGAGATGAAGGTTTCTCTCCCATAAGTTGTCGAATTTCACATATATCTATCATTGGCCTTAATTTAGGGGGATGATTTGGTTGTATGCGCATTTGTACAATGAATAGTGCATTGTTGAGTGCTGGAAGAAGATGGGTGGTCGTGTTGGAGAGACACCTCAATGTTAGCCATTGAATATGCAGTTAAACTAAGAAATGCCAATGGCATTCCAAGTCAATATTTAACAGATTCTTGATTTTCTCAGCCTTCTTCCTCAATGATTCCTTCCATGTTTTGGTTTACAATTTCACATCGGTAAAATTATCCTCAGGGAAGTCTAAAATCAGGTTGATCTATAGTAAACTGTCACTGATTGATTTAGTGAGATTATTTGAAATATCCCTGTCTCTAAAGGTTTCCATTTTTTCATGCTTGAGTTTTATTTCCCACTCTTGGAAAACAATCTCTTTCTGTGATTCTTCAATTTTAGGGAGATCAGCTGATCTCCCCTTAGTACTATCTTTCCAGTCTATATAATCTAAAATCTTCTCCTCATTTTCCCTACAGTATGCCCTTAGATCGGACAATTTATTGATATAAGTCATGGAAAGTGGCTAATTTATGATAGAAGACAACCTGTTGTTGAGGAAGGAGATTGTATATTTCTCCTGCTTCCTTCTTGAATTCATCTATTTCAAGATTCACCTTTAATTTCTCTATCTTTTGTTCAAGTTCCTGGATTTGAGTATCCCTGCTCTTCAAATTAGATTCATGTTGAATTTTTAAGTCATTGAAGTTCTTTTGCAATTCTGTTAAGCTATTCTTGCCACTGTTGAGCAATTACTTTTTTTTCATTCTCAAAACCCTGTTCTAGCTGCTTAATCCTTTCATCTTTCTCTGTTAGGAGTTTTTGTGCTTCAGAGTATTTATCAATAGTAGCACTAACATCTTCTCCCAGAAATTGTGAAATCCTTCTGATATCCTCATGAGGAGTAGCTTGAGCATTTTTCCAAATTACTTCAACGGAAGCATTACCAAGTGTTAGCACAGTTCTAGACTAAGTCATGAGTAGGTTTTGGAATTTTTATTTGTTAGGATTAATTTTGTAAATTTCAAAAAAAAAATTGTGCTACCAAAATTTCCGGTAGCATATTTTTTTCTCGTTCAGATAGTCTCCCTTGTTTTTCGGACAGTATCTCTGTTATTTTTTTATTTCCTATTTTCTTTAAAAAATTTCCGATGCTACCCAAATTTCTATAGCATTTCCTATTTTTAAAAAATAAAGCCAAAAACGCAACCATTTTCGATTGTCCACGTGTCATAATGACAAAATATCTAATCCAAATCATGATATTTCGTGATTAGATAGGTCACACACTCCAAGTCAAGTCAAGTCGTAGTGATTAATCGTTTTGGTTGATCATGTTTTCTAGGTGTCAGTGATAGCCGTAGCTAGCCGTTGTCTACCCCACCCATCTTAAATAATTCGCATCTCCCAAAATCTTAAGTGTGTCTGTAGTATCAAGCTCAACCAGTTGTTTGAATTTCGATGGCCGTTCTTTCTGTTCCGCGTAATGCACTACCAGAATTTCTGGCCAGTTCGAATTAATAAAGGAAAATTGCGAGATTTGCAACATTCACGTATAGCCACATGTAGCAGATCAGCTGGACTCTCCAGAGTAACTCAACTTCATCATTACAACTACATGTTGTCTATTATGACATGAAATCTTATGTGATCATGAAGGATTATATGCATGGGAGACTGAACCATAACTTCATCTCAAATATTTGAAAGTGAAGGAAATGTCACCATTTCGAATTTCTGAAGTGCAGCTAAGGAGACACTAATTAAGGAGTTTAAGAACACATCCCAGATTTTTAGGTAGCCTAATTCAAGATAGTTGCAACAGCTGTTGGGTAAGATTTCACACTTTGACACCTATTCTTCATAATCAGCAAGCAGATATTCTATGGCACCAAAGTCTAGGAAAGGTGGAAAGCTTAAGAGAATTGAACCCCAAGGAGCTGAGCTAGTTGATGCTAATCCGAAGGTCAGAAGGCTGTTTATTTAGGTAAGCTGGTATCCACTCTGCATGAGGTTAGGAGACTCACATCAAGGTGTAGCCTGAGAGTTTTCTCAAACTTTCAATGGATAGGAAGCTACTATTTTTGGTTTTCAGTTGCACATTTCAGAACAATCAATTGCAAAGGATTTTAACCTTCCCCAGGAAGGATAAAAGTGGTTTAAAGGACAACTTATTACAAGAGGAGATCTCAATGCTTTTATCACAGATGAATACAGAGATCCTAACTGGGCCAAAGGAATTCCCAGCAATTATCTAAAGAAAGAAAAGGAACAAACAGTCAAACTGGTTAAGATTTTCCTCACTTGTGAGAGAAGATATACAGTAGTTTTTCTTTACCATATGAGGTTTCTTTTTCATTTTGCAAGTATGAGGACTCTTAATATGCCTTATTTCATATTGAAGAGCCTGACCAAAATGGTAGCCAGGATCCAAACACATCAGGAAGCATCAGAGTACAACCTATATCATCAGACAATTATCAAGGTTCTAGTTGAAGAAGAACTGAAAAAGAGAGACAAAACCTACTAGGACCATTTCTTGTTTTACAGGGCAGGCTAACCTACACCAAAACCCCAATAAATTTCTAAATCTTCTTCAACATGGGTTTAGACAAAGAGGACATCAACTGCATCAACAGAAGGAAGCTCTAAAAGAAAGACAAAGAGGGAAAGTGTGAGAAGAGGTGCCAAAGGCAGCAAAGAGAAGCCTCTAGTTGCTAAATCTAAAAAGAAAAAGGAGCTTGGTGAAAGCTCTTCTTCCCAGAAAACTAAAAGCTCAAAAATGATTCCTCATGTTAGACCTTTTCCTAAGGTTTACATAGGAACTTGGAGAAGAAAACTTGCAACTAAAGAGAAATCTAAAGCACATGTGTTTCCTGAAATTCTGGGAGCACATGAACAACAATAAGAAGACCAGCCTTTTGATTCTTATGAGGAAATATTGAAGGAAGCAGGGTATACAAGAACCAGTAAAAACAAGAAAGAAGAGCTAAAACCAGTTGATGGAACTAGGAGGAGGCATACTAGGGAAAAGAACAAATACATACTGAAATCAAAGGCCATAAATAATCCTAGTTTGCTGACTGAAGTAATAGTAATAGAAGAATAACCTATAAAGTTGTAGACTGAGGATCCCTCAATTGCAGAAATCAAAAGATCCTTGAAGAAGCAAAGAGGTAAAACTCCCATGGACCTACCATCAGAGCCTTCCAAAAGAAGAAATATCCAAAAAGAAGCAGAAAAGAGAGAGACCATCATCAAAGGAGAAACAACCAAAATCACAAGGTCTAAATCTACTAGAATTAAAACCAACTTGGATAAGCTTGTAGAGCCTTCCGCTCACATGGAATGAATGGTATTACAGAAGAATTTCTGTTAAAATTTTGAAGTGGAAACATTATCCTACTGAAAATGTTGGAAATGTTTCCAGTTTTTTCTCTATTACAGGTATTTCCGGAATTTCCAGTAGCACCTGTCTCAATAGAAATATACAGCTGTCAGCAACAAACCTCCGTGCCAATTTTGGAAGACAACAACTCATAACGATATGGATAAGAAAGATGATGAATATGAGATAGTTATGAGGTTGTTGAAGGTTATATTTAATGAAGACATATGGCCATTCAATAGGCAAGACCATAAAGAGAAAATTCAGCAGCAAAAGGGGCAGCTAGTTAGTTTTTCCAGTAGAAACGTGTCATTTTTCCTCTTCTTCTCATCTACACCTATACTTTCAGCTGTAATTCGATGGGAGATGTTTTTTTTAATATCTAAAAGACACCCATGTAATCAAGAAATAATGGAACCACCAATTTAGGAGAGCTAGAGTTGGTGTCTCTCTCCCTATATATATCTTTTGTAAATATCATTTCAGGTTTGGATTTTGGTTCACCTAAAGACTCAGCTTAATAAAATAGCTTTTTCTATACTTCATGCTGGAGTATTTTGTGATTCAAGACATATCTAATGTGTGGTTTTTCTATCCCCTATTTTCAATTTTCTGAATTATAAATTTGTAGTAGCTAGTATGGTATGAGTGAGAATCATTAAGAGGATTTGATGATGACTTATCTACTGTCCAGTTTTCTGTAAATTATAATATATGTTCAAGTAGAACTTTCTAGTGAAGGTTTCACAAAGGATTTGTGAGATACTTTATACATGTTTTTACTTCCTAATTGTTGTCTTCCTTGTCAAGCATGTTTTAATCTTTTAAATGATAAATTAAAGCAGCTAGTATAGTATGAGTGAGAATCATTAAGAGGATCTAATGATGACTTATCTACTATCCAGTTTGCTGTAAATCATAATATCAGTTTAAGTAGAAATTGTTAGTGAAGGTTTCACAAAGGATTTGTGAAATACTTTATACATTTTCTTACTTTCTAACTGTTATCCTCCTTGTAAAAAAAAAACAGAGCTTGTTACAAGGCTTTATGTAGTTGAAGTGACTGTCTTAAGATACTTAGTTTCTTAGGATAATTATCAGCTACCTATTCTCTTTCCCCTACTCCCCTATACTACTCACTTAACCATACAATTTATGCTTGCCACAGCTTGCCAAATGCATGAAATTTAAAGAGGAACACAATCATTTCAAAACTCATTCAGAAAGCCATCCCACCACTCAAAAAGCCCTTTTAAATTTTGAAATGAAATCATGATGTGTAAGGCTTACTCCTTTGCAGTCTAGGAATAAATCCTTGCGCTAACATCTTTGGCACCGTTGCTAGGGAGGCGAATTGAAGTTTATCCCTGGGTAAATGACAAAGTTATAAGTCTGGTTCTGAGGTGTACAGTTCCAACTGTCTTTTTAGACTTCTTTACACCTGGCGACTCCATTGTTGAAGTTCTGGCTCCAAGAAAGGCTAGAACTAGGGAAAACCCATATTCTCCTTTGAAAAACCAAGTCCCTGATCTTGAGAAGCTAATCAAGAAAAAGAATAAGCAAAAGCTTGTTTCTTCTGTTTCTGGTTTTTCAAAAGCTATTCCTAAAAAAGTACAACAAATTTGTCTCCTGATTTTACAAAAAAAATTGTACCTCTCTCATTTTCCAGTCAACAAACAGCCTCTACATCGAGTGTTGGTGCTTCCTCATCTACTGTTCAAAATCCTCAAATTGTTATTCCACAAATCCCAGTAACTCCAATTGTTATTCCACAAATCCCAGTAACTCACACCATGGCAGGTCCTAATCCACCCCCTAACCAAATGGATGTAATTGTTGCTACTAGGTATGCTCCTTTAGTTTTACCTCAGCCTATGAATGCATTACCTGTAGGAGATTATCTCAAGTATATTCCTAAATTTAATGGTGAAGGGGAGGTAACAGTGGAAGAACATATTGCTAATTTTTATGCTTATGTTGATAATCTGAACATTGAGCATGAAGATATTTGGATGAGAGTTTTTGTTCAAAGCCTGGAGGGTGATGTAAGGAAATGGTTCAGATCTTTGACCGCTGGTAGCATCACTAGAATTGAAGTCCTAGACGATACATTTTTAAGAAAATGGGGTGATAAGAAATATTTTTTGTATTATATCATAAAATTTGGTGCAATCAAAAGAAAAGAAGGAGAATCAATTTCTGATTTTTTCTAAGAGATTCAATAAAATGTATAGCAAGATACCTATTGAAATCAAGCCTACTAAAGCTTCAACTAAAATCACTTATGTTGGTGCTTTTGATCCTGACTTTTGTTTATTGTTGAGAGAAAGAAGATCTGCTATGCTATCACAAATGTAGGACAATGCACTGGAGGTAGAATCAAATATATTAGCAGCTAATAGACTCAGAGGAGGGATTGACAGAGAAAAAAGAAAGCAAAAAGTTGAAGTTTCTACTTTAGGAACTTCTGACATAGATCCTAAGCTAGATGAGCTTACCAAGATGGTCAAATCATTGACTACTGATATTTATAAGTTGAAAATGGAAGCAAAACCATCTACTACCATAAATGTTTCATTTGATTTTCCAAATAGACAACAATTTAGAAGACCTAATGCTCCTCAAATTCTGCAGAGAGAAAGAAGAGATGTTGATGATCAAAAGGTGCAGCCTCCTTTGCAAAATGTTATATTTTAAGATGAAGAAGAAGTTGAAGGGTTGGAAAGAGGTGTTGATATAAATTGTCTTAGAGACAAACAAGGGATGATTCATCTTACACAATCACAGTATGAGGACTTTATGTCATATACTCAGAATAATGAAGTGAGTCCTAATCATTCCATGATTGCAGTTGATCATCAAAGCAGATACAATCTCAGATCAAAGAAAATTGATGACACTTCTAAGCCTGTTGCACAGCCAAAGAAGAATAAAGATGCAGTTAAAATTTCAATTGAAAAATCTGGCAGACCAGAAATTCCAGTAGCATCCGATATTCTAGCAGAGAAACAAGTGATCGAACCTGACAAACCGAAAATTCTGGTAGTGTCTGATTTTCCTTCACTTGAGGTAAAAATTTCTCACAAACCACACTCTGCCTTCAATTTTGAAAATGAGATTCAGAAAATCAAGATTCCTATTCCCCTTGTAGAACTCATGAAAAATCAAGATTTCAAAAATACTTTTATGAAAGCTTTGCAACCTTCACCTACTAAAGTAGTCTCTGATTTTGTTAACCTTCAAGATGATAAGCCCACTATTATTTTAGGTCCATTGGTAGAAGACAAAGATGACTCTACCCCTCCCTTCTATCTATCTCTGAATATTCATGAAAAGACCCTGCATAATTGTCTTATGGACTCTGGAGCTTCACATAATTTAATGCCCAAGGTAGTTATGGATGAACTAGGTCTTGAGATAACTAGAGAGTACCAAGATATCTATTCTTTTGATTCCCAGAAAGTCCAATGCCTTGGTGTCATCAAATACCTTGCAGTAAGTCTTTTTCAGTTACCTATGAGAGGGATGGTAATGGATATTGTTGTAGCTGATATCCCTCCCAGATTTGGTATGTTACTTTCTAGGTCATGGATTAAAAGGTTGGGAGGAACCTTGCAAATGGATTTAACTTATGCTACTATTCCTGTTTTTGGAGGAGAACAAAGAAGACTTTATAGAGAAGCTTAGCTGGCATATATCATTAGTGACAGCAAAGACCCTACTAATCATCCGATATATGTTAGAACAACTGGAGTTGGTTCAAGCATTCTACATATGGATGACTCTGCCTTTCCTACTGAAAGTTTTCAGATTTTAAAGCTTGTTGAAAATCAAATCAATCATGAAGGATCAAAGGTATGGAAATTTTTTTTTGATGGCTCATGTTCCAAAGAAGGTGCTGGTGCAGGGATTGTTCTTATTTCTCCTTTGAAGGAAAGTTTCACTTTTTCTTTCAAACTTGAATTTGAGACAACTAATAATGTGGCTGAATATGAAGCTCTGTTAATTGGCTTAAAAAAGGAAAAAGATATGAATATATCATAAATTTCTGTTTTTGGAGATGCTGAACTTATTATTTAGCAAATCAGAAATGTTTATCAAACTAAGCATCCTAGACTCAGAGATTACCGGAATGCAGTATGGGACATTGTAGAAGACTCCTTCCTAGCCTTTAACATTTCTTTTGTTCCAAGAGAAAGTAATATTCTAGCTGATTCACTCTCTATTTCAGCCAGCTCATTCAAAATTCCAATGCCTATAAAGTTGAAATATGAAGTGGAAGTTAGGTTTAGACCTAGCATTCCTAATAATGTTAAGAATTGGAAAGTTTTTGAAGATGACCAAGAGATCAGAAAATTCATTGAAGTTGTTGAAGAGTTTTTTGTTCTAAATATTGATAAAGAAGAAGACCTACCACAAGTTGATGTTGATCATCAAGATTCCAGAAATATAAAAAAACAAATTGTTGATCAGCCTATCATATAGTTGCCTACCAATCATATTCCCAAGGGGTTAATTCCACTTGAGAAACTTTTTTATCAAAATGATGTTGCAGTCAAGCCATAGTTAGCTGAAGCAGATGTTGAATTAGAAGATTACAACTTGGGTACAGCACAAGAACCAAGGTATGTGAAGTTGTCAAAAGATTTACTAGATGAAAGAAAGATGGAATATCACAAGTTGTTTTGTGAATTTGTTGATGTTTTTTCCTGGAAATATGAAGATCTTAAGACATATGATACATCTAGCATTGAGCATAGAATACCATTGAAAGATGGTACTAAGCCTTTCTGGTAGAAGCTAAGGCAAATCAATCCACTATTGCCACCAGTGATGGAAAAGGAAGTGAAGAAACTGTTGGATGCTAAAATCATTATTCCATTGAGATACTCAGATTGGGTTGCCAATCTAGTGCTAGTAAGAAAGAAAAGTGGTGAAATCAGATTGTGTGTGGATTTCAGAAATCTTAACAAAATCTCCAAGAAAGATAACTATCCATTGCCGAAGATGGAGCATATTCTTCAAAAGGTGATTGGGTCAGACAAAATTTCCATGTTAGATGGTTTTTCTGGGTATAATCAAATATCTGTTTGGCCAGAATATTGAGAGAAGACAACATTCACTACTCCTTGGGGTACATTCATGTATGCAAAGATGCCATTTGGGCTCATGAATGCTGGAGCTACTTTCCAATGTGTTATGGACTTTGCATTCATTGGAGAAAAGGACAAGTTCTTGGTCATCTATTTGGATGACATTACTTTTTTTCAACTTCAGATCAAGAACACCTTCAACACTTGAGACAAGTATTTGTTAAATGTAAAAAATATGGTATATCCTTGAATTTGAAGAAGTCTCATTTTTCTCTCAAAGAAGGTAAGATGTTGGGTCACATAGTTTCTAAAAATGGAGTGAGGATTGATCCAAAAAGAGTGATTGCAATTCAAGATTGAACACTTCCAAGATCCAAGAAAGAGATTCAATCTTTCCTTGGTAAGATCAATTTTCTCAGAAGATTCATCCCAAATTTCACTGAAGTGGTGAAACATATTACTTGTATGCTAAGGAAGGACAAAGAAGTAAAGTGGGCAATTGAATCCAAAAATTCATTTGAGCTGATAAAAAAGGCTATCATTGAAGCACCTCAATTGGTAAGTCCTGAATATTCAAAACCTTTCTTAATCTTCTCATTTGCTTCTCAAGACACCATTGTTGTTGTTTTGTTACAAAAATATTCAGAAAATAAAGAAGTGCCCATAACATTTTTCAGCATATCTCTTAGAGATAGAGAATTAAAGTATGAAATGTTGGAAAAGCATGCTTATGCATTAGTTAAAGCTCTGAAAGCTTTTAGAGTTTATATTCTGCATGCTCAAGTGATAGCCTATGTCCCTTCATATGTTGTTAGAGAGATATTGGTTTAGCCTGATATTGATGGAAAGAGAAGTAAATGGGTGACTAAAGTTCTTGAATTTGATTTAGAGATAAAGCCTACTAAACTAATCAAAGGTCAAGGATTAGCTAAACTACTTGCTGAAGAAAATTGTAAAGTGTTGGGTTTGAATTTCATGGATGATAATCTAGAAGGGAAAATTTCAGAACCTATTGACAATATGACAATAGATTCAAAGCTTGCTGAGTGTAGCTGGTACAAAGATGTTATTTATTTTCTGAAATATTTTAAACCTCCTCCAGATTATGATAAAAGCAGAGTGAGATCTTTGAAGTTGAAAACCATTAAGTATTGCATCAAGGATAATTGTTTGTATTGGAAAGATCCTACAGGAGTTTTGTTGAGATGCATTGATCTAGAGGAATCTAAAAAGGTCATATTTGAAATGCATAGTAGTGTTTGTGGAGGTCATCATTATTGGAGAACTACTACATACAAAATATTGAGAGCTGGCTATTTTTGGCCTAGCTTATTTTCTGATGTATGTGCTGAGGTGAGAGCATGTGAAAAGTGTCAAAGGTTCTGTTAGCACCTAAATCTGCCTCAGGCTGAAAGAAGGCAAAAATCAGGGTAACCACAAACCACGCTCAGTCTGGTAGCTAGCCCTACCAGAACAGGAGAGGGCTCTCTCTGAGTCACACTCAGTGAATAGATGAACAAAAAGGACTGATATGACTTTTCAACGAACAATTTATCTTAGGCTAGTAAGTGAAAATGAACATAAGGAGGGATTTTTATGAATGACTATGTTTCTGGGATGTTATGGGACCAATGGACCTCAATGAACAGAGAACTTAACATAAAGGCATAGATTATTTCGTGAGGCAAGGTAGGCGGAAAGCATAGCAATTTTAGTTTTAAGATATGGCGGAATGGAGAGATTGATTAAGAAGGTGAAAAGGGCATGGACAACATGAATCCTTTTCAACAGAAGAATGAACATTGTACATGAAATTTTCCCATAGGTAGAGCAATAAAATTGAATTCTACCTAATCTCATTTGAAAAATTTCACCAGAAATGAATATGAAATGAAATATGGAACATAACAAGATACACATGAAACATAAGAGACACACTTGCTACACTCACAACCACAGGAATCTCATGAAACAGAGCTGCTGCCTTTCATTAATTCTCGGTAAAAATATACATTGCAGAAACAAAGTTTCTTTCCCACAGTCTCCCAGAAGTTACAAGCCAACCAACCAAAAAAAATTACTTTGCAAATGGTTTGCATACAATATATAGAATGTGCCATGAAGAGATAGAACACCCAAGGGTCACAAAATGAAGGTGGAGAGCCAAACATCAGCTACAGGTGCAGCACCAAAAACATGACACATGGCTTGGGTGACCCTTTGCCTTCCTTTGCCACTTGTATAACTGACCATATGGAGTGAAAATATTTATAAAACTGTCGCGCTCCTCCTCCTGTGCATCGCGCTCTTTTCCAGGTGACTTTTGGAGGTCTTCCCTATGTCCAAATTGAGTGCAGGATAGCTTGTTGGAAAGGTATTTGAGTATACTTTCCAACCCAACTAGAATATTTCAATTTGGAGTTCATTTTCTCTGTCAAAAATCAAATCTCCCAAGACTGGTCGAACTGTGCCAAATGAGGCTACCTCAAGGAAGAGTGCTGTTGCGGTCAACTTTGGAATGCCTTCCTCAACTCCAAATTGAGCTCATGATAGCTCATTGGAAAGCTACTTGTCTCTAGTTATCATTTGGATCATCAAACAAGTCATTTGGCCAACCGAGCTAGGATAAAACTTGATGTTTCTGAGGTCGTTCCAGAGGTGCATCAATTCTCCCAAGGAAACTGTATTTTTGACATTTCCTCAAAACCATAACACCTATGTAGACAGTGAAGGAGATTTTTCTTCCTTGGTCTGTTATGGACAAAAACCTCTCTCAGTTTTTCCAAATTCATCTTTGATTGCTCAGAAACATTATTTGAGTGAAACATATCCCGATGTGTGGGACAAGGGATTTGCCGAAATGAAGCGAAATGAAGGGGATAGGGAGCTTATAAATTTTTGAGGAAATTTTGGGAAGTATGGAGGGATGTTAGGAAGTAGGGGAAGTGGAATCTCAGAAATTGAGTGAGGGGAAGGGGTCCAAAAAGGCAAAACACAGGCCCAACCATAGAAAATTGCCAGGTTGTAGCAAGAAACTAGGGTTTATGCGAAAATGAGGAATTTGGGGGATCTCAGTGATGGGAAGTGTTTGATAAGGTATTTTAAGGATAGGGGAAGGTGTATGATCATTAGGATACAAGATTTTTTGATGATTTGACCATCCAAGAGAAATTAGCTTCAAAACCCTAGGAGAGGGAAGTGAACCTTGCCTAGGCGCAACTGAAGCACGAACAAGGTGTGAAGTGACCCAATGGAACTTGGCATGATGATGAAAACCTTCTGAATGATGGTAGAATCAGCTGAATGGTGACATGGAACATCATTTGGACAACTTTGATAAGGGTAAAATCACACCCTAGACCTAATGCCTAGTGACCAAATTTTACTTGAAGACTCACTGAAATGATAAAATTTGACCTTGACACCTTAAAATCACTTGTGTAAGAGCATGTTTGATCACTGGAGGAAGGCTACAAATACTGACACTAACATTGGCTCCAATGGGGGATGGTAGCTCCTTGGAGGTGCCAAGAACAGCAGATCTCTGGAAGAGCTAGACAGTGCCTTTTGTCCATTGGGCTATGGAGTCCATTATTCAGACAAACCAACATGACTCAATTTATTGACTAAAACTTGACTCAAACTGACTCAATGCAAACTGACATGACTAAAAAAAAAACTTGACTCTGAACTTAAAACTTAAAGCTTGGTGGTAGAGCATGACCACCTTTATTTCTTACAAGACTATATATCATCAAACTATATCAAACTACCAATGTAACCAATCAAGAAGATGGATTCTTGACTGATTCTTCCAATCAGATCTTCTGGTCAACAATTTATATTGGTAACTGGGCATCCATAAACATAATTGGCCATGATCTCCTTCATCACTGAATACTGCAATAATCACCTTCACTACTGTCCGCAACAAATTTGCCATTGGATCATGAAAAACATGAAGATTTACCTCCTGCTGAAGAAACAAGATGTCTTTTTCTTTTGATTCTGATCTTCCTTCATTTTCCACCGTACAAAGATCTTGATTTTGCTGCAAAGTTTCCTGAGCATCTTGATGGGACTCCTCTAGTTTCTCTTCATGTTACTGAAATGGATTCTCATACAAGGCTTCCATGACACCATCCTCCATAAAATTATCATCGCCATAGTATTTTTCAAGGATCTCAATAAAACCATGAGCATGCTTGCAACAATCTTGAACTAAATTTAATGATGGATAAGATTCTTTATACTTCTCAAAGAATACTGAATGAAAATCCTTTAGACAATAAATGGAAGCAGGTGGCAAACTTTCATACCAAGATCGGGCTTCGTCTTCCAGAGTGGCCATGAATATCTTCATTAAGCAATCTTCAGGAAAATCAACCTTCAACTTGCGAATATGCATGTGAAATCGAACTAGGTGTAAAGCAGCATCCTTCTTACCATCATCTTTAAACGTAGGCAGATTCTTTGACCAATCTACCTTCAAAATTTTATTTGGGAAGCCTGGGATGTGATCTCGACTCATGGGAGCGTATCTTCTTGCAATCCGATCCATCGCGAATGGAGTCGCCAGATGAATGATTTCAGCCATCTTCTTATGTCTGATCGTTGTTCACCATCAACATCAGATCTAAACATGAGATATGTCTTGGGACAAGACAATCTACAAGCAAACAATTTTGTAATCAAGTCCCCAGTGGAGTCGCCACTATGTTAGCACTTAAATCTACCTCAGGCTGAAAGAAGGCAAAATTCAGGGTAACCACAAATCACGCTCAGTTTGGTAGCTAGCCCTACCAGAACAGGAGAGGGCTCTCTCCGAGTCACACTCAATGAATAGATGAACGCAAAGGACTGAGATGACTTTTCAACGAACAATTTATCTTAGGCTAGTAAGTGAAAATGAACCTAAGGAGGGATTTTTATGAATGACTGTGTTTCTGGGATGTTCTGGGACCACTAGACCTCAATGAACAGAGAACTTAACATAAAGGCATAGATTATTTCGTGAGGCAAGGTAGGCGGAAAGCATAGCAATTTTAGTTTTAAGATATGGCGGAATGGAGAGATTGATTAAGAAGGTGAAAAGGGAATGGACAACATGAATCCTTTTCAACAGAAGAATGAACATTGTACATGAAATTTTTCCACAGGTAGAGCAATAAAATTGAATTCTACCTAATCTCATTCGAAAAATTTCACCAGAAATGAATATGAAATGAAATATGGAACATAACAAGATACATATGAAACATAAGAGACACACTTGCTACACTCACAACCACAGGAATCTCATGAAACAGAGCCACTGCCTTTCATTAATTCTCTGTAAAAATATACAATGTAGAAACAAAGTTTCTTTCCCACAGTCTCCCAGAAGTTACAAGCCAACCAACCAAAAAAAATTGCTTTGCAAATGGTTTGCATACAATATATAGAATGTGCCATGAAGAGATAGAACGCCCAAGGGTCACAAAATGAAGGTGGAGAGCCAAGCATCAACTACAGGTGCAGCACCAAAAACATGACACATGGCTTGGGTGACCCTTTGCCTTCCTTTGCCACTTGTATAACTGACCATATGGAGTGAAAATATTTATAAAACCGGAGCGCTCCTCCTCCTGTGCATCACGCTCTTTTCCAGGTGACTTTTGGAGGTCTTCCCGATGTCCAAATTGAGCGCAGGATAGCTTGTTGGAAAGGTATTTGCATCATGCTCTTTTCCAGGTGACTTTTGGAGGTCTTCCCGATGTCCAAATTGAGCGCAGGATAGCTTGTTGGAAAGGTATTTGAGTCTAATTTTCAACCCAACTGAAATTTTTTAATTTGGAGTTCATTTTCATTTTCAAAAATCAAATCTCCCAAGACTGGTCGAACTGTGCCAAATGAGGCTGCCTTAAGGCAAAGTGCTGTTGCAGTCCACTTTTGAATGCCTTCCTCAACTCCAAATTGAGCTCATGATAGCTCATTGGAATGATAATTGTCTCTAGTTATCATTTTAATTATCAATCAAGTCATTTGGCCAACCGAGCTAGGAGAAAAATTGATTTTTCTGAGGTCGCTCCAGAGGTGCATCAATTCTCCCAAGGCAATTGTATATTTGACATTTCCTCACAACCATAACACCTGTGTAAAAATTGAAGGAGGTTTTTCTTCCTTGTTCTGTTATGGACAAAAACCTCTCTCATTTTTCCCAAATTCATCATTTGTTTCTCAGAAACATCATTTGAGTGAAACATATCCCGATGTGTGGGACAAGGGATTTGCCGAAATGAAGCGAAATGAAGGGGATAGGGAGCTTCTAAATTCTTTAGGAAATTTTGGGAAGTATGGAGGGATGTTAGGAAGTAGGGGAAAGTGGAATATTAGAAATTGAGTGAGGGGAAGGGATCCAAAAAGGCAAAACACAGGCCCAACCATAGAAAATTGGCAAGTTGTAGCAAGAAACTAGGGTTTATGCGAAAATGAGGAATTTGGGGGATCTCAGTGATGGGAAGTGTTTGATAAGGTATTTTAAGGATAGGGGAAGGTGTATGAACATCAGGATACAAGATTTTCCAATGATTTGACCATCCAAGAGAAATTAGCTTCAAAACCCTAGGAGAGGGAAGTGAACCTTGCCTAGGCGCAACTGAAGCACGAACAAGGTGTGAAGTGACCCAATGAAACTTGGCATGATGATGAAAACCTTCTGAATGATGGTAGACTCAGCTGAATGGTGACATGGAACATCATTTGGACAACTTTGATAAGGGTAAAATCACACCCTAGACCTAATGCCTAGTGACCAAATTTTACTTGAAGACTCACTGAAATGATAAAATTTGACCTTGACACCTTAAAATCACTTGTGTAAGAGCATGTTTGATCACTGGAGGAAGGCTGCAAATACTGACACTAACAGGTTCATTGGTAAAAATCATCTGAAGCCTTTACCTCTCAAGCCCATAATTGTTTCTGCACCTTTCCAGCAGTGGGGATTAGATTTCATTGGTGAAATTCATCCACCTTCAAGTGGGCAACATCGTTGGATTCTTGTTGCTACTAATTACTTCACCAAATGGATCGAAGCAATACTTACCAGGAATGTCACTCATAAAGTTATCATTAACTTTCTAGAAGGAATCATAACTAGATTTGGATGTCCATCAAGACTAGTAGCAAATAATGCAGTTTCTTTTAAAGTCACACCATTGGTAAATTTCTGTGAAGATTATGGTATTCAGCTTACTCATTCTACAACTTACTATCCACAAGGGAATGGTTTAGCTAAATCATCTAATAAAATTTAGGTAAGAATCATCACCAAGTTGCTGGAGCAAAACAAGAAAGCTTGGGACTAAAAACTCAAATTTGTTTTATGGGCTGATAGGGTGACAATCAAAAAGTCTATTAATACATCACCTATTCAGATGGTTTGTGGGATTGATTGTATTTTTCTAGTCCAATTAGCTATTCCTGTAGCCAAAATACTACAAGATCATGAAGCTAAACCAAATGACATGACCAGAAGAATGTATCAGATCATAGAAGTGCAACAAAAGAGAGAACAACAATATGATTTGGTAAGAAAATATCAGCAAGATGTGAAGGAAGTATTTGAAAAAGGGACTAAAAAATAAGATTTTCAGATTGGAGATCTGGTGTTGAAGTGGGATGCATAGCACCAAGATCTAGGTAAGCATTCAAAATTTGATGCTTTATGGCTTGGTCCTTTCAAAATTTCAATTGTCTTACAGAACAATATTTTTGAGTTGTAGAATCTTGATGGGACAGAACTGTATGGAGGCCCATTTAATGGGTGTTTTCTCAAAAAACTCTTTTACTAAGGTTGTTGGCAACCTCTGATTCACTGTAAATACCAGTGTGATTTCATAATAAGACTCCATAGCCCAATGAAAAGGCACTGAAACTGCAAAAAAGTTCTTAGAGCCTCAGGGAGAGCTCTATCCCCTTTGGAGCCAATGTTAGCACAGTTCTAGGCTAAGTCATGAGTAGGTTTTGGAATTTTTATTTGTTAGGATTAATTTTGTAAATTTCAAAAAAAAACATTGCGCTACCAAAATTTCTGGTAGCATATGATTTTCTCGTTCAGACAGTCTCCCCTGTTTTTCAGACAATATTTTCGTTACTGTTTTATTTCCTTTTCTCTTTAAAAAAAATCCGATGCTACCAGAATTTCCAGTAGCGTTTCCCGTTTTAAAAAGAAGAAGAAGCCAAAAACGCAACCTTTTATTATTATCCACATATCATAACAACGGAATATCTAATCCAAATCATGATATTTCATGATTCGATAGGTCACAAACTCCAAGTCAATTCAAGCGGCAGTGATTAATCATTTTGGTTGATTGTGTTTGATAGGTGTTACTCACAGCCATAGACAGTCATTGTCTACCCCACCCATCTTAAATAACTCGTGTTTCCCAAAATCTTAAGCGTGTCTACAACGTTAGTCTCAGCCAGTTGTTTGAATTATGACAACTGTTCTTTCTGTTCTGTGTAATGTGCTACCAGAATTTCCGTCTAGTCTAAATTAATGTAGGAAAATTTCCAGATTTGCAAGATTCTCGTACAGCCACCTGTAGCAGATCAGCTAGAATCTCTAGAGTAACTCAACTTCATCATTACAACTACATGCTATCTATTATAACATGAAATATTATGTGATCATGAAGGATTATATGCATGGGAGACTAAACCATAACTTCATCTCAAATATTCGAAAGTGAAGGAAATGTCACTATTTCGAATTTTTGAAGTGCAGCTAAGGAAACACTGATAAAGGAGTTTAAGAACACACCCAGATTTCCAGGAAGCCTAATTCAAGATAGTTGCAATAGTTGCTGGGTAAGCTTTCATACTTTGACACCTATTCTTCATAATCAGCAAGCAGATATTCTATGGCACCAAAGTCTAGGAAAGGTGGAAAGTTATAGAGAATTGAACCCCAAGGAGCTTAGCTAGTTGATGCTAATCCAAAGGTCAGAAGGCTATTTATTTAGGTAGGCTAGTTTCCACTTTGCTCGAGGTCAGGAGACTCACATCAAGGTGTAGTCCAAGATTTTGCTCAAACTTTCAATGGACAGGAAGCTACCATTTTTGGTTTTCAGTTGCAGGTTTCAAAACAGTCAATTACAGAGGCTTTTAACCTTCCTCGGGAAGGAGAAAAGTGGTTTAAAGGGCAGATTATTAAAGGAGGAGATCTCAATGCTTTTATTAGAGATGAATACAGAGATCCTAACTGGGCCAAAGGAATTCCCAGCAATTATCTGAAGAAAGAATGGGAAGAAACAGTCAAACTGGTTAAGATTTTCCTCACTTGTGAGAGAAGATATACATTAGTTTTTCTTTACCATATGAGCTTTCTTTTTCATTTTGCAGGTATGAGGACTCTTAATCTACCTTATTTCATATTGCAGAGCCTGACCAAAATGGTAGCCAGGATCCAAACACATCAGGAAGCATCAGAGTACAGCTTGTATCATCAGGAAACTATCAAGGTTCTGGTTGAAGAAGAACTGAAAAAGAGAAACCAAACCTGGGACCATTTCTTGTTTTACAGGGCAGACCAACTTGCAACAAAACCCTAAGAAATTTCTCAATATTCTTCAACATGGGTTCATACAAAGAGGACATCAACTGCATCAGCTGAGGGAAGTTCTAAAAGAAACACAAAGAGTGAAAGTGTGAGCAGAGGTGCCAAAGGCATCAACGAGAAGCCTCTAGCTGCTAAATTTGAAAAGAAAAAGGAGCAAGGTGAAAGCTCTTCTCCTCGGAAAACTAAAAGCTCAAAAACTATTCCTATAGTTAGACCTTTTCCTAAGGTTTACATAAGAACTCGGAGACGAAAACTTGGAACTGAAGAGAAATCTAAAGTGCAGGTGTTTCCTGAAATTCTGGAAGCACATGAACAGCAACAAGAAGACCAACCTCTTGATTCTGATGAGGGAATATTGAAGGAAGCAGGGTATACAATAACCAGTAAAAACAAGAAAGAAGAGCTAAAACCAATTGTTGGAACTAGGAGGAAGCATACTATGGAAAAGAACAAATACATACTGAAACCAAAGGCCCTAAAAAATTCTAGTTTGCTAACTGAAGTAATAGTTATAGAAGAACAACCTACGAAGTTGCAGACTAAGGATCCCTCAATTGCGGAAATCAAAAGATCCTTGAAGAAGTAGAGGTAAATCTCCCATGGACCAACCATTAGAGCCTTCCAAAAGAAGAAAGATCCAAAAAGAAGCAGAAAATATAGAGACCATCATCAAATGAGAAACAACCAAAATCACAAGGTCTAAATATGCTAGAATTAAAACCAACTTGGATAAGCTTGCAGAGGCTGCAGCTCACCTGGAATGAAAGGTATTTCTGAAGCATTTCTGTTAAAATTTTGAAGTGGAAATGTTATCCTACCAACAATGTCGGAAACGTTTCCAGTTTTTTCGGTATTATAGGTATTTTCGGAATTTCCGGTAGCACCTGTCTCAACAGAAATATACAGTTGTTAGCAGCAAACCTCCAGGCCAGTTTTGGAAGACAACAACTCATAACGATATGGATAAGAAAGATGATGGATATGAGACAGTTACAAGGTTGTTGAAGGTTGTATTTAATGAAGACATATGGCCATTCAATAGGCAAGACCATAAAGAGAAAATTCAGCAGCAAAAGAGGCAACCAATCAGTCTTTCCAACAGCAAAGTGTCATTCTTCCTCTTCTTCTCATCTACACCTAAACTTTCAATTGTAATTCAATGGGAGATGTTTGTTTTAATATTTGAAAGACACCCATGTAAGTAGGAAATAATGGAACCACCAATTTAGGAGATTTGGAGTTGGTGCCTCTCTCCCTATATATATCTTTTGTAAATATTATTTCAAGGTTGGATTTTCGTTCACCCGAAGACTCAGCTTAATGAAATAGCTTTTTCTACACTTCATGCTGGAGGATTTTGTGATTCAAGTCATATCTAATGTGTGGTTTGTGTATCCCCTGTTTTCAATTTTCTAAATTATAAATTTACAGTAGCTAGTATGGTATGAGTGCGAATCATTAAGAGGATCCGATGATGACTTATCTACTGTCCAGTTTTCTGTAAATTATAATATATGTTCAAGTAGAACTTGCTAGTGAAGTTTTAACAAAGGATTTGTGAGATAATTTATACATGTTTTTACTCCCTAATTTTTGTCTTCCTTGTCAAGCCTATTTTAATCTTTTAAATGATAAATTACAGTAGCTAGTATAGTATGAGTGAGAATCATTAAGAGGATCTAATGATGACTTATCTACTAGCCAGTTTGTTGTAAATCATAATATCAGTTTAAGTAGAAATTGTTAGTGAAGGTTTCACAAAGGATTTTTGAAATACTTTACACATTTTCTTACTTTCAAACTGTTATCCTACTTGTAAAAAAAAAACAGAGCTTGTTACAAGGCTTTATGTAGTTGAAGTCACTGTCTTAAGATACTTGGTTTCTTAGGATAATTATTAGCTATTTGTTCTCTTTCCCTTGATCCCATATAATACTCACTTAACCATACAATTTATGCTTGCCACAACTTGCCAAATGCATGAAAGTTAAAGAGGAACACAATCATTTCAAAACTCCTTCAGAAAGCCATCCCACCACTCAAAAAACCCTTTTAAATTTTGAAATGAAATCATGATGTGTAAGGCTTAATCCTTTGCAATCTAGGAGTAACTCCTTGCACTAACACCAAGGACTAGAGCCCAGGCCTATTTAATTCTCTTTCTTTTTATCTATCTTCTAACCACAACTTTATGTTTTGGATTATAAAACCCATAAAGAGGAGGAATTTCTTCAATTTTCAGAGGTCGGGAATACCAGGATGACTTCTAAATCATCAGTATCTAGAGCTTTATCATAATCCTCAATAGTAAGCGATGTCTTCCCCGTAACTTCATGGGTCTATGTAATCTTCATCTGGAATAGAGTCTTCATATTCTTAGGATTTGTTTCTTTAGTGAATTGCTCCCAAATTGTATCTAGATTTTTGTTTATTAGAGTTTGTTCTGCGTGAGAAGAAGAAGAATTTCATGTCTCTTTTATTTGAGATACATTAGGGACCCGTGTTGTACTAGCTAAAACTCTATCCTTCTCTGTATTTTGTTAATGAAGCATCAATAAATCCATAGGAAAGTTAGTTGTCCTTTTATTCCTGTACTATTTAAATTGAATCAATTCCTCAGGAGTTAACTGTGCTACTGCTAGTTTCTCAACCTCTGAATAGATAGAAACTAATTCAAATAGATCATCAAATTTTTTTGGCTCATTCGTGAATTGCCTAAGATTTGCTTGTATAGTGACATTCTTGGCAGTATCATTAGGATCATATTGTCTATTGGGAATAGTTGGGAAATTTAAACGTTGAATTTCTTCAATCTCAAGAGTAGCATGCCTAAAATTGTCAAGAGTATAGACACCACATTGAATAGTAAAGGTAGGCCAGATTTTCTTTTTATTATATTTCATAAACTTTTAAAGGCCATTCCCTATAGTTTGGTAGGCTATCTCTCGGGCTAGGAGTTTATCAGGAAAATAAAGGGGCAACACATGAGGGTTTGAAAGACTGCCAAAGATCTAGATATAAGTGAAGAATTCTTCTCCAAACCATCTTCCAATTTGATGCAGGAGCATCTGGTTAACAGGGCGAAGACGGAAAGAAGGTTGATATGGTTTCTGAGAAGGACAGAGAACACGACTCACTGGACGGACAACGTGTCTGTCTTTATTTTTATTTATTGTTTTTTATTTTACTTTTCTGTTAAAAATGCCAAGAATAATGTAATGAGCTCTAATTAGGAACAGTAGTAATTAGTCAGAGTCATTCATTTCCGAACAATTATATTACTGTTGTAAATACAAGCAAAGGAAAACATGCTAGTTAAGAATAAGTTTCAAATACGAAATAACTATTGTAACTGACAACAAAACAACTAACAACAGTTATCCAACTGTTCGAGGACAGTGATACAAAAGGAGGAAAAATAAGCCCAATACGGGTTGGCCAGTGAAGAAGATAATTAACAGAAAGAAATATATTCATTATTTTTAGTGCACATACAATTCCACGAGTGTCCTCAAATATTGTAAAAATTCAATGTTGTGCGTTCTTTTGTTTTCCTTTATGGTACAAAAACATTGTTAAAAGTTTCACTACAGACTCCGAACCAGAACAAAAGCCCAATAATCAAACGAAGAGCCACAACGACCAGCACAGGTCGCGCGGACATAGCGTTCAGGTGTATACACATTTAACAGGTATGCAAACAAAACCATACGAGTGGTTCCAGATTTATTTCCATATAAAATTCACAGGATAGAACATAGTCATTAAAAGTCTGTATCAGCATTCACATTCTCTGTTCAAAATAACTACAAAACCAACCGAGTTCGCAGACATGGGAACTGACACGGTTGTAAACAAAAGCCCTCAATAAAGAGTTCGAGCCCATCTCCTGAGGTTACCACAAAACCTAGCACCTAAGAAACCAACAACAGATAGCGGCACAGAGCCAACGAAAACCAAGCAGACCATACAAGAACCCAAACAAGCACAGTTAAAACAACAAGGCGAATCTACCCGAATACTGTCTAGGGCGGCCGGGAGTCCAAGTGTTCGGACCAACGAACAGCTCCACCTTCATAAGGGCAAACGGAGGAAGGGTCAGTCACCAACCACAGCAAACGAAAACAAGAACGGAGAATTGGGAAGAAGCTATTGAGGAAGTTTAATAAGGGCCATTACCTGATAGGCAAGCCGTAGTTGTAAATTCCGCACCCGGACGAGCCCCTGCTCACAGAGGATCCGGGCCATTAGTCTCAAAACAAATAGCAGAAATAAAATCTAGCAAGGAACGGAAGCTTACCGGTTAAGTTGGCAGAGGGACGGGTAGAGCATGCCACATGACCTGTCAAAATTGGAAGCCGACGAACCCACGTTGAAGTAGATGTCCTCATTAACCTTACAACTCTCGAATAGATAAAAACCCTTGTGAGATACGAGCAGACAGTGACCAGAATACACAGAGGCGAATATCAAAGCCGGATATACACTACAACGACAGCGAAAACACATGCAAAAGGAACCATAGTTCAAACCATACCAGTGCTTCACCAAACAATCGATAGCATATAGGCCAAGACTTGGAACAATAGAGACCACGACCGCAACCAAACGCACACCACACCGTCGACCGGGCAGGCAGAGTTCATACATTTCACCATAGAAATTACAGTAGTTACAAAGAATCGCCAGGAGCTCGCAGAGCTAAAGACCAGCGTAACAATGACCACCAAAGGAGCGCGAACGGAGTAAAACCCAAACCGAGGCGGGTTTCCAAAATCCCGAGAAGGGACAGTTGTCCACCCAGCAGACCATCAAGGTACCCATGCCGTAACCCAAGGAGATTGAAAATCAAACAACATTTATTACCAAATCAATTACATTACTGTCCAGATCGTAAGTGCATTACACATCAGCTTTGGAACGGCGGGACCACGTGGGCTGGCCCCATCAAGTGGTATCAGAGCAGCACTTTGAGAAAGTAGAGGAAGATGGAAGTACAAAGACGAGGACGTGGGAGAGGTGCACGCAGAGTAGCAGACGAAGGATTGAGAGAATAGTTGAGAATCCTTACAGCTCGCTTGGAAGCAGTAGAGGCAGGTAGGCGAAGAGACCCGGAACTTGGGGATGACAGTGAAGATGAGGCAGCAACTGTTACAGATGGGTCAGAAGAAGAATCCCCAGAGTTAAGGCTGTTGCGATCAGTTCTATTAGCCAGTAGTAAACCCAAACCAGAGATCCCCAACTATGATGGCAGTCTGTCCGCAGATGTCTTGCTGGATTGGATAAGCGAATTAGACAAGTATTTTGAAAATGAGGAAATCAGTGAGGATAAAAGAGTTAGATTTGCTGCAACTAAATTAAAAGGGCACGCCGCCTTATGGTGGGATAGTGTCCAAGCGGACAGGAGATGAATGAACAAGTTGCCAATAAGAAGGTGGCCACGGATGGTGGCAAAACTGAAGGGCAGATTTTTGCCGAAAGACTACCAGGTTGAGCTTTACCGACGAGTGCAAAATTTAAGGCAGAAAGGTATGACTGTAAAGGAGTATAAAGAAGAGTTTTACCATGTAAATTTACGTGCTGGTTATACGGACGATACTCCAGAAAAAACAGCAAGGTATGTAAATGGCTTGAGATTGGAAATATTGGACGAGATTAGTATTCTCTCTCCCCGAAATATTGAAGAAGCCTTTCAGAGTGCTGTAAAGGCTGAGGAGAAAATCAACAGGAAGCAGAACAACAGGAGAGGGAGATGGAATGGCAGAGGACGAGGACAGTCCTACGACAGAGGGAGAACTGCCACAAACAGCGAAGAAGGTAGCAGTTCCAGAGCTTCAGGGACAGCAGAGAAGGGAGAAAGAACTAGAGGAGGTCGGCCATATCAGCGGGGAAGAGGAAATGGTCGCGGAAGAGGGACTAATGTCCATTGCTACAGGTGCCATAAGTGGGGGCACAGATCCTTCGAATGCCCGGAAGCTAAACACGTTGGCCAGAGGGGAGCATTTGTTGCACAGCTTGAGGAAGCTGAAGCACAACCTTGGGAGATAGAGAACGTGGCGGAAATGGGGGAAGCTCTAATTTTGAACAAGGTGCTGTCGAAACCAGCCAAAGAGATGGCTGAACAGACCCAGCGAAAAGTGTTGTTTCGAACAGTTTGCAAATCACAGGGAAAGTGTTGTAAGTTGATTATAGATAGCGGAAGTACAGACAATTTGGTTGCCACCGAAATGGTGGAGAAGCTGGGCTTGAAGCGGCTTAAACACCCCACGCCTTACAAGGTGTCGTGGCTACAGAAAGGCCACCAGTTACTAGTTGATGAACAGTGCGAGGTAGAATTTCACATTGGTAAATATCACGACACAGTGGTCTGCGATATTATGCCAATGGACGTGTGCCATATACTGCTTGGGAGACCGTGGCAGTATGACCAGAGGGTGACACATGATGGAAAGACAAATTGTTATAAATTTGTGAAAGATGGGATCAAACATATGCTTGTACCCATCAAGGAAGAGGATGCAGCAGAACCAAGTGGAACAAAAACATTGTTAATTGGAGGGAAACAGTTTGTGAAGAAGATCGAGGAAAATGAGGTCAATTATGCAATTGTAAGGAGGACAAGACCGATGTTGCTGAACACAGAAAAAGCATAACTGCCTGTAGAAATCCAGGAGTTGTTGAAAGAATTCCAAGACATTGTGGTTGACGATTTACCTGATAAGTTGCCTCCCAAGAGGAGTATTAGCCATCACATTGACTTTATACCGGGAGCAAGCTTGCCAAACAAGGTAGCGTATAGGATGAGTCCGAAGGACAATGAAGAAATTCGTAAACAAGTGCAGGAGTTGTTGGATAAGGGACTGATCAGAGAAAGTTTGAGCCCTTGTGCAGTACCAACAGTACTTGCACCTAAGAAGGGTGGAGAATGGCGAATGTGTACAGATTCGCGGGCCATTAATAAAATTACGATTCGATATAGATTTCCCTTACCCAGGATGGACGACATGATGGACTGTCTTAGTGGAGCAACTTATTTTACAAAGATTGATCTGAAGAGTGGTTATCATCATATCAGAATTAGGGAAGGAGATGAGTGGAAAACAGCTTTCAAAACTAATGAAGGGCTGTACGAATGGCTGGTCATGCCATTTGGATTGAGCAACGCTCCTAGTACCTTTATGAGACTAATGAATGAGATGTTAAAGGAATTTATTGGCAAGTTCGTGATAGTTTATCTTGATGACATTTTAATTTTCAGCAGAACATAAAGAGAGCAACTTCAACATGTTTGAAAAGTGTTAGAGAAATTACAGCAGAACAAACTGCTGATAAACTTAAAGAAATGCACTTTCCTGCAGAAGGCGCTGGTCTATTTTGGGTTTGTAGTTGCAGAAAATGAATTGAAAATGGACCCCGAGAAGATTGCAGCAATTATAAATTGGCCGTCACCAAAGAGCTTATTTGAGGTACGTAGTTTCCATGGATTGACAAGTTTTTATCGAAAGTTTATTAGAAATTTCAGTGAAATCTGCGCACCAATGTTAGAGACCATCAAAAAGGCCAACCAGCCTTTTTGTTGGACCAAGAAGGCAGAAGAAAGTTTTCAGCTTTTGAAGCGGAAGATCACGGAGAGGCCAATCTTGAGGCTGCCCGATTTCAATAAACTTTTTCAAGTTCGGTGTGACGCAAGTGGAACAGCTATTGGTGCTGTGCTCAGTCAGGACGATAGACCAGTGGCATTTTTCAGTGAAAAACTCAATGAGAGCCGGCAGAAATATTCCTCATACGACAAGGAATTTTACGCAGTGGTCCAAGCTTTAAAACATTGGAGGCACTACCTACTGGGCAATGAATTCATTTTGTTTTCTGATAATTCGGCATTGCAATACGTAATGCAGCAGCACAAGTTAAACCATAAGCACACCAAGTGGGTAGAATACCTGCAGAGTTTCACTTTCGTGTTAAAACACATAAGCGGGCAAGCCAACAAAGTGGCAGATGCTTTGAGCAGAAGAGCCTTGCTCTTACAGGAGAGTAGCATACAGGTATTGGGATTCAAACATTTGAAAGACTTGTACCAAACCGACATGGATTTTAAGGAAGCTTTTGAAGCCTGCCAAAATCCCGTATTAAGGAATGCAAGACCGTGGTTAGACTATAATTTACAGGAAGGATTATTATTCAGAGGTGGGCAATTATGTATCTCGGACTGTTCAATGAGGGAGAATATTGTACGGGAAAAGCATAGCGGCGGATTAGCGGGACATTTTGGCATCAACAAAACTTTGGAGCAACTTGGACATTTCTATTATTAGCCTAAAATGAGCAGGGATGTACAGAGATATGTAAACAGGTGTAAAGTCTGCCAACTGTCAAAAGGACACAGTCAGAATACTGGACTTTACACACCACTACTTGTTCCAAGCAGGCCATGGGACTCGGTCAGCATTGACTTTGTTCTTGGATTGCCTAGGACACAGTGGGGGTATGATTCAGTAATGGTGGTGGTAGATAGATTTTCAAAAATGGCTCATTTTATCCCTTGCTGGAAAACTAGTGACGCCACGTATGTGGCACACCTGTTTTTCATGGAGGTTGTTAGATTACATGGCTTACCCAGAACTATCATTTCCGACAGGGATGTAAAGTTCACAGGGCACTTTTGGCGCACCCTGTGGAAAAAGTTGGGCACGCAACTGAACTTCAGCTCTGCGTACCATCCGCAGACTGATGGACAAACGGAAGTGGTGAACAGGAGCTTGGGAAATTTATTACGGAGTTTGACTGGAGAAAATTCACGATTATGGGATCGAGCTCTCGCCCAGGCAGAATTCGCTTATAACGATTCGCCCAATCGTAGCACCAGACTTAGCCCATTTCAGATTTTGTATGGCATGCATCCTCGGGGAATACATGAACTACGAGATTTGGGAAAGCTGGAACGGCGAAGCGCGGATGGGGAAGACTTTGCAGAAGCAATGAGCGAACTACATGAAAAAGTCAAACTATGGTTGCAGGACAATGTACATAAATACAAGCAGCAAGCAGACTCAAAGCGACGAGAGGTGCATTTTAATGTTGGGGATGAGGTCCTTGCGCATCTACGCCGGGATCGGTTTCCTAAGGGCACATATAATAAGCTAAAATATAAGAAAATTGGTCCCTGCAAAATCCTACGTAAATTTTCAGCCAATGCTTACAAGATTCAGCTGCCACCTGACATAGGAATATCACCTATTTTCAATGTGGCGGATCTGTTCCCATATAATGCCCAAACAGAGGATGATAGTGTGGTACAGCCAAAACGGGACACCCAATTTGAAGACAGTTCTTAGAAGAAACAATTGCCTTCGGTAAAATCCCATGAGATTGAAGGGATCCTCAGCACCCAAGTAGCCAAGAAGACGCGCAGGAAGGAATATCTGCGTTACCTCGTCAAATGGAGAGACCGTCCAATGGAGGACAGCTCATGGCTCGACGCGGCGCAGATACAGAAGGCTGGTTATTCGGTGGAGGAACTCATGGAACGGAGCCATGAATTTCTTTTACCCCGGGAGCCTGATACATGAGCATCTGGTTAACAGGGCGAAGACGGAAAGAAGGTTAATATGGTTTCTGAGAAGGACAGAGAACACGACTCACTGGACAGACAACATGTCTGTATTTATTTTTATTTATTGTTTTTTATTTTACTTTTCTGTTAAAAATGCCAAGAATAATGTAATGAGCTCTAATTAGGAACAGTAGTAATTAGTCAGAGTCATTCATTTCCGAATAGTTATATTACTGTTGTAAATACAAGCAAAGGAAAACATGCTAGTTAAGAATAAGTTTCAAATACAAAATAACTATTGTAACTGACAACAAAACAACTAACAACAGTTATCCAATTGTTCGAGGACAGTGATACAAAAGGAGGAAAAATAAGCCCAATACGGGTTGGCCAGTGAAGAAGATAATTAACAGAAAGAAATATATCCATTATTTTTAGTGCACATACAATTCCACGAGTGTCCTCAAATATTGTAAAAAGAAATTCAATGCTGTGCGTTCTTTTGTTTTCCTTTATGGTATAAAAACATTGTTAACAGTTTCACTACAAACTCTGAACCAGAACAGAAGCCCAATAATCAAACGAAGAGACACAACGACCAGCACAGGTCGCGCGGACATAGTGTTCAGGCGTATACACATTTAACAGGTATGCAAACAAAACCATACGAGCGGTTCCAGATTTATTTCCATATAAAATTCATAGGATAGAACATAGTCATTAAAAGTCTGTATCAGCATTCACATTCTCTGTTCAAAATAACTACAAAACCAACCGAGTTCGCAGACATGGGAACTGACACGGTTGTAAACAAAAGCCCTCAATAAAGAGTTCGAGCCCATCTCCTGAGGTTACCACAAAACCTAGCACCTAAGAAACCAACAGCAGATAGCGGCACAGAGCCAACGAAAACCAAGCAGACCATACAAGAACCCAAACAAGCACAGTTAAAACAACAAGGCGAATCTACCCGAATACTATCCAGGGCGGCCGGGAGTCCAAGTGTTTGGACCAACGAACAGCTCCACCTTCATAAGGGCAAACGGAGGAAGGGTCAGTCACCAACCACAGCAAACGAAAACAAGAACGGAGAATTGGGAAGAAGCTATTGAGGAAGTTTAATAAGGGCCATTACCTGATAGGCGAGCCGTAGTTGTAAATTCCGCACCCGGACGAGCCCCTGCTCACAGAGGAGCCGGGCCATTAGTCTCAAAACAAATAGCAGAAATAAAATCTAGCAAGGAACGGAAGCTTACTGGTTAAGTTGGCAGAGGGACGGGCAGAGCATGCCACATGACCTGTCGAAATTGGAAGCCGACGAACCCACGCTGAAGTAGATGTCCTCATTAACCTTACAGCTCTCGAATAGATAAAAACCCTTGTGAGATACGAGCAGACAGTGACCAGAATACACAGAGGCGAATATCAAAGCCGGATATACACTACAACGACAGTGAAAACACATGTAAACAGAACCGTAGTTCAAACCTTACCAGTGCTTCACCAAACAATCGATAGCATATAGGCCAAGACTTGGAACAACAGAGACCACGACCGCAACCAAACGCACACCACACTGTCGACCGGGAAGGCAGAGTTCATACATTTCACCAGAGAAATTACAGTAGTTACAAAGAATCGCCAAGAGCTCGCAGAGCTAAAGACCAACGTAACAATGACCACCAAAGGAGCGCGGACGGAGTAAAACCCAAACCGAGGCGGGTTTCCAAAATCCCGAGAAGGGACAGTTGTCCACCCAGCAGACCATCAAGGTACCCATGCCGTAACCCAAGGAGATTGAAAATCAAACAACATTTATTACCAAATCAATTACATTACTTTCCAGATCGTAAGTGCATTACACCTCAGCTTTGGAACGGCGGGACCACGTGGGCTGGCCCCATCACAATTGATAATAAACCATTGTTGGATTCAGGTGAAAGACTAGGAGATCTCTCATTAAAGACACTTTCATGGATGGGCAACATAACTCCATGGAAAATTTTATAGAGATGAGGTTGGTATTTGGCTTCCCAAGGTATGTTATGATAGAGATGGAGAAGTGTAGGGTCTTCTATGGTCCATTTCCATCCCATATATGTAAAATCAGAGGTGAAACAGATAACATCCATTATATAGGTGCTCATATAGAAAGGGGGAACAATGTTCTCAGAAAAAGTGCAATTTTTCCTATAATTTAGGATTTGGGTACTTATAGTATCAAACAATATGGTTCCCCAATCCATAACATATCCATCTGAAGAAGCATCAATTAAGGGTACTTGCTGGTATGAGAATTTCTAAATTAGGGTAACAAAAAATTCTACACATCATAGCAGTTATATAACAGAATGGTCTGACAGTGGAAACAATAATATACATACGCTTATCCTCATGCTTGTGTTTGTTGGGATCCATTCTCCATGCTTTGATGACCTTTGACTGATCCTCATTTTCTTTCATGAATTTCTCTAAAATGTGCTTGTCGTATTTTTTATGGGGAGACGTTAGGTGATATATCTTGCTCAAATCATTGCTAGTGAATGAACCAATAACTGTGTTCCTCATATTTATGAAATTCCTTTCTACAATATTCAAATGGATGATACCCAATTTAACCATATCTGTATAGGGTAGGATGTTGGGCCGGGCTGCAATCCTATGCAGGAATGAATTGGTGATGTCATTATAAGTAGTTTCAGAAATAGGAGCAGAATCCTCGGTTGTGGCTTTTTCTCTGTCACCCTGGGTACTTCATCTTCAAAGAGTTTATAAATAACTTCCCAAGAAGAGATTCCATCATCAAGAGTGAAGGTTATGTCTAAGAATAATGCAGGCATTTCGGTAGCTTCAGGTGAAGGAGCGACTAGTTGTTGTTGAACAATGAGTTTCTTCGTGGGTTTAGTTTCCATATAAATTTATGCTGAGCTTTGCTTATTGGGACTGGCTTGCAAAGGAAAACATATGAATAAGTGGAGAATTCCTTAAATGAAGAATTCCTTAGAGCGAATAACCAATTTCATATCAATTTATGTCTTTTATGAGCAAAATCTAGTGATATCGAGTCACATTAACGAAATCATGTAGAACTTTGAAATCATAAATTCGTTACATTTGGTCATTAAATGATAAAACGTGGATTCACATGGGATTTCATACATGCCAACATATTATAGGATTATATCGGAGAAACCTTATCGTTGTATCAATGAAACATGCAATATTCTCACTCTTTGATAGGTTATTATAATGTAACGACTGAAAAATATAAGTGGGAAGGTATATCAGAGATCATGTATCGAAGATTTGATATCGGGGGTTGGAAAGAGTGGCAACTGATTGGAAATCTCGATATAAATAGGGGGAGTTTATTGGAGATTAGAGAATTGGGAATATCGGAGATCAGCAATATGAGGATATCGGAGTATCAGAGATGTGAGGATATCGTAGTATTGTCAATGTCATTTATCGGAGGATGGGAAAAAAAGGGACATCGGAGGATTGGGGGATCGAGATATCAATGTAATTAGAGTGACACTCACATTGAAAACTTCAATATTTAGAATCTTGGATAATGCTACGTGGCAATCCTAAGGGGTCGGGCCTTTATTATTATATCAGCAAAGAAGCTCTTTATTACTTGTAGACTTAAAATATTTGAAAACTTTAATCGGGGAAGGTTTTAACGTAACTTATCTTATGGGGACATGTTACAATATTTAAAATATTCTAATAAAGTTCTTCCGATAATATATTTTAAACAAAAGCATATGGGTAGCTTATTTGTGAATATGTCTTATGGGCCTAAGCTCCAATATGAAGGCTCCAATAAGGGAGATTTCTCATTTAGTCAATTTTTTTGGAAAAATAAAATTAATATTGTCTTATTTTATTAAAACTAAAATATTTTATATTAAATCCAAAGGGTCCCCATTATTTATTAGTTCTACCATTAACCTTAATGGGGGGGGGGTTGAGTAGTACAACAAGTGGATATTTAATTTCCATAGAATATTCTAGGACATTTTTACTAGTGTATACAAATCAAAGGTTGAGATTTATTTCCAAAATCGCTATGTTTGTTTTTCCCCTTTTAGCTAAATTCATTAAAAAGCATGTCATATAAAATGAGATATGGGCAGGTGGTATTTATAACCCAAATTTTTTGTAACAAAACCTAATTAGAAATTAAGAATTTCCATAATAAAGTGGAGGTAAATCTCCATGATTAAAAATCTTGTTATATGTTTTTAAAAAATATATATATGGTTAACTTATATATATATATATATATATATATATATATATATATATATATATATATATATATATATATATATATATATATATATATATATATATATATAGTTAGTAAGGTTGGTAGGACTCTTCGATTTTGGTTCGGTGAGACTTCATTCCCACGGCCAGTGCCACTTGAGCTACCCCAAGCAGACATAGTTAACTTATGTATTAATTCTTAATAAATAATTATTTTAAATAAAGTTATATTTTAGTTATTTTTTATGATTTTTTTGAATTTTAGAACGAAGTAAGTGCTTTCAAATTTATTATAGATTGGTGTATATTACCATTTAGTAGTCATTTAATTTATATAATTACACTAAATTCTATCTATAAATTGTAAATAAACGGATATTTGTCATTATATAAATTAATTAAATAACCAAAATCCTTGACAAATTATTTAAAACAACTCATGATCAACATCTATGGAGATTCAACCTCACTTTATCATGCATATTCTTAATATGTAAATAGGCTTTGTTACAATACCATGGGCCAATACCATGCCTTATAAATACCACATGCTTAAAAAACCATAACTCATTTCGTATGACACTTGTTCATATCACATTTTTTAAAATCAAATTCAACCAAAAAGACATAACTACTTTGGAAATAAAATTCAAACTTTGATTTGTGTATATTACTAAGAATATTTTATGGAAGTTAAACCATTATGATCGAATTAATAATTATTGAAAATTAAATTAAAATTCTAGAAGCCAATTCCAAAATACATATTCCTATCGCCAAAATTAGAAAACTTCCAAATAATATATGTGTGTGTGTGAGAAATTAGGAGTATGTTAATTGGGTCTTCAAATTATTATAAAATAGTGTATTACTTTCTCTATTTAGATTCTATTTATGTAAATGATATGATATTCTTATAATGGCTTTGATCCATGTTGTTGAGCTAGACTTATGCCTTAAAGAATCTATATTTTACCTTAGGTAACAAAATCTTCAAAATCAAGAGAAATGTCCAAAAAATTTCTAACCAACCCTAGCTCAGAAACTACTCAAACCTCTCCTGGAGCTTGACAATTCTTTGTAGGTTCTATGGAAGCCACTGGACCCTCTGCAACACTCCTGCAAATCACTGCAACATCACCAACATTATCCCAAGTCAAACTAGGTTGACTAGGATGCCAAACAACCACCAAAACTAGGCAACACGGCCATTAAACATCTCTGCAACATCCATGCCATCAATGTGCAACTCCAATATTAGTCAAACATCCTCCAACATCTACACAACCATCTCAAGCATATGAAATCACATGTAGATCCTCTCGAAGCCCAATGTATAACATGTCAACATGGGAGACCTAATACAAGACATGGAGATCATGGAGTCCTAACCAACAAGGCTCCTCAATTCTAAATCCTAAAGTAGGCATCATCAACTGTATGCAGCAGCATGATCATGAAGACCATCATCATGGGAAGGCATCCAAGATACTGCAACACACCATCATCCAACCACGAGCCATCTACTCCTCAACCATCATATCCAAGCTAGTACAAGATAGTATATATGCCAAGAACCATCTCCAAGTTAAGGTACATGCCAAGGACCATCTCCATACATATGCATATCCAACGCACCTGAAACCCAAGCAACCAGGTTGACATCAATGACAATTAACCGCACATGTGCAACATTGGAACACACATCAATGCCAACAGCGAGTGTATGTTGACATATAAAAAATTAATTATTGAAATTGTAAGTATCTATGCTTTTTTACTTCCCTGATTTTATAATTAATAGAACAAAAAAATCCTTTATATTAAATCTATCATTTATCATGGGGTTTAAAACATGTAGGAAACATAGATGGAACTATGTGAGCATAAGACTTGTTGCAATAAGGCATGAGACTTGGTTTTGAAACCATGTGCACAATTTATGAGTCACTTTTTGCTATAGTACATTGTTATTCGATTTACATTTATGTATAATATTTATTTCGATTTTCATTATTCTCACCAATGTAGATACACTCATTACACTTATTTTTATGTTTACAAATGGAACAAGATCAAGAAGACGAAAACAATCAATGCAATCAACAAAACATTTCTCCAAATAACCCAACTCATGGAAGTAGCTCGAGCACTGACAATAGTTACAGCGAAGAATGATGACCTATTTGGATATCAACGCAATCTATTATATTTTTTGAAATAATTGTTCGTGAAAATCAGACATTTTGTTTAATGTAATGGACATAGTGTTCCAATTTAAAGACAAGGGGTCACCAATAACAATCCCATTTTGTATGACAAAGAGCCTCTTATTGATATATAATGAAATACATTTTAATTTAGTCTATTGTGTTATCCAATGTCACTGTGAAATGTTACACCACTCATTAAATATATGGATGATTAAATATTATAATGAAGAGATGTGAAATCTGATAATATAACAAATTAATCTAAACATCATATACAAATGCACTAATCAAATTTTAATTTACATGAATATTTTCATAAGATATATGTCGATTTTTCGATGAATAAAGAATTTAAAAAATTAGAATAATTGCACTATCATAGCTCGATGTTTGCAAAAAAGAGAAAATCTCATACAAAAACCTAGTGCGTCGACAACATAAAAAAGCATAGGTGTGTTATGTTACATAAAAGCACCATGACGACTTCTTTTTGCATAACTGGTGCCTTTCTAGAAAATGACAACACCGAGGCGTTTAGTTGTTCAAGCACTCGTATTGTTTGTAATTAATGCTCTGATGCATTGTAAGTCTTAATGCACGAGTGCTTTTATAGAAATAATACCCCGGTCCTACAAAATATTATTTCCAACCCCGGTGCATTATTAAAATTAATAACATTAGTCCTTTTATATAACTAACGCACGAGTGTGTTTATACAAAACTACGCATCGGTGCTGCAATATTAAACAAAAGCACCGGGACTGCAATTATTTTTTGCGTTCCCTGGTGTTGTTGCTTAAAAGAATGCCCTAGGGTTTTTTTTGATATAAAAGCATGAGGGCGTATGCATTTTAGGGACTAGTTTTCTTTGCATTCAATGCCTTGGTGCTTTTAGTTATGTATGATGCCCGATGTGTTTATAAATGTAGTGCATCAGTGTTACTTGTTCCATGAAATGCACCACAAAAAAACATCCTCTAAAACCTCTGGCTGCCCAAATTTTTTCAGTTGTGATGAAGTTCTGCTATAATCTCTACTAAAACATTCACTATCACAAACGAATGTTTTAGCGAATGATATGTTGACAATTTTTGCCAATTTTTTAACACTAAAAACCTTTGTTATAACCTCCACTAGAAGGTATTTTCCTTATAGTGTCATATCCATTACTGGTGCATTCAAAGGTTGAGATGGCCGAAAATGATCTTCCACCATTTTTTATTTATTACTTGCATGCCACCCTCTTGTTGTATGTCCTATTTGCATCCATTCCCCACAAACCATTAGACTATTCTTCCTTTTTTTTCTCATTGAAAAAAGTGTTGCTACTTCAACAATATATATGTATATACAATCTCTCTTTTTCCTACAAAGTAGTTGTGTTATTTGGATCTATTGTTGTATCTACCAAAGCCTCGCAATAGTGATTAACCCTCATTGGTTGACTTATACATTTGGCTTGGCTCCTTCCTTTTGTTACCATTTGTTTAGTTGGATCTAGGATTTTCCCTTACATGTTTCTCTTGTATCCTTCCAAACCCTCTCTAAGGATGATTACTAACACTTCTATTGCAAGGACAAAACCCCACAACTAGGGCTAAGTTTATCTATTCATTGGTAATATTTTTTCATATATTCTTTAGATAGATTTGGTATGTGTGCATGTAGTAGCATTATTTTTTAGACAATTATTATTTTGGGTGCATACAAAGGAAACTTGTAATGTTGTTCTTTTAGAGCATCTTAGGAGGCTTAACTCTTACTAGTTTTAAGAATTTGTCAACTCTTATTTGATCTAGATATGTTCCTTCTATCTCCCCCTTTTACTTTGTGTTTTTCTTGTATTTTAACTAAGTTGTAAATCTCTCTTTTATTTCTTAATTGTAAAAAATTCCCTTAAGACTTAATTAAAGCACTCATTAAAGGTCAACCAAGCCCACCACTTTGCTTACTCCATCTTTATGGTGGGTGAGGGCCAGGGAGAGAACTCTTCAATATATTTACCAATCATAATAATAAATGTGGTGATCAATAATTTATCATGTTTATATATACACTATTACTACAAATAATTTACATCCTTTTGATTTTATACAAAAATCCTAAATATCCCAAACATCTTACATGGAAGAAAAAAAAAACATAAAACATAAAACTATTTGTAGACATCACCCAATATCAAAGCAAGTAAAAGAAAAAAACAATTTATTTTTATTAGAAAATAAAACATATAATTATTTAAACAAAATTAATTAATAAAAATTATTTATAAACAAAATTAATTAATAATAATAATAAATAATTTTTATAATCGGAAAGGGAGAAATTAAAATAGTAATTATCCTAGGGATTATGTAGAAATACCAAAGAAATGGTGAACCCAAAATATAATGACAAAATATTTTATATTATAGAGAATCCATCTCTGATCCACATTGGCTACTACTAAAACTGAGATGAATTTGTGAATTTAAAACTCCACTTCGTTCAAACTTCTTAGCCCGAAAAAATTGTGATAATCTTAAAAAAATATCAATAATAATCTCAAAGCTATTGAATTGATAATCTTTATTGTGTTACGAAGAAAAATTATAAATGACAACCTCAAAATTATTTTTATTGATAAAGATATCCTTAAGTTGTTTGGGACATTGTCTTCAAAACTTGTGGATAAATTTGTTGTCTTTGAGTTGATGTTCTTCATGAATTATTTATTCATGTCTTTAATTACGACATGATTATTGTAGCACTCGGACCCTCTGGGACATTAAGAACGCTCATCGTTAAGCCTCCAAGAATGATTAACAACAGTGATTCCGCCATCCACCACAAGGTTATGCCCGCTAACATATTTAGCCTCATCGCTCGCCAAGTACAGCCCCGCCTCCGCAACGTCCTCCGCTTTAAGAGTCGCTCCTTCCAAGTTGGCGGAACTATTGCAGGCGGCCTCTACGGCGGCCTTATCCTCTTCTGAAACAGCAGAAACATTGCCTTGTTTCATGTAATTGACTGAAAGGGCCGTGGCCACGCCAGAAGGAGAGACAGCGTTAACTCTGATCCCGTATTTCCCGAGCTCAGCTGCTCCGTTCTTTGTCAGCCCTATGATTGCATGCTTCGAAGCCGTATATGCGTGTGGTGTAACTCCTCCTACTATACCTGCAATGCTGGCAGTAGATATTATGCAGCCCTTCTTCCGCGGGATCATCACGCGGGCCGCGTGCTTAATGCCCAGCATCACTCCTCTCACGTTTACCCTCATTACTCGATCGAATTGCTCCATCTCATACTCCGCCACGCTGTCAGCCGCAACAGATTCGACAGTTCCTGCGTTGTTATACATGATATCGAGTTGACCGTGTTTCTCCATCGCCAAATCCACCGCAGCTCTCATGTCTTCCTCATTACTCACATCGCAGCGCACGTAAGTTGCCTGAGGAGAAAGCGATCCGGCGAGCTTTCTCCCACCTTCCTCCGCAATGTCTGCGATTATGACTTTGGCTCCGTGTTTTGTGAAGAGCCGAACGATGGCTTCTCCTATGCCTGATGCTCCACCCGTTATTATTGCTACCTTGCCCTCCAGTCTGCATTCAAAAATCATTACCCAAAATTACTGAGCAACATATATTGAAAAAAAGAAACACAAGAGTTTCAAATAATTGTGAAATCCCATAAATTCAGAGAATTGAATTCTGAAACAAATAGATTGCAAACAAAAACTGAAAGAACATTTCTGGTATACTGTGATTACCGTTTCTCTGGTTCATTAAAGCTCGGATTGCCAACACAAGAAGCCGCTGCATTAAGCTCTTCGTTAGACATGGTTGGGGAGCGAGATGGGTAGTTCGATGACAGGGAGAAGTGATGAAACAAAATCAGTACCGCCGACTGCAGGTCTAGTAACGTTTAATTATACAAGACAGGGCTAGGCAAACTTAACTAGAGTCAAAATCAAGACGAAGCTCGCAATTACAAGGGGAGAAGCAGGGCGTTGCAAGCAGGGTCGTCACAATGAAATCACGCCATTATTGTAATGAAAATAATTGCATAGTAATGTACGTTGTTGGGAAGGAGCCAAAGAAGAAAAATAGAAGAGATGACAGTACTAACCAGCCTATATAATTGTGAAAGTAGATTTCCGGAACCCGTGCTGGCGGATGATAATTTGTCCTCGTTAGGGCAGAGGAATCTATTATTTTGTCTAGTGCCGAGGCCTGATATGCGATGACAGAGGCCTGATATCCGATGACAGAAGCCATATATACGATGACATAAAAACGTGGATCACCGTATGGATATTTTAAATAGTGTTTACAATAAAATTTATTTTAATATATTAATCATTTATTTTCAGAATATTTCAACTATACGAGGACCAACATTTTAATATATTAATAATTTATCTTAAAATTATTTCAAATACACGTCAAAACAAGGTCATGCTTATCACACTTGCCTTTACGAATCTTATGAGGTACGAGGCATCTATGAACCCTTCTAGGATGTTTTTTTAATCCATTTTTATTGTCTTCACTCTGGGACATATATGGAAAGCTAGTTAGGGTTTCATGTTGTTTAGTTTAATTATGGAACATTGAAAAGTATGAACTAACTTTCACATTTAAACAAGGATTACAAGCAATTAATTAGGCTTAGTTTAAATATAGTTAAACTAGCAATTGCACCAAATGTTGCAAAGGAAACGCCGTAAGAAAGTGACATAGGAAATAGTATCGTAACAATGAATGTCTCACTATGCGGTTAATACTGAAAACCAATTCAACAATTTGAAACATTTTGAAAGCATACAAAAGATTAAGAACTATGTTTCTCTATTATATAAGTCAAATACAAAACAAAAGGGAAAAATTAAAAAAATCAGTAAATTGAAACTAGAATGCATATGGGCCAACATTATTGCATCTGCACCATGTCATCATATAGTTGAAATCTGAGTGTTTTGTAGGATTTCATTTTCCATTTATCGAAAAGGGGAAAAAAATCTAAAAAACCCTAAGAGTTGAATACCATACATGTTACTTCAACAAACATGAAGTAATCAAAACTGCAACATGTACTCGAATAGAGAGATTCTTCATATGAATCGAATAATTGATTGTGCCCAGGAGAAATGAGGGCATATGGAGTCAAAGTGTCAATCTGAGTGCATTGTTTGTTACTTTTTAACATTTGAGCTATAGATGTTGATAATGGGCATTCACATATCTATTACACATTATCATAGAGTTGTAACACATGAAGCCCAACAATATAGGGTATTGACAATATTGCCAGGTGGTAGTATGATCATATTGTGCCTTCCATCATCACTTGCAATACAACTTTTTTCTTTTGTTCTGATATCTATACAGAGGCATCTAAACTAAGGTTGTGGGTGCATTGAATTTAAAATAGATGCTAGCGCAAAATATATCAAAGCCATCTAAATTGAGGTTGTGGGTGCATTTAATTTAAAATAGATGCTAGCATAAAAGTTGTGAGTTCAGAATAGATACACATTTAAATGAATAAATGTAGTGTGTCAGAGAAAAATTTGTGAGGAGTACAATTGATAGATTAGCATATATTCCTCTTCACTCCAATTCTATTCTCTTAACTCCAATTGTAGTGAGTTTTTTTTTAAATTTAAACAAACTTCTGACTATTTATGATCTATGCTAGTTTTTTAATATATTTATTAGTAGTTTTATCTTTTTAAGATGTTTGATATTAAATTTTGTTCAGTTTGAGATTTTATGTGTTTATTTGACAGTCACATCTCATACACCAATTATGATATTTCTGCACGAGCAACTTCTAGTCCAACAAAACCCAAATTGTGGCTAGCAAGAGTTTCCTTGGCCTTCTCCAACACAGACTACAAGTACTTACCCTGAGCTTTAATTAGGAGCTGCAAATGTTGTTGTACATGTTTCAACCATGTTAGATTAAGAAAAAGAGAAGAGTCTAACGACCCATCACTATTTGTAAGGACCTCATTCCCTACAGTGATCAAAATTATTAAGGTTGAAGGGTAGTAAGGAGAAATCCTTTGAGCCACCCAAGCTTGGCCTGTACTTAGGATTTCACTTATTCTTTGGACTTTCTCATTCTTAAGACCCATAATAACTGCAATGATTGTGTTGGAAAATGCTTGCAGTATAGAGGGATATGAGTTGTAGATCTTGAATCTATTGATAATGGTGTTTCCAAGCATCTTAGCTACCTGCTTCTATGATGGAAAATTGTCCCCCTCCATTCCATAGTTTACACCAATTCCAAGGTTTGGCTATTGTGATGCCTCCGCCTCATTTCCCCCTGCAATGTGCAATACCAAACAACATACAACCATAACCCACATTAACCCAATTTTCAGCCTTAATGGATGCAGGAACCCTTCAAATTTCAAAAACCCACATTAACACAACATGAAACCACTGATGCTTCAAAAGACAAAGTATGTATATATATGCAATGAATAATGAAGTTATTAGATCGGTTTCTTACCTGTTGAAATCATAAGAATAGAATTATAGACAACAACCAGTAGAGTTTTACATGAATGTAGTCTTTGACAATCCATCTTGAACACAGATATAGTCCCGAGAATTTCAATGTACCTCTAGACTACTACCCTTATTGGCTTAGAATGATCAATTCTTGCATTTTTTGTGCATTACACCCATACCAACTTCTTTGTCTGAAATTTGCTTCTGAATCAGAGACCAAGATACTGTCTAATCTAATCCACCCACAAGGATGAGTAAATTCCCATACAAATTCCTCCAGAACAAGCCTCTGGTCTGAATCAACTAGGTGTATACTATCTAATAACATGAACCCTACTAAATCTCTACAAAGATGCTACAACACCATACACACCACATGGCTATCTACTATGACTTGTTCTTTTACCTCTAACGTGCCACACAACCATTGTATGTAGATATTCAACCACAATTATGAATGATTGTCATAAAGTTCTCCAAAATGTTAAGCTTATTGAAACCATATGAGCTTTCCTCATGTTCCAACACAGTAGGTTGAATATTTTTGTTGTTGCAGGCAAAAAAACAAAAGCTTTGAAGGCTCTTAGACTACTTGCATCCTCTCTCCTTTAAACTTCAAATACTTGAGCTTCATAGTGATGGGTAAACTTCAGCATACAAGTTTCTCTACTCCAACCTCTCCCCTCATCGAAAATTTGAACCTTCATCATATGTAATCTGTATATGAATAAAAATATGTATATGGATTTGAAACCAAACAACCTGTAATAATTAACCACATAACTTGTTGGACTAGGGTGTCTTATCTTTTAACATTACCCTGGAAGACATGCTAGGTTAATGTACTATATTGCACTCCCTTTACATATTGGGATGCATTTTTTCATTATCCATGTTTCTTGTGATAGATGACACTGATACCTCTGGTTGTGGCGATGTGATGTAATCAAAACATGAGCCAACTCCCATATATTGCAACTCAACATGCGACTGTTGTCAAACATATAGTTTATTGTCAATTACTCCTATGAGGTAACCAAAATAAGGAGTTGTCATGATTTTTTTTATAAAATTACAAGTAGGTCCACAAAGTATGTTATCGCCACTTTACCAAATGGGGCACAACCAATGACATAAAGCTTTACTTGCAAGATTGCTGATGCAGCACCCAAAATTGCTTGTTCTCCAGTTAGAGCTCGATCATAGGGTATTGGAAGACGCATGTACCACCTACCTATATTTTTTTGGATCTAATGCATCCCACTCACTGTAACTACCAATAAATTACCATCTTTTTCTTTGAGGCAACCAAAATAAGGAGTTGTCATGAATTTTTTGATAAAATTACAAGCAGGTCCATGAAGTATCTTATCGCCACTTTACCAAATGGGGCACAACCAATGACATAAATCTTTACTTGCAAGACTGATGCGGCACCCAAAATTGCTTGTCCTCAAGTCAGATCTCGATCATAGGGTATTGGAGGAAGTGCATACCACCTATATTTTTGTGGATCTAGTGCATGCTAGTAGTTGTAACTACCAATAATTTGCCATATTTTTCTTTTATCTTGGCTCCTCTCAAAGTGTGGTGACGTTCCAATATCAAAATAAAGCCAGTCCTCATAACAGCCATACAACTTTTGTTGCTCCAAGAACTTGTAGCTATCATCATGGGATAGTACAATACAAAATCCACAAAGAAATCTTGATTCCTACAGTGGCAGAGCTTAAGTGAGACAATTGTATTTTATAATTTTAAACTATTTTTGCAAAATAAGTAGTTTCATAAGGATTTTAAAAAATATAAATTATATATTATTCATTTATTTATAATTTGTATGTAATACAATTCCTATATTCATATTAATTTTTTTATGACATTAATAACCATTTTCTACTCAAGCATTTTATTTATAATAATATAATCATCTCTCTATAAGTGTGTAAGAGTGCAATCATATTGTCGCATTATATAACATGAACATCTACAATCTCAAGTTTGATTACTTATGAAATAAAATAATTAATTTTCATCAAAATATCATAGCTTATTCCAAATTGAAAATTAGATGCAAGTTAACCAACAATAAGTTTCCTTCTACTAATTAAAGAAAACCACATTGATGTTTCGAGGACTCCATTATTAAAATAAATAGTCTTCCTATATCTCTTTCTTCCTCATGGTTATGCACCTATAAGTACCAACTTAGCCTCTGTAAATACCAACATCCCTTCAGAGTGAAAAGGTCCTAACTAAATAAATAAAATATAAATTTACTATTAGAGTTGTTTGGTGTTCATGTGCCAAAGATTTCAAAAGCCCAGGCATTTAAAAGTAAAGCTTTTTGTTGGAGAAGAGTTCTTTTAATTTTATAAATCTTTAATCTTTGCCCTAATTGGGAAATTGTTGATATTTAAGTATTTGATGAAAAATAACTTTAAAAAAGGGAAATTTATAAAACAAAGAAAAAGAAAAAGGAGCGTCCATGGAAATTGGAAAATAGAGAAGTCATGGAAGAACATAAAGCCAAGGCCAAAGCATATTGTTAAATCGTTCTGACCTAACGTCGAAGGGAACAACTACAAAGTAAATGTAGTAATGTAGAGCTCACAACTTGCAAAATTTAAGGCAGATCCAACAAGAGACCGCTCAGAGAAAACACGAGGAACAAGGACCACACAAACAAAAGGCGGTGGCAAAACCGAGAAGAGAGTCAAGATTTGAAGCCAAAGTCATTTTTGAGAGAAATTTTTACTATCACAGACCCACTTTAGTAGAGAACACGTCAAAGGCACTGGCTAGCCCAAGAAAAGTTGGAAGTCATTTTCATCAACATTTTTTACTATTGCAGATTGTGTTAGTAGAAAACATGTCAAAGGCAGTGGCGAATCCAACCCGAGTTGAAATGTGAAATTGAAAGTCAATTTTGTGGGCAAGTTTTACTGGTAGACCTACGTTAGAAGAGGAAACATCCAACTTACAAGAAGGAAGAGCAATATTAAACCAAAAAATATCCAGACAAATGACGTGCCCTTTAAATGATGAAAACTCTGCCCACATCATTGGCTTCAAGCCCAAACTCCTGAAACTATAAGCCGAATAGCAGAGGGTCCATGTGGTATCTAGTTTAATTCTTTAACACAAACACGCATTTAGCACAATAGTCGCTCCCAAATCCCTGCTCCCATGCTTGCAAAGTTTACTTACAAGGGAAAGACCTATTAGGATAGTATCAGGGAAGACCACAAATATTAAAGGCTTGTAACCAATATGATGTGTGCCCCACCAAGAGGCTCTGAAGAAACACTGTCATATGATTGAAATGTAAGAATTTCACCACTCGGTAGGAAGCAATAACATGGACAGGGTAAGTTCACAAAGCCCGTGTTTATAATCTAGAGTAATATAAACTATCCCTGAGAATAGATGTCCTACAAACCTAACAGTCTTCAAACTGTTGGTTGTATCAAAGTTGAAAATGCATCACCTTAAGGTCGCCCTTACCGACCCACCATAGCTGCCCATTCTCCTTCTGCTTTAGGCAAATGTCTTGTTCTACTCATAAGTTTTCCCCATATACAAACCAAGTTCGGCGTTCCTTCCAGGTATATCCAAGCTTTTATCTGCTTCTTGATAAGAATCAAAAGAAGAAAATATGGGTAATATGGCGTCCTAGTTAGTGATGCTCATAGGCATGAAAGACCGAGAGGAAAATATCTACCTAGTTCTCTCAGATGGCACCCTTCAAATCCTTCAAAAACCCCTCACCACCCCCATATCATGTAGGAATTCCCTCAACATTTGGTCTGTCACTCCGATTCATTCTACATCACCCCCAGAAGATGCCCACTCTTTCTCCAGATGAGAAATTGAAGGTGGGCAACAAGTACTTCCTTCTACCACTACACTTCTTTCAGTCCCCCTTATCTCTCCTATCGCTAGCTTCCTTAATATCACTGCCACTACCCCCAAAAGCTCAATGTAAGTCCGCCTCTCACCTATCAACTCCACTTCGCCTCATCAAACGTGTTATTATTTTCTGCGACCCTTTGGAGATTTAGAAAAGTGATGTTGGCAGAGGCCTTCATGTCAGATTCTGTCGAGAGTTTATCTCAAATATTTTGGAAGACAAAATGGTTAACGTTGATGAATGTGGCAAGTCAATGGGTGGGGATTCTACAGACAATGAGCCGGGTAGGCTTTGCAATACCCTCGAATTGCCGAAAGATTATGTTCAGTTGGTCAAGTGCAGAGGCCAATGTTGGAGACTGTCAGGTTAGGCAGTAACTCCATAAGGCAAAAATGATTCGTGTCTATTATTCCATTAGGTAGGTCTTCATTATATACATGAGGGAGAAACTGTTCAGTTCATCTCCCGATGACTGTTCATATTTCTTATTTATCTATTTACATATATTTACCCAATCACAGGGATTAGGTGTCAACATTCCCCCCCTTAATCTGAAGGGATTTTGGTGAGTCCTAGCGTCATTCTAAATCGTTCAAGCTTTTCTTTTCCAAGCGCTTTGGTGAAGATGTCCACAATTTGCTCATTTGTGGAACAATGACGAAGATGGATTGTTTTGGCCTCAACATGATGTCGAATCAAATGATATTTAGTATTGATGTGCTTCATTCGATCATGGAACTTTGGGTTCTTGGCCAACTTTATTGCAGAGGTATTGTCAATCATGAGTGGAGTTGATTGTACTTGTTTTACCTGCAAATCTTCAAGAATTTTCCTGAGCCACACAATTTCTTTTGTTGCTTCAGCTGCTACCACGTATTCTGGTTCTGTTGTGGAATCTGCTGGAACTGATTGTTTGTGTGATCTCCAGGAGATAGCTCCTGATCCAATACTCATAGCATATCTTGAAGTAGATACCCCAGTTTCTTTGTCTCCATCAAAGTCTGAATTAGAGTATCCAATCAAGCTGAAGTCGTCCACCTGTGTATACTTGATTCCAAAGTCTTGAGTTCCCTTCAAGTAACTTAGAACTCCTTTTGCAGCAGACCAATGTCCCTTGCAAGGCTTTTGCATAAACCTAGAGAGGATTCCAATAGCAAACGAAATGTCTGGTCTGGTAGTAGTTAGGTAGTTGAGACTTCCTACAAGTTGTCTTTACTTTGTTGCATCCTCAAATTATTTTCCTTCAATAGATGTGAGCTTTAAGTTTTGTTCCATTGGAGTAGTAACAGGATTGCACTCTTTCATGCCAAACCTGTTCAACATATCTCCAATGTATTTCTTTTGAGAAAGAAATATGGACTTTGGATGTTGGGTTACTTCAATGCCAAGATAGTAATGAACATAGCCTAAATCAGTCATTTCAAAACTTTTCCCCAATTCCTTCTTTGTGGATGCAATGTAGCTTTCATTGTTCCGTGTCATCAAAAGATCATCTACACATACTACAAGATATACAACTGTTTTACCAAATTTCTTGACAAATAAAGTTGCATCATCAAGATCATAATGTTTGAAATTGAGTTTCAGAAGATGCTCAATTAGTTTTTCATACCATGCTTGTGGTGCTTGTTTGAGGCCATACAAGGACTTCACTAGTTTGCATACTTTATGTTCATGTCCTTTCACAGCAAATCCTTCAGGCTGGGACATAAAAATATTCTCTTTTAGATATCCATTTAAGAAAGCAGTTTTTACATCCATTTGGTGGACTTTCCAACCGTTCTGAGCTGCTAGTGAAAAGAGTGTCCAGATGGTAGCCCATTTTGCTGTGGGGGAAAAAATATCCTCATAATCGATCCCTTCCTTCTGTACAAAACCTTTTGCCACAAGCCTAGCTTTGTGCTTGTCAAGTGAGCCATCATCTTTATACTTGTTCTTGTAGACCCACTTGCAGCCAATTGGTTTGGTTCCTAATGGAGGATCAACCAGCTTCTAAGTGCCATTCTTTATGAGGGCATCATACTCCTTTTGCATTGCTTCTTTCCATTCACCATGAGAAGCAGCTTCTTTGAAGGAAGTTGGTTCAAAATCTGTAGAGAAGTTCAATTCACAATCATAAGAAACATCCATATCAACAGGTGAATTAGAGTCATCCACATCACCTCCATTTTGCCGGTTTGAATTTCTAGTTCCTGTCTTTCCGACCTCATCAGGATGAACACTTTCAAGTGTCTTTGTCAGACACTTTGGGGGACCTTTTTTAGATGGTCCAGGCTGCTCCGTTGATTGAGTTGGGACTGAATCAAGATTGAGTCTCCCAATTGTATCAATCACATCACTTAAAGCATCATCCGTTGTTGGAGTTTCATGCGGGGGAGAGTGTTCTTCAGAAGAAGATTCCACATGTTAATCTAGTATAGGAATCCCCCCTTCAAGATGTGGAACCTAATTATCAAATTCTTGAAATGATTTTGCTTTTGCGAATCTATCCAAGCGATCAAGTTGCCGCTCAACAACATTGTCATTTTTGGATGATTCAAGAAATATTACATCTCTAGATACAACAAACTTCTTATTTACTTCATCATAAAGGCGGTATGCTTTGGAGGTGTTTGAATACCCCAGAAAGATGCACTTACGACTTCTAGCACCAAGTTTGTTTCTATGTACCTTTGGTATCAAGGCATAACAGGTGGAACCGAAGACCCTGAGATGCTTTACCGAAGGAACATATCCATACCGCATTTCATATGGGGTCTTGTTTCTTATAGCATTAGACGGACAACTATTCTTTATATATGCAGCACATAGAAGAGCATCAGCCCAAAACATTATCTTTACATTTTTGAAGAAGAGCATGGATCGTACCATATTTAAGATTATCCTATTCATTCTTTCAGCTACACCATTCTGTTGGGGATTATAAGGCGCAGTTGTTTGATGTTTGATCCCATGTTGGCGAAGATAGTTTTCAAATTCATTTGATGTGTATTATTTTCCATTATCAGTGCGAATAAACCCAATATGAGATTGTGCATCATTTTCAATCCATTTATGAAAATTCTTGAATGTTTGAAAAGCATCAGATTTTTTCTTCAATAAATAAACCCAACACATTCTGGTGTAGTCATCAATAAATGTCATGATATATTTATTTCCATTTGTAGAAGGAACAAGCATTGGACCACATAAATCTGAATGAATGAGTTCAAGTTTTCTATGTGCTCTTGAATGTGAATCATGAAAAGACTGTTTGCTATGCTTTCCTAGAATGCAAGCATCACATTGCTTAAGTTTCTTAGGAATTGTAGGCAAACCAGCAACACCATTTTTCTTCAACAAGCGGAGACTGTCATAGTTCAAATGTCCAAATCTAGCATGCCATAATAAACTTGATGGAAGTGTACCTTCTTCATGATGAGAATTATATGAGAAATATTGTGCACAAGCAGAGGTTCCTTGTAGCTTAAGAAGCCTTTCTTCTTCTATTCCCCTCATGACAAGTGAGTGGTCAGATGCTTTTCTTATCTCAAGCTTGCCATCAAACATATGAATGGATTGACCTTGCTAGCGGATGTGGACCAAGGACAACAAGTTTCTCTTGAGTTATGGGAGATATAGAACATGATGCAGAAGAAAGTCTGGAAGACCAAGCAGTTTAATCCTGATTGTGCCAAGCCATGATGGCTTGATTTTTTATTGGTCTGCAAAGTATACCGCTGCATCAACATTGTCAGTGAAATATTCAAAAAAATATTTTCTATGAGTCATGTGGTAGGTTGCTCCTGAATCAAGAAACCAATCATTTTTCCAAGAAGCAAGTGAAGCATTAAATAAATCTTCATTTACTCCAATGTTACATTCTGCCACAACATAGTGAGCGGATTCAGGTGCTTTACCTTTGTCTGTATCATCAGTTTTACCTCTCTGTTGGTTTCTTTTCTGCTCAATTTTGTCCCATGGTAGCTTGCATGTAGAGGCATCATGTGATCTATTTCTTTTGCAGCGTATGCAGTACAAATCTACCTTTTCTCCTTGAGGATGTCTGCCCCCCTACTTCTGAAATATCTTCCTCTTCCTCTTCGACCACCTCTTCCTCTTGTAGAATCTTGAGCGGGATGCTTTTCTTTATGAGCAAGGCATACAACCTCTTCAGAAGATTCAGGGGTTGTCTTCTTTCCAAAAGCTTTCTCTCTTTCAGCAAACTTTTTCACAAGAGAGCAAAGGTTATATCTTTGAGATTTCCATTTGCTTGCAATGACACAAGATAATTGGAGTAAGTAGGATAAAGTGCCTTGAGAAAAGCAATAAGAGGAATATCCAATTCAACCTTAGTGGATTTGATATCATGCATTATAGACTTTACTTCAGATGCAAGAGCAAGAGGATCATTATTTTGCAGTTCAAGAGTGAAGAGTTTAATCATGAGTTGAACAACTTCAAGTGCAGAATGTGAGTCATAGATTTCTTTCAGCTTTTGTAAGGCTTCAAAGGCAGTTGAATATGACGAAATATGGCGACTCACCCCTTCATTTGCAGATGCTGCGATTAATGCATAAGCTTTGCTGTTCTTGTTTTCCCAAATGACGAGCTCTTTGTCTGAGGTAGGCTGTACTGGTTCATTGTCTTCATCTCCGACACACACTCCTTTCCACAAATCATTGAAAATGAGGGTGTGTTTTATCATCTGGGACCATTCAGGATAGTTCTTCTTGCCAGTGAGAACTATTCCCACCATGGATATGATTGAATGCATTTTGTAAAAAATTATTTCTGTTGATAGAAAAATACTTTTGCTAAAAAAATGCACTGTAGCAGCAATATTCTGAAAAATGAAATTATGGTAGCAATTGGACAAAGGTGTTATTGCAGGAGGTATTATATGGAGAACTGGTATGGAGAGAATAAAGATGGTCGAAGCTACCGCATGCACAGGAAAGGAATTGCACGAGTGGACATCATAGGCGTTAATTGCTACTCATCAAAGGACTTGTGGACATGGAAGAATGAAGGGATTGTTCTACCAGGCGAGAAAGTCAATAAGACGCATGACCTGCATGTCAGCAATGTGCTTGAGAGGCCCATAAATTTGTTGTACCAGAATGTTTTCTTCTATTTCTTATTTTGCAACGTATTTTATACAGTATTATCTAGGCGAATGAAAGCAACAAGAAACATGGTACACAAACATGGGAAATCAACTGCTTTAAGTTGCAATGCACGAATCAGGTGTTCCTTGTCTGCTATAATATGGAGTTTGGCCACATGGATACTATTGATTCATGCCTACAACACCTTAACTCCATCAAATTCTAACAAAGTAGATTCTCAGGTGCAATAGTATCGCCTTTCCATGTACATAGAACATTACGGAACAGCACTAGCAACATCGCTTCAAAACACAGGAAGAGCCCTTCTCAATTTGACTTTACATAACTTTCGGGTCAATCCAATAAAATCCTCCTCGAATAACTGATAGAAGGTCTGAGTTATGTAAAATTTATCTCGAGGGTGACTTATTCACACGAATTTGTGAAATCTGGTTTCTAAATAGGCACAATCCTTCAAATAACGCACAAGAAAGGCACTGGTAATATCTAGCTATTATAAATTTGTGTTGCAGCTTGTCAGAACATTACATTACAAACAACAAGGAAGTATGAGCGTGGGAGCAAGCATGGTTCACTAAGTATGAGCACGGGAGCAAGTGTGGTTCACTGTGTATGAGTGTGGTAGCAAGCGTGGTATGGTGAAGTGGAACTGTTGTATTAACAACCGCAACTGTATTAACACTGTAGTTGGATTAACACCAGAACTGTATTAACCCGCAGATAATATGCGAAAAAACGTGAATGGGAACGGAGGTTGACAATATGGGCGGTGTAACCATGAACCATACACCAGAACTGTATTAACCCGCAAATAATATGCAAAAAAATGTGAATGGGAACGGAGTTTGACACAACTCACAGTCTAAAAAAGAGGAGTTGGCATACTGTTCACCTTGATATATCAATGAGCTCAACAGAATACCAGCAGATATACCAGACATCTCCTTCGGCTTCAATGCAGTAGCATTTAATCTTTCACAACTTTCACGTAGAGATTTGGGACATAGAAATTATGTATTGCAGCACAAATTTTCTGTCAAAGGAGAGGGGCAGAGGACAGACTGCAAAAAAATGGCAAAAGGGAGTTACAATGGCAGAAAGGGATGCCAAAAATGGAGCTAGCTCTAATACCATGTCAAGCCAGGCAGTAACTCCATAAGGCAAAAATGATTCGTGTGTATTATTCCATCAGGTAGGTCTTCATTATATACATGAGGGAGAAACTGTTCAGTTCATCTCCCGATGACTGTTCATATTTGTTATTTATCTATTTACATATATTTACCCAATCACAAGGATTAGGTGTCAACAAAGACCGAAACTTGAGACAATCACATAAAATCCACATGAATGCATGCTTATGCAAAAGGAAACTAGTCTAGGGAACAACCTAATAAATAGAGCTAAAAACTTAGGTACCCTTAGCATGTGACAAGGCGTGAGATAACAGAATTAAAACAAAATTTCTTAGTATCACCAGCTTAAAGTAATATTAAAGATGAGCCTGGTTGAAAAGCATGGCCCTCACTCACAGCTTCTAAGCCAAAAGAAACTCAAACCAATTAATTGATTATGGAATTAGATTCCTGAAATTACATTTCAAGTCTCCCAACTTCAAAACAAGGAAAAACAAATTATAATTAATTATGAAATTCTTTGAACCCTTGAGAGCTGCTCTATAATCTCAGCTACCATATCACAATGGAAAATAGTGCATTGAATCGTGGGATGTTTGCCGACAGTTCATACTTTTTATTGAAAAGAGAATAGAATGGAAAATTCACTAGCACAATACTGTAAGGAGCGAAAATACATATCCTAAAACATTCACTTCTTTTGGTTTTCTTGACATTGCATTATACTCAGTGTGTTGATTTTTTATTGGTTGGACTTGTAAATAGAAAAAATGGATCTATAATATCACTTCAAATGGTACCTTGTGTTTAGCTTTGCAGATGATGCAGAGTTTTGTTGTAGGTATGCACATAACATGAAATAAACTTAGTTCATTTAAAAAGGAAAATTTTATACACTTATGCACTAGAATATCTGAATATTATCTTCCTTATTGAACAAGTTCGAACCAGGGCCTTCCTAAACTTTTTTCCCTTCCTTGTCTTCCAATTACAATGAATGACCTTGTTTGTCATGGTTCCCTTGAGAGGCATGGAAATCATCATGGCACCCTTGAGAGGCATGGAAATCATCATGGCGCCCTTGAGAGGCATGATTTCCAGAATCTTGTTGTCCACAACGTCTGCCAAATTAAGAAATGAAAGCAAAGAATGGAGGAAGGGATGGCAAAGAACGGAGGAAGGGTTGTATACAATTTTTTTCCCTAACTTATTGTCATAGATATTATTACTTTTAAACCCTTAACCATTAGTTTTTGTCTTAATTACAAATTATTAATCTGATGGTGTATAATTTTTTTAATCGTCTAACATTTGATCTAATGGTACAGATAGGTAGAGAGTGGCAGCTAGGGGAGTTGTTTTCAAAGGGAAACACTTTACGGTTTAATTAGGTTAAAAAACAATAATAACATACAATTTTGTATTTGGGAGAAGGATAGAGAGTGAGGATAAAGATGAAGTGCGAAATTAGGAGGCCACCATAAGGGTTTAGGGTAAAAACCCTAAGTTTTACTGCAGCACCCTCCTGCAGGCACCCGGACCCGGACGACCGACAGATCTTCGTTTCCATTGCAACCGCATCTGTCTCCATCTGTCGGTGGTAACAACTAACAACATGGGTGATGTTATGGAGGTCGAGGAGCTTGATTATTCCGAGGATCCTTTCCCCGACCACGTCATATTTGGAAACCCTAACCTCATATTGCCGGCATCTGGCTCATCTCCCCCGTCCATTCCTGCTCCGTCAAGCACTGCGCCGGTGGTTACCTATCCTGGTCATAGTACAGCTCCGCTGTTCTTCGGGTCACTTTCCATTGATTCTCCTGCACTCGACTGCCCTCCTTTATCACCGGGAACTCTTCACATTCTCACTACAAACACTCCACCTTCACCCTCTTTTGATCCGAATCCACTGACAGACCACCTCCATCTGTCCAGTTCAACTCTTTTCACAGCTCCGCCAGAGGACCTCCAGGCATCCGGGGGTCAAAACCCTCCCATCTCTGCAAACTCCCCGTCGGGCTGTTTTGAAACCCCTACGGTGAAGGTCAAATCAGTGGCTCATACAACTCAGGAGGGCTCACCAGATCCGTTGTCGGACCATCCATCTACCCCACGAACTGGGAAACGGAAGACGAAGTGTGTGAAGGCTACCACAAAGGACATCACAATACGTTTTGGCGAAAGTTCTGCTATTGGGGAAGCTACATACATGGCTAACATTATGCTGGTTGGACATGTTCGAGGCCGAGCATACTCAGCAAACAGGCTCACCTTATGGGTCCGAGAGATTTGGGGAAGTATGCTTAAGGAACTACCTGAGGTGCAGGTATTGCCCAGGGGTTGGTTTGCTCTTCATTTTGCAAAAGAAAATTACACAGATCTGGTCCTCGCAAGATACTGGCATATTGAGATGGCCCCTATACTCCTCAAGAGATGGAGTCCCCTTTTCAACCCAGAGAGGGAGAAAATTGGGGCGGGACCTCTTTGGGTTCGCTTGCCAGGGCTTCCACTATAGTATTGGTGTGAGGAGGTTTTCGTCAGAATTGGAAATGCCCTAGGCACCTACCTAGACCATGACAGAACATTTGTGCAATCGAAGAACAGAACCCTAGCTCGCATTCTGGTCCATTTGGACACTCGCGAAGGTTTGGAAGAGAAAATCACTCTTCAATGGGGGAAATACACTCGGGTACAGATCCTGGACTACGAAGGAGTTCCCTTCCGATGTAGAAGATGTCACAGAGTGGGGCACATCTTTAAGGAATGCCCACTCATCAAAAAACCAGAGGATCCTCCGAGGGCACCTACCACTTCTACAGGGAATGAAGCACCGGCTCTGAATCACTCTCCTAGTTCGGGTCCACATCCTCCGGTCAGCAACATCACCCCGAGGATGGTGGAAGGAGTGCATAGAGTGCCATTCCCCCCCCCCCCCCACAAGAGCTCGTGCTGCAGCTGAGGCCGCAAAATTATCAGGTATTTCTCTGACCTCTTGCCCTACCTCATTTGCTTATTGTTCATCTCTTGTTTCATCCACCATTAACACATCTGTGGCTCACTGCACTATGGCTCCATCATTACCTTCCATCGCCACCACCACGCCATCTTTGCCCACTCTATCATCCAATTCCACCTCCCCATCATCAAACGGGAAGTCATCATCTCACAATTACAACCTCCGCTCTCGTTCTCACTCTGGTGGTCCCCCGTCTCATATCTCCGGTTTGGGACTTACCCAACCTGGTTCTGTCATCCTTTCATCTCACGGGAGAAAATCAAATCTATCCATAGCCATCAAACGGGCTGGGGCAGAGGTCGCCTCTGGTAGACAATCCACTTTGGAAGGGGTTCTTAGAGCACTGAACACCCTGGGCAGGGTTCCCCCATGAAGTGTCTCTCATTCAATTGCAGAGGCATGGCTAGTGCCTCCAAGAAACTAGCCCTGCGTAGACTTTTCGAAGTAGAGCCTTCTGACATCATCATGCTACAAGAAACCCTAGGTGAGGCCGATAACATCACCAGCACATTAATTTCCTTATCTCCTGGATGGAATTTTTTGGCCACGGATGTTGTGGGTCGATCAAGGGGCCTAGCCATTGGCTACAATCCTCGCAACATCAGGGTCTTAGCATCCTGGGGTGGCCATGGATTTATTGGCTTAGATATTTTCTCAGCGGAGCTTGGTCTAAACCTGAGGGTCATTAATATATATGGTCCCTGCCATCAGCGGGAAAACTTCTGGCAACATCTGTTAAATCTATCGATTTTTTCTCCTAATCACATCATTCTTGGGGGAGATCTCAATTTCTCTATGGGATTTGGAGAATCTTGGGGGTCACAAGCACAAGTGGACTCTATCACTGGCTATATGACCAACCTTCTGGAACAACACAATTTGGTGGATATCCCCATGAATAAGCCACTCCCTACTTGGCGAAACAGAAGGGTGGGGGATGCTGCACTAGCAAGGAGATTAGATCGTTTTCTGATAAAGGTCCCCCTTATGAATCAACTGCATCATTACAAACAATGGGTGGGTTCAGGGGGCATCTCAGATCACTCCCCCATTTATCTTGAAGTGTTTGGCCCCCATCCTAAACCAAAAGCTCCATTTAAATTTAATCATGTCTGGCTTCAGGACCCTGAGTACATAAACATGGTCTCGGATTACTGGAATGCCAACCCTATTGATAGACATGATTCCTTGACAAAGGGTTTCTGCCACAACCTGTCCCAGCTCAAGCATCTATCTATCAAATGGGCAAAAGAGAAACATCAGAGGGAGGAGCTATTATTATCACAAATTGAAGCTGAGTTGAGCATATTGCTCGATGACTGAAACCTGGGATTTACTTCAGCTGACGACAAAGCTCACCTGATTGAGCTAGAAAACCAAAAGGCAAGGATTTTGAAGGAGAAAGAGGAATCTTGGCGCCTCAGAAGCAGAGCTATATGGTTAAAAGCAGGAGATGACAACACAAGATTCTTTCAGAACTATGCAAAAGGTAGAAAAGTTTCAAATACAATATGGAACTTACCTCTACCTGATGGGGGAGTAGCTGACACCTTTAACAAACTCTCCCATCTTGGCACCTCTCATTTCAGGAATCTCTTCAAAAACCCTCCTGGGTCAAATCTGGTTGATATCATCAATGTGGCAAGACATTTTCCCATGTAAATGATGATGAGTCCGAGGAGCTAATTGCCCCTATTACTGCTGGCGAACTGGAAGGAACGATGAAATGGTTCAAAAATGACAAGAGTCCTGGGCTGACAGGTGGACAATAGAATTCTATCTTGCATTCTATGAACTTCTGGGGAATGATCTGTTAAAAGTTGTGGAAGAGTGTATAATATCCGGATCCATGTACAATGCTGTCAATTTGACTTTTATTGCCCTTATCCCGAAATCTGATTCCCCTTCATGGAAAATTTTAGGGGCGAATGTTCGCCCTTTGACGAAATTATGGGGTTTTAAATTTTTAGTGGGTGAATATTTTGTATCATAGTCCATTTTTACAAATCCCCTCAAATAGCCCACCTTATTTTAAGGGAGAGGGTAGAAAAGGTAAATTTAGCCCTTGAAATTAGGAGTTACAACCTTCCATTCACCCTAATTTTCAAGAATAGGTTTTATTTAAGTGAATCTTATGGGCCAAATACCATATTTATAAAAGAGGTATGATAAATTAATAAAAATATAAATAAATGAGAGGTATGGTAAATAAATAAAACAATTTTTATATTTACTCCATAAGTCACCTTATATACATGCAAGGGTGTAAACAAATAAAAATATAAATAAAGTGGAGGTATGGTAAACAAATAAAACATTTTTTTATATTTACTCCATAAGTCACCTTATATTTACAAACACTCAAAAAATGCATTATATTTAGGTGAAACCTATGGGAAAAATACTATGGGCCAAATACCATGGGCTAGATTATTATTAATACCATGCAAAAAAACATTATTAACCCTAATATTATTATTAATAAAAATAAAAATGGCACATGGTATTGACCCATGGTATTCATGTGGAATGTAGCCTATTTAAATGGCGGAATTAAACCAACATAGATCCATCTTTAGTTACTAAGCCCGAGAGGTATCAAATATCATGATATGCAAACTAGCATAGAGTGAAAAAATATTTGATCCCTCTCGGGGCTTGGTGGATCAAGAGTAAAAATGGATGTTGTAATTTAATGTATGTTAAACATTTTAAATTGGTTAAAATAAAAAATAAAATAAAAATCAATTATTAATTTTATTAATTTTTATAAATTACTAATAGTAATTGTTAAGCTCCAGGTTTATGATAACACATGGTATTCACCCATGGTAATACCATGGTATTCAAGTGAGCATAGACTATTTAAGGGGAAATTATATCATCTTAGATCCATCTTAATTCTGGGTCTACCGAGTGCTCAGAGGGATAAATAGATTTCATCCCCCTAAGAGTGGTAGATGTGGAGTTAAGATGGATATAGGTTGGTTTTTATGATAATGAAGATATTAAATAGGCTTAGGAAATTATATTGTAAAAACATCTTAAGGTGAATGGTTAAAGCTACATTTAGTAACTTCACAAAATTTAGTAAAAAATACCAATGTCTCCATTAATATTGGTTTTTAACTTTTTCTGATTTAATAAAAAAAATTCAAAACAATGAAACCTTATCACTCTTTCTGCATCACCCTGGCAGAAGATTTCTCACAATTTTACAAACGTTCTCAATATGATATCTTCATGAAAAACTTTAGGTACTGATGTTGGATTAGTTGTTTGAAAAATAAGTTGGTGTGTACAACCTTTCATCTTCTGTGCTATTCTTAGTTTGTCCTAATGATCTGTAGGGGTTGGAGCCACTACACCATATTTTCCTAAATGGTGGAGATTGTTCACCAAAAAGGAAATTAATGTACATGTTACAATGCTGTTAAAAAATGCGAGACCTATGAGGGTAGTGAATTATGCTAATAAGCAATTTAGATTGGGAGAGACGTAATTAAATTTTATTATTTAATTGAAGATTTTCAATTAAAATAATAATAAATCTACATTTATATATTCATATATTGATTGGAAGGATTCTCACAATGGTCACTTCTTTCAATTAGATCCCCTTCAAGCCCTTGGGATACCTAATACTTTCTTATATAATATAGTTGGGGCTTGCTACTTGTTGGCGTGTTGGGGTAAACAAACTTGATGTTTTTTTTTGTTTTTTTGTTTTTTTTTTTTTTTTTTTTTTTTTAATCTCATAGTTGGAGTCTATAGAATAAGAAACAAATTTGATAACTTGAAAAAAGTGGTAGCTTGACAAAAGTTGTAGAGAAAAGATTAATCTCTCCTACCTTTACAAAACTCATTGTCAATATCAACACCTACAAGAACTTTGTTGTGGAATATTATCAAAACTAATAGAAGGATATAAAAGAGTGTATTGTAAGAACCTTGACAAACACGGCCACTGAAACTTGGAACATTGTTTGTAGGAAAAGAAAATTATGTTTCTTTTTCCAAACATGTATGTTAGTATATTACAATTTAATGAATATGTTTTCTTATTATCATATAGGTTTTCATACTTTAACAAAACATTTGCCAAGACTTCACAATTTTTTATTATTCAGTAAAATATTTTCCAAGATCTTACAAGATTTTATAATTCAGTGAAAGATTCTCCATCACTGTACAAGATAATATAATCTGGTGAGAGATTCGCCAAAAAAATTATATATACATATTATATTATTGATAATTTCGCCTCCCATTTTTCCTATGTATAATGGGGATTAGCACATTTATTATACATATAAATTTAGGGTGGTTCTTAAAATTTTCCCTGTTCCCCTTCCTCTTTCAATGACTATAGGCCTATCTCTTTATGCAACTGTCTATATAAAATTATTTCCAAGGTCATTGCAAATCGTCTTTGGCCCATTCTTTCTCACCATATTGCCCCCCAACAATTTGCCTTTCTCGAGCATCGCCAGATCCATGAAGCTATTGGCTTGGCCCATGAGGCCATCCACTCGATCTGGACTAAACACCTAAAAGGTATCATCCTAAAGATCGACCTGGCAAAATCTTTTGACCGAGTCAGTTGGCTCTACATCAAGATGCTCCTTATACACCTGGGCTTCCCCCATGATTTCATTGCTTGGATTATGGCTTGCATCACCTCCCCTACCTACAGTGTACTCATCAATGGATCTGCCTCCCATTTCTTTCATGCTGAGCGGGGTCTCAGACAAGGCTGTCCCCTCTCCCCCCTACTCTTTCTAATTGTTATGGATGGGCTTAGCCGTTTACTAGCTACTGCTAAAAGAGATGGCAGCCTTCGTGGTCTCAAGATATCTGATTCCTGCTTCCTCACTCATCTCCTATTTGTGGATGATGTTCTCATTTTCCTGGATGGGAGCATAAGAGACACTCTCACTTTCTCCAAAATTCTCTCCCTCTTCTCGTTGGCTACAGGTATGCAGGCTAATCATGGGAAATCTACCATTACCTTAGCCCTCACTTCCATCCAAGAGTCACAACTTGCACAACAACACTTCCCTTATTGCATCATACCTCTGGACAGGGGGTTCAAATATCTGGGATTTTGGATTAAGCCTCTCAGCCAAAAAATTGCAGATTGGGTCTGGCTTGTCACCAAGCTGGAAAAAAGGCTTTCTAACTGGAGTCATAGATACTTATCCAAAGCTAGTAGATTAGTACTCGTCAAATCCGTTCTTGAGTCCACCCTTGTTTTCTGGATGGCATTAGCATGGATCCATATAAACATTTTGGCTTGACTGCAACTTTGTAGCAGATATCTCTAGAATGGCCACCAAGACAAAAAGATCTTTGCCTGGGTCAGTTGGAATAAGATCGCCTTGCCTAAAAAATGGGGAGGATGGGGGCTAAAAGACCTACCCCTATTTGCACAAGCCCTGGCTGCAAAAATGGGATGGACTCTATTGACTGGGCAGAATCTATGGACTACAATTTCATATCACAAGTACATTTGGCCACATCAAATTATGGATTGGGTCTGTATGCCGAGCTGGCCTAGAACTGGTATTTCATCAGTGTGGAAGGCCCTCCTACACTCCCTGCCTAGCATCAGAAACAATCTCGTTTGGAGAATAAATGACGGATCAAAGGCTCACATTGGAATGGATCCCTGGACTGGGGGAGGAGGTAGATTCCAGCTATCAAGAGAACTCATCCAGCACCTTCATTCTCATGAGATAAAGGTTATAGCACACATAGTGGATCCACTGAACACCAACATATTCACACAAGGATGGAAATCTGCCCTGCAGCTCGATATTCCACCACAGTGGCATCAAGAATGGCATGATTACACAAATGCACTGTGTGAATCACACATCAGGATCAAGGAAGGACCAGATGAACTCGTCTGGAGTCTTGCTGAGAATGGCATTTATTCTCCAAAGGTCGGATATCTCAATCTGATCTCACACAAATAGCCAGAGCAGACAACGTTTTGGTGGAAGAGTATATGGAAACTTGTATCGCCCCCAAGAACAAGACTGTTCTTTTGGTGTATTCTCAGAGATAAAGTTCCCACGGGAGAGTCACTATCTCACCAATCTTTCCATGGCCCTCACTGGTGTGTCTTATGCAAGAATTCTTCTGAATCGACATTGCATTTATTCCTTCAATGTAATTCTCTAATCAATCTATGGCAGAATATCTCCTCATCAATTCATATTACCGGGAAATGGGAGGGTGACAACATTGGTCGAGCATGGGAAAACTGGTGCAATCTTCATCATGGCACTAGATTACAATGTCTACCCTTAATCATCTACTGGCATCTATGGCTGGCTCAGAATCAAATTATTTTTGAAGACAGACCTATTTGCTGGCCGCATATTACTGCCCGAATCATATCTGCCTATCACGAGTTGCCTGAGCCACACAAACCTCGGCCTCGTAGACCACATGATCCTGCACCTATTGACAAAAACTCTCCTTGGGCATTCTTTGATGGTGCTGCACAGCACCATGGATGTGGTGGTGGATTCATACTATACATTAATGAACAACATTTCTACAAAGTAAAGATGGGGCTTGGTGAGGGAACAAATAATTTTGCAGAGCTCATTACACTCTGTCATCTATTGCATTTTTCATTGGGTCATAACTGCATGGATTTAAACATATATGGTGACTCAAAAATCATAGTTAATTGGTTCAATAATATTATTGTCTGTCACTCACACACACTCAGTAATATTTTGGATGAAGTGAATTTGTTCAAAGCTCAGTTTAACACTATTTCATGTAATCACATTTACAGGGAACATAACTGCAGTGCTGATGGGCTTTCCAAGGAGGCCATGGTACTTCCCCGAGGAGAGTGGATGATACAGGAGCAGAGAGGCTCCAATGAATATCGCTACTATCATCGGCCCTATAATGATCAAAACTACCACAAGGCAGAGAGCCCCTAGATTACAGTTTTTTGGCTCTATTTTTGATGGATATGCATGGCTCATACATTGTATATATTTTCACACAGGCTATATTTCTTGTATATATTCTTAGACCTTCAGCAAAGACAACACCCTGCGTGGTGTATGTGGAACTATTGTAGATGACTGACATATTGATGACTACAACATGAACTCAAAGTTTTTGGCAAACTGAACAACAATTTTGAAAATGCCCTCAGTGGCAAAGGACAATACACCATATGCTGAAAGCATCTACAACATGTAATTTTTCAATCATAATGAAAGATTACGATTTTTCTAGTGGAAAAAAAACATACAATTTTATATTAATAAAATTACAATTAAAATAGCAAGAAAACTCATGATTGCATTATCTTTGCAGAGATAATAAGAACTCTATTTGTAGATGGTTTTTTCCATAAAATTTAAGCTATTTCTTATTATAATTTATTGTTCACTTTCCTTGACTCACTACAAATGGTTCTCCAGATATTTGATATACACAATAATATATCTTTAGATAATTTTTTTTCCTTATTAATTTTGTCTATGGGAATGGGGTTAAATTTGATAGGTAATTATAGTCATTAAATTAATTGAGTTTTTTTATTAAAATTATATGAATCTAATGGTATTTAATATTTGTTTTACTTTGCCTAATGTTTTATATTTATTTTTACATGTTAATTAATAAATTATGTTATATATATATATATATATATATATATATATATATATATATATATATATATCTATATATATATCTATATATATATATATATATATGAATATTAAATTTATTATAATGTTAAAGCATATATAATTATTATCAAATTATATTTCAAATCAAATATAAAATTTGTGAAATAAAGAAGAGAGTGGCCATTAAGGTATATATATCAAATAACATGTAGAAAGATGAGGGGTTTCCAATCATTCTTTCTAGCCATAGGAGATAAACTCAATTGACTAATATTATATTTTTATGCGTGTGTGAGAATCAAGTTTATATCAAATAACTGAGAGGAATGATTATTATCTTCCATACCTAAATTTATTTCCACAACTTAAATAAGATAGTTTAATTAAATTACTACCTAAATCAAATATTTATATAATAAAAATTTGTAAATATGAAAACATATTTTTATAGGCATAAATTAAATATTTTCTATTTTAACATTTCTACATTTCCTAATACTCATTTTACTTATTACAAATAAAACCATCAAAATTATTCACTCTAAAGAAACATAAAAAACTAAAAATATGATTATGATGATGATGATGGTGGTGGTGGTGGTGGTGGTGGTGGTTAATATCCACTGAGACCAAATTGGTCTATCGGACCTATAATTTTCTTAGTTCTTAATTGTCTGGCTTCTCGTCTTTCTTGGTGAGATTGGTGTTGTAGCTCTCTTTTTTTCTCTACGGTCTTCCAACTTCCTTTATCTTGCATCTCCTTCATCTCTTCTGGTTCTTGGGACATTGGTGTCTTAGCTTCACAATTTGTTGTGTTTGTCCTTTTGAAGATAGTTCGAGAAGAAGTTTAGTCTGGGATATCTGCTTTGCTATTAAATGAAGATGTATTTTGTGTGGTATTCGAATCCTCATAACTGTTAATGCTTGAGGGATTGTCGAGTTCACTTTTTTGCTGTTGGGTGGGGCTTTCCCCCTGCTTGTCTTGAGAGTTGTTTCTTTCTTGCCAGATTTCTTGCGATTCAAAGTTTTTTGGAGAGTATTCTTCTTTGATGACAATGTAATGTTCTTTTTGTGCTCCTTCCCACCATGTAGATCTGTGGTGATTCTTTCTAGCAGAATTTTTCTGGGAGGCTTTTGGGCAATTTTTGGCTAGATGGCCTATCTCAAAGCAGGATCAACATCTGAAGAGGACACTTTCATAATCGAGTTTCTAGTTCCATACGTAGTCTTTACTTGTTAGGTTTATTCCAGATGGGAATCCAGCGTTGAAGTCCATTTCCACACAGATGCGTGCATAGGTGGTTCTGGCATATTCCTTTGTTTCTGGGCACCTGCAGTAAAATTTCCTAATTGCATTTCCAATGGCTTTTAGCGAGGAGAAATTCCAGAGATGCAAGGGTAGGTTTGGCAATCTCACCCAAACTGGTGCTGAGGTTATGACTGGTGTTGAGGGATCGAATGATGGGTTCCATGGCTTCATGAATAGACCTGAGTTTTCCCAAAACCGAGGGCCGGAATCTAGAATACATTGTCTGCTTTTAGGGTTTCCAAAATCTACTATAAAGAAACCCCTAGCACAGGGGTAGATATTAATTTCATCAGAAATGACAAGCTTCCATACCTCCGCTGGCAAAAATCATTGAACCGACAGATTAGGGCACTTTCAGAAAACTTCAAAACCTCATCGAGTGAGGCCTAGACCACCTGGATTTCAATTTCTTACATTGTAACATAGATTTGTAAAATCCCAAAAATCTAGTCTTTGTGAATGAAAAGAGACTATGTGATACTTAAATTCAAAAATAAATAATATCCTATTTCCAATAATCACAAACCACTTAAAAAATAATTAAAAATTTAATTTATTCCATTGAAAACTCAATTTTAATAATTCTAATAAAATAAAATTATATATATATATATATATATATATAATATTATTTTCTAAATATATTATAAATTTTATTTTCATTTATCAAATCATAAAATTAATTTATTAAAATAAAAAAATAAAATTTAATTAATAAATATTCCTAAATTATAATATTAAATATTTTAAATTTCAAATGATTAAACCTATTATCATTTTCCGCTCAACAAACTTTAAACTTCAAAATAATCAAACTCATGAGCATTTTGAAACAATGTTGAACCCATAAAACAAAAGGGACTTTAATTCTTCTGGATTCTTTTCTTTTGTTTTTTTTTTTTTTTTTTTTTTCAAAAGGTGGAAAAACCTATCAAACTCAGTTTGTCAAACCAACAGTGAGGACAGCCATCTCTGGCTGCTATCCGCGAATGTTAGTTTAACACATCACTGTTATCAAGGAAAACCACGCCACCTGAAATAACCCGCTGGTGGTCCGTAAGGGAGCAGGCTATCACTCCTGCCAGATGCCTCTGGGTCTTGGGCCGTTAACCTGTTTCCTTACGTCCGAAAGAAGCTCTTAGCAAAAATAGGGCATCCCAGGCCCATTCTGGATTCTTATTGTGCTAAAGCTTTTTACAATTTTTTATTATTATTTGTAATAAATTTATAAAAAAACAAAAATATCCTTGAAATTAAAAAAATTCCTTCTCATCAACAAATATCAATTATAAATTAATAATTATGATTTTTTTAAATATAAATTAATAATTATAATAAAAAAACATTAAATGCCTGCGTTGCCTTGACAGATTTGCACAATGAACGATGTGTTGGATTCTATTACTGCACCATAGAACTAGACGATTTACCATAGAAAAAGCCTTGATACAAAGCCTATACGAGGATGTGATGGCTTAAATATTTTTTAAGCAGCATGTTAAAAATATTTGATTTTATTTACATATTGGCATGTCAGCCCAAAGTGGCTGGGTTGTAAGCAGTCCAGTGCGGGAGGAGGACAAATTATAATCATTATACAATAAGAGAAATAAAACTATAGCCAATCAAATTTATAATAAATAAAATAAAATATTTTTCAAAAATAATTTTAATTATTTTATTAATGTCAATTTTAAAGAAAATAATTTAATTTTTAAACTGTGGAACTAATTTAAAGTCCACCCAATATTGATTGGATTTATCCTGTGCCCTGCAACCGCAGAGGTAATAATAATAAGTTTTTTTTAATTAAAATTATTGAAATAAAAAATAATAATAAAATAAAAATAAAATTTTAATTATATTTAATATTATTTTGAAATTAAAATAAAGTTATTTATATAAGAAAGAAAACTAATGGAAAAATTGAAAAAATTAAAAAGAAGGGAGATAACTATCATTTGTATTAAAATGTGCAAAGATAGGCTTATATTTTGTTTGGTTTTTTTACCTTTTGAATAAAATTATTTTATGTATCTAACAAGTTAGAAGGAGAATTTAGAAATTTACTAAGCTCATTTCAAGAAAGTAAGCGCACGTAAGGGTACTGCTGATAATTTGGGCTTATAGTCAAGTCTAGCTTGGGTAATCTCCTCGATAATGAGTTGTTTCCAAGAAGCTTGGGGCTTTACGCACAGTTGGACTTGCACCCAATGCCGGTTGGGTAACCTCTTACCCATGGATGGGTTGTGAATATTCTAGCATGGAATTACACTAGAATTTCATTAGCAATTTATCTATCAAAATTATTCAGTGTAAAACCCTCCCAACCATTGAAAAAGTGTTCAATGTACAAACCATCCCAACCATGGAAAAAGTGTTCAGTGTACAAACCCTCCCAACCATGGCGAGAATATGGAAACTTGCCACCGAAGTGACAATGAGAATGTGGGAGCCTAGTAAGCAACCTGCAATTGAGCAAAAATGTTATGCATTGCTTTTGGGGGTGTGAATATTTCATTCATGTAACAAATTACATTCCGATTTTGCCAAAAGAAAATGAAATTTTCCAAAAACCTAGTTTCACAGTTAGTTTGATTGATTTTGTCTATTGCTGGACCTAGAAGAAACCTACAAGTCAAATTTTTAATAAATGCAGAAGTTACCATTTAAAGAAACAACATCTGCAACACCAATTGGAGCAAGCAAGAGTAGGGGGTTTTCTCCATTGGTAGAGTTGGTTAGGGAGGCATTTTTGAGGCAATCAATTAGGAAAGACTTGTCAGTGCCAGTAGTGCCTCAGATGTGCATCGTTAATGACATGGTAGAGGCATTGTTGGAGAAGTGGGAAGAAATGATATTGAATGCCATGCTCTAACTTGGGTACAAGGAGGAAAAGGAATGTGGATATCTGCAACTATATATAAAGCAATCATATTACTCAAGTTCATAAAAGAGTAAGGCAAGAATAAACGCAATTTCCATTGAGCTAGTCAATAATAGAGTTGAAGAAAATACATATAAGAGGGATAGAGTGAAGGTGAAAACCTTAAGACTGCAGGAAAAAAGCATAAGAGGAAGAAGAGTGAGCTCTCCCTGAATTGATGGCACCAACAATTCTAAGCTATCAATGGAGCAATCCTAGATGATAACGTTGAGATTGGAAGGTATTTGTAAAAGGACAAACAGACTACAGTGTCAAGCAAGAAGAATGGAAAAAGGCAACTAATTAGAAGGATGGTCATGGTTGATTTAGTCTTGAATCTTGGCCGATGGTTAAATGCACAATAAACATATGTCATATAAATTTTGATGATTTCCATAAAAGTCCTCTTTGCTTTTAAATAAAGGGAATGTTCCAAAGATAACTACCTTATAAGTTCAAAGATCACATATGGGAGTTTACAACATTTTGTCAATGGTGGCATAGCTCATTCAAGGTAATCAAAAACAAAGAGGGGAGGAATATAAGACAAGGTTGTTGAAAAGTAAGCAGACAAAGAGACTGTAAATAAGAACGTGAAACCACCAAATGATGGAACAAAGGAGGGTGCCACAAAATACATTTGAGACACAAAGATATCATCAAAATAAATCATATGAAATTTCTCATAGATAAATCACAAAAGACAATTTTACCTTCAATGCAAAGAAACCTTCCCATGCAGATCATAATGAACTAAAATTTTGATATAAAGATGTGCAGAAAGAAATATCCTGATAAAATGTCCCATTAAAGACTGAGCTCTACATTCTCAGACTAATTAGTATGAGAAACCAAGGCCTTCAATAACGATAAGAACTCAACCACAATTATGACATAAATTTAGAATTTTGTATAACCAGCCTCCATGTTACTCTTGAGTAATTATGTGCTTAGGCACATGGTGCACACGAGTACTATCTGCATTGAGCAAGCAATGCCTTTGGCCAAATCTATAACAACGTTGAAGAAACAACAAGACAGTGAATATCAGAATCGCCTATCCATGAGATAGACATTTGAATCCAAATGGTAGCAAAATGAGAATAACACCTTCCAGTAAAAGAAGTTGTAACAAAGGCATGCACAGAGGAGAGGATTTTTTGCTTATATAATATGTTACACATCAAGCAAGACTACCAACCTCTAGAAAAAACATCACATGTTATAGTTTAGCCAAACGCCACTGATAGAGATTAACAAATAGTTTTACAATAGTTTTCTCTTTCCCTAAGGTCAAAACCCACACCAGGGAATTATTGTATGAATACAAGAGGAGAATGGATGCACTATTTTGAGCACAACAAAGGCCAACAAATTTCATTGATTTTGACACACATTCAATAGATCTCCACTCTCCGAATCTAACAACTTTTCTTAAGGATGAACATCAAAGATTGGTACTCACCTTCAAGAATACAAAGAAGCAAGCATCCTCTAAAGTGACCATAACCAAATACCATTCTAGACAATTTTATGGAAGTCGTGTTTGAAATCAGTCATAATTAATTTTCAAAGAAGATGAGTACCTTGGGAATTTGTAGTCCAATGGGAAAGACAAAAAAAACTTAACAAATTCTTTAAAAAAAAGCAAGAGAATATGGATGGGGCTATCACTAGGAATGCAGTCCCTTCATGTCACTCCAGAGGTTCCAAGTTTTGTCAACTCAAGCAACATCTAGAAAGCCAAAGAGATTTTTGGCTTTCCCTCTTGAGAATATATAAGGAGAAAATGAATATAGTATTCTTGTTCTGGAAAGAGGTTCAGTTGTGTATTTTCAATTTTGGAAACCAAAGAGGCATCAATTCATGATTTTGCTCCAGATCTAGATAACACAATGTTTCCTTTGTTTATTGAGAGTCCAAATGTGATTATACAAAGTTTTATGGTATTTATTAGAAATGTTGCATGCCCAAGGGATCTAACCATTTTTTATTGCAATTTGGTGTTAAGATAGAATAGAGATGAACATACTAGGTATGGCCAACAATAGTGAAGGTAAGTTTAAAAGATACTTACTCCTACTCCTCCGATGGGACTGATTCTATTGCCACCTAAAAAGAATTGACGAGCTGGTATTAAATTTAGATTCTAAACCCCACTTACTTGCAATTTTTAAGGTTGATAAGTTAAGGTGTTAATTTTGTTTTTAGACCATTTTCTTTTCTCATTAGCTTGGATCACAACAAAAGAAAAAGGGATGCAAGAAAACCAAAATGAATGTAAGGCTACTGCAAATTACATATGGCCAACAAAATATATAACCTTATTACCTTAAAATAGTGTGGTTTGGAAGGGTACATGGATAAGTCAAACAACATAGAATAACAAGACCATTGTCTCTGTTTAACAAGCATTTTGATGGCATCTTAAAAAACTTGTATACGATAATCATATGACTAGCATTGAAAAACTGTATAATTAATATGGTGCTTCTAAAAAATTGATTTTTAAAACTCGCCTATAGTACGAATTCAGTGGTTTTATTTGTGAAAGATTCTCTATGGTCTCTTACAATACATCGATAAAATAATTCAAAAGAGGCAAGGCTCTAGAAAATAATCCTGATAATTTCTATTGAAACCATTCATATTGTACAAATGACAAATTTGCCAAAAATGTGAAAAACATGATCCAGAATACATTCCAACGTTGCTACCTCTATTTCACAAACAACTAATGGGAATAGCCCCTCACCCAAAGAGTGATATGTGTCTATGTTACCAGAAGAGGAAAAATGGAATAAAAGCAAGAACATAGTGAGAAGCAGAGCTAGAGGGTTTCAGGAGATAAGAAACATAAACCCCACCCTCCTCGATGTATTTTACACATGAAAAATTGATTAGTACTGCACTCATTTAGTGTCAAGATAGGAATAGATACAACAACAGGAACGAAATGAAAAACAAGTCCCCTAGTCATGTTTTTGGTAACATAAATAGGAATATAAGATAAACCTACGACAAGGGGAATAGGCACACAGAAAATCAAGTTGTGCATTTGAGTCTACAATGTTATAGCCAATGAGAAATAACTATATAGATACTTAAAAAATATGGTAACTGGGAAAAAAAACTAACCTGTTACCCCTGATTTTGAAGCAGGCCTCTGCACACTGCTTTTGAGAAACAACCAAATCATCCTTGCAAGAATAACCCAACACAATAGATGCCCCTACCTCTTAGTTGGTCTCCAGAGTAAGATGGCATATTCTACACTCCTTCTCAGGCCGACTCCAAATTTTGTCTAATTGCCTCCCTTGATCAGAAGGCACATTCCCTTATGGTGCCTTCACCTCGGGTTTAGGACCCTTCTCAAGATCTACATTGGAACTATCAGAAAGAGAACACCTTGCGAGATCTGACATTCATGCAATATCAAGATCAAAAGTAATAGAATAATCATATTCATCATCATAAGTTCCTCCATTTGAATCATATTGTGAATTCCATGACTGATCTTCAACATCAGAATAATTTGGATTGTCTGCACTACCATCCACAGATGGTCTGCATGAGATGGGTTCCTCCTGCTCCTCATATGCTAGAACATTTCTGGACTCATCTTTAACTGTAGAAGTTGAAGACCTCTCTATGCTAACACAGAATGGGCTACAAACTTCGACTTACTCATCAATATGACTGAAAAAGGCCTTGTATTTCTCCCATTTCTCTTCATAACTCTTATTTCTCGCACTTACTATGTATATGTGCTTAGGGACCACAACCAACAAGTAATACCCCAACAACAATAACGCTCACTTATCATTCACTATGTGTTGGGATGCACCCAATATTATCGAAGAAAATATCAAGTCCAAAATTGTAAGTTTGAGAAATCTCCTTTGCAATGGCATGTGAATACCATAGTGCTATTCAATGCTCTGCAAGCAGGTATGGATGATGGGGCTTGATTGACCAATGACAAGGTGATGTGTACAAAACTATGCAACATATGTAACACCATTGTTAGTCACTTTAATTGTTTAATAATAAAACAGTCGAGTGCCACATTAATTATCAACCCGGGAAAGTCTGATTATTCCAAAGGTGACTACGTACTGTATGTACTCAATCTTAATGGTATTAAAAGCTGTAGTATAAACAGTCTACTATCTATTAAATCCCTACTCTGTGTTACAGCAGTTACAGTAGTTACAGCCTATTGCAGAAAATGAAGTAAGAACAAATAACTTAAAGGAAACAAATCTGCAAAAGGAAGTGATGGTTGTCCTGCAACAAAGGATTAGGACCCTATCCTCAGAGTAAGGACTTTCAACACCTGCCTCTGTTGTCCAGTTCACCCATACACTCTATAAATCCTAATCACCGGTGAGGCACTCATATGCAACATCAATCAGTTAAAAAGGAAAACAGAGTTTCAGCAAAAGTAAATATCATTAGAAGCAGTAACTGTAATATAAACAGAAATCACACACACACCACACAACAAAAAGAGATGGGTGAATCTTGTGATGAAGGTGGGCCCTGTCCTTCTCACAAGATTCCCCAGAACACAGGAATTAAAATAAAATACTCAGAATAGAATTGTATTCATCTGCCAATAAACCATATTACAAAAAGGAATTCAATTTCATCCCTTCACTACAAGTTCTGTGTTACAGTGTGTTCCCCTTCTTTCTCCCCCCTCTCTAATGTAGATGTCTCCTCTTTATAGAGGAGACATCTATTACAAAGATTTTCATACATTCTGACTCAACCCTTTTGTACCAAAAATAAGAAAGTTAGTTCTTGATAACAAAATATTGTTATAGTCATGAGGATCATGATCATTACGACCAATATAGTAATCGGTCAGACTCCTTTGCCGATGCAGATTTGTTACGCAAATCTCAACTGTTCCTCAAAGTGCGCATGTTGTTCGTGTTGTTTCAGCTTCACGGTTTGCGTTGTTTCTGCTATTTCAGCAACGACAAAATGTGATCCTGCCAGTTAGGCAGTTTCAACAATTAGTCAACACTTTAATCAACTTCAGGGAATAATTATAAAGATAGCATGATTACGTGTTGAATAATTAAACATGTAGCAATCAAGAAAGTTATTCTGTACCTTTTAGTGTGATTAAGCGAAAACACTAGCAAAGGCTTTCAATTAAGGGTTGAAGAGGGTAATACAATGGCAAACTATATAGTGAAAAATAGACAAAATGGGAACCTAACATCCCCCCCAACTGAAAATGTTGCATGTCTGCATGCAACGCCTAATCTGAGTCAGAATCAGAATACTGGGCTGAACAGTGTAGATTGCTTATACAGTAAGTGTAGAAAGTGCTGTCAACCATGTCTCTGAACCCTTGGGCATTCCAAATTCTTTTCCATGCTGCCAATTCTTCCTTTTTAATCAATGTAAATTGAGCCTTGTATTGTTCTCCAGGAATCCATAAGAGAGGGAAATGAAAATGGTAACCAATCCACCGTTCAGCACATTGTCTCATGCATTTTACATAATCAGGTATCCTTGAGATTGCTGCCTGCAGATTGAGGGGATTGTAGGGATGATATTCCCTTCTTTCTTTGGGACAGTGTTCCCAGAAAAATTCATTTGCTTTTATGGCCAGAGGTCCTTTAGCTTTGACATAATGCTGGCAGTCTTCCAAGATTGCTGTTTGCAGATTCCTAATGTGATCGGCCATGCCTGGCTCTCGCAGATTCCGTTGATGTTCCAGGAGGAAGATGGCTGAATTCTGTGGTTTCGGACGAATCCAGAGAAGACAGTTCTCCTCATTCTGTTGTGCAGACATGAAAGCATTCTGCCAACTGAATTGGTTGGCCAAAAAGGAAATAAAAGCTCTTATTTGAATATCACCACAAATAGGAAGTAAATTAATCTTTCTATCTTCAGGCATAGCCTCATTGTGAAGATAGAGTTCGCACAGCAAATTCTAATCATTGTTTGGTGCTTCTGCAAAAGTTTCAATGAATTGTTGTGGTGTAGAGACCTGGTGTGGCCTTCCATCCTTTATTGCTTTTAATTGGAGGAACGCTAAGCGTTCTCTCAAGAATACAGAATAATTAAAAGAAGGCTTTCTTGTAGCTAGTAAGCGTTGGACCAAATCGAAGATAAGGGACAGTCTGGCTTTTAATTGCTTATTTTCTTTGTGCTGTGCACGAGACTGTTCCATTGCTTCCCAATTCCTATAGGCATAGTTAAACCATAATGACTTCTGCTGTTGAAATGCCTTTCCTTGGGAAAGCTCGTATTCTGCTCTCCATGTGTTGCTTAATTCTTGAAAAGTAGAAGTCTGTGCATGAGCATCGCTAACACAGGGAGGTTTAGTTTGTATATGCACAGTTGTAAAAGATTTTGATTCTGGTTCCTGCTCATCAATAACTTGGGTAGGCCGGTATGGTTCTATTTCTTCTTCTGATTTCTGCTCATCAATAACTTGGGTAGGCCGGGGTGGTTCTACTTCTTCTTCTGATTTCTACTCATCAATAACTTGGGTAGGCCGTGGTGGTTCTACTTCTTCTTCTGATTTCTGCTCATCAATAACTTGGGTAGGCCAGGATGGTTCTATTTCTTCTTCTGATTTCTTCTCATCAATAACTTGGGTAGGTCGGGGTGGTTCTACTTCTTCTTCTGATTTCTGCTCATCAATAACTTGGGTAGGCCGGGGTGGTTCTACTTCTTCTTCTAATTTCTGCTCATCAATAACTTGGGTAGGCCGGGGTGGTTCTATTTCTTCTTCTGAAATCCTTGAAGACCCTGCTGGTTCTTGTGTAACAGCAGGGTGTTCCTTTTTAAATATAACAGGGTTGGCTCCAGTCAATGGGACTGCAATTATTTTATATCCTGCTTGAGTATATATATCCCCACATTCACTGCACATGTATTCACTGTATTGCTCTTTCTCTACACTCTTTTCAGCTTGAGATGCTACTTGAGCTAACATGTACAGATTGAGTTCTTCTTTATAGGCTTCCCTAGCCATTGCTAACTCTTTCTGATAGGCCTTAATTTCTGATTTTAAGAACTCATTTTCTTCTTATAGGGAGGCTAGAGTAACTAGGGCTTCTACAGTTACAGATTCCAAAGGAGAAGAGAATTGTTGTTCAGCATTAACTTCATCATGTGCGTCCCCAACAGGTGGTTCTTGTGTTTCACCTATTGGGTCTGTTTGTGTATCAGTTTCACCTAGGGCATTTTCTTCTTGCTCCCCAACAGGTGGTTCTTGTGTGGCATCTATTGGGTCAGTGGCTGGTTTTTGTGTAACAACCACATGCAGGTCGTCTTCTTTTTGCTCCCCAACAGGTGGTTCTTGTGTGGCACCTATTGGGTCAGTGGCTGGTTCTTGTGTAATAGCCACATGCAGGTCATCTTCTTTTTGCTCCCCAACAGGTGGTTCTTTTGTGGCACCTATTAGTTCAGTGGTTGGTTCTTGTGTAACAGCCACATGTCCTATATCAGCTTGGATGTCTGGTTTGAATTTGTCGACAACTGGTTCTTGTGGAGCAGCTACCTCTGTTGAGAAAAATGATGTTACAAAATCGTGAACACTTTGAATTTCGGCATCTGAGGGTGAAGGAGGTGAAGGTTCAGGGCTATGGGGAATACGGGGATTTAAAATGATAGGAGGAACGGCCTCGGTTGCTGCAAACAACCTTGTTTGTTGCCGAGGTAGGGAACCAGGAGAGACAGTAGTTTTCCTCTTGCGAGGACTTTTACTCAGGGAATCATCAGAAATAGTAGCTGCCTTTACTGAGGCCCTGGTTCTTCTTTTTGACGGGGTTGCAGTTTTCTGTTGCTTTTTCCTTTTAAGGAAAGTGATGAGGGTATCCTCGTCTGAATCATCGGTAGGGATGTGAACTATGGGAGTGGACGGTTCGGCTTCATCATGGGGTGAGGACTGCAACAGATTTTCAGTGCTTAATTGGGGTGTTCCTGCTGCTGGTTGCTGAGTTTCAGCATCTTGCTGGGAATTTTCTTCATTTTGCTGAGGATTTTCCTCAGCTTGCTGGGGAGGGTTAATGAGGGGAGGTGGATTATGCAGGGCGAAGCCTCTATTTATCAGAAGTTGGACCAAACGATGGTGCGTGAGGTAGAGGAGTTGGTGCCTAGCGTTCACAGTGTAATGTGCCATATTTTTCAGACATCCAAGGAGATAATAAGGCATATTTACTAGACGACCATGCCGCAAATGATTTAATAAGACGAAGTCATGTTGGTAGACTACCTGATAGCGGCCCTCGCAAGTGAAGTAGTGCTTGATGAATTCTGCAACTTTTGGCCAAGGCGGTGGTAATGACCGAAGCGCAACACCCCTGCCTTTGGCTTCCACCTGCTCCCCAGGTAACAAAAAATCTTGCTATGCATTGAGGATAAGATGCTTCCTGCTGAACCAGTGAATGCCATTGGTTGGAAGCCCCGAAACTTGTGTTATGTCTTCTTCTGTTACTGGGATTCTCACCCCTTGGACAGTAGAATACCCCTCCCTCAAATTGCATGCAAATTCGAGGACCTGCTGCAAATCAAATTCCGGAAGTCTTCTGAAATAGTCCACCCATCCTGCTTGCAGGAAGATCTGGTATGCGTCTGGGTAAAGTTCTAGTAATGCCGTCGAGCCCAGTTCATGTCTAACAGCATCTCCTCCCATGGTTACTGTTTTAGGCAGAATACAAAGTGCAGAGCTGAGTTGCCGAGGTCGAAACAGAACAGAACGTTGCAAAATGAAATTATGACGTGGTAAGGCATAAACGAGGTGGATTAGACACAACCGGGAGGAATATGGATGGCAGTGATAGGCTTGTCTTGTAATGATTATGATATTTCGGTAATCCCCCCCAATTGCGGTTGAATGATATGGTTGGCAGTACGATGCTTTTAGCGGTCATGTCAACTATCTCCTCATTAACTATAATTTAATATTCACACATAACATGCATAACTTTACAATTACCTTTGGTTGTCATGCTGAAAAGTGTTATCTCGTCCTTAATAGGTCAATGTTCATTATAAAAAAGATATGTTTGTAAGGTGTGAGGGTTTTTATCCACGAGGTTTTTATTATTCACGAGAGGCAGTAGTGAAGGGGTATTATTAACAGGATAAATGGCTGATTCCTTTGAATAAAGAATGATATATTTCTTTTTGAAATAATAGTTCATTCTCGGGAGTAAAAATGGGGATATTTAGGAAAATAGAAAAGATTGGTGTTTAAGCAGTGGGATTTGGTGTTTCGACACTGGAAAGTAGTGTTTCAGCAATGGAAAATGGTGTATCGGCAACGGGAAATGGTGTATCAGCAACGGGAAATGGTGTATCAGTAATAGGAAATGGTGTATCAGCAACGGGAAATGGTGTATCAGCGACGGGAAATGGTGTATCAGCAACGGGAAATGGTGTATCAGCAACGGGAAATGGTGTATCAGTAACGGGAAAATGGATTATGATCTGGAATGACATGGCAATGCTTTTCCAATCTGCAGATTAATTCTTCCTATATTGGAATCTTTCTTTTTCAGCCACCATCCAAAGCTAAGACCTGCAAAATAATTAATTGTAACATGGCAACCCTTGACAGGGATTATTAGTTAAGAAATCTAATCTAGAAATAAATACATAAACAGGAAATTAAGTGCATTGAGGGATAGCTGGTTCCCCCAAAAAGGTATAGTGTATGTCTGTCATGCAAGTAGCTTTGAAATCCTCTTTAGAAACAGGCCGTTGATACAAACAGAGTCGATACCCATTCACTAATAATGGTGTTCTACTATCATCAATCGTTAGGAGTCTGACTGTTCCATTTGGAAAAACAGCATCTACTTCATAAGGTCCTAGCCACCTTGTTCTTAATTTCCCCTGAAAATTTTCAAAACGGGAGTCATACAGTAAGGCCCAATTACCTTTTTGGAACTGCTTGTGCTTAATAGTTTTGTCATGCCACCTGGTTCTTTGCTGTTGTATCATGGTTGTTTGATGGATGGCATCCAACCTCTTTTCATCCAATTCCTGAAGCTGCTGCAACCTAGTTGTCTGTGCATCAGTCAAACCAAGGTTAACAACTAAAGCAGTCCTTAAGGTTTCGATTTCAAATTCCACAGGAAAAACAACATTTTTACCATAAACTAATTCATAAGGTGAAAAACTCGTAGTGTTCCTCCAAGTAGTTCTGTAAGCCCATAATGCTTCAAGCAACCTTTGAAACCAGTCCCTTCTATTCTCCTTGACTGTCTTTGTTAAAATGGCTTCTATGACTTTATTTGTACTTTTCACTTGCCCATTTGCCTGGGGGTGATAAGGTGTAGTCATTTTATGCTTAATGTGATATTTTTGGAGTGTATCTTTGAAGCCATGAGAATTAAAAGGAGGTCCTCCATCTGTGACTAGTTCTCTAGGCAAACCAAACCTAACAAAGATTTCTTCAAATAGAAAATTTAACACTGATTCTTCATTAGCTTTGATGAGTGCCTTAGCTTCTACCCACTTAGTCATATAATCTGTGCAAACCAGTATATAAACTCTTTGATTGGATGGAGGATTGATGGGACCTATAAAATCTAGTGCCCATCTTTCAAAAGGTTCAAGTATTACCTGGGGGTTAAGTGGCATTTCATCCCTGTGATTAGGCTGGCCCATTCTCTGATAGCTATCATAGGCCCTAACATATTTCTTTGCGTCCTTGAAAAGTGAGGGCCAATAGTAACCCATTCTGAGAACTTTGTGTGCTGTTCTTTTATCTGCAAAATGCCCTCCACAAGGGCCATCGTGGCAAGCCTTCAATATATCATAAAATTCATCTTCTCTGATGCATCTTCGAATTTCCTGGTCGAGTCCTGTGTCAAAGAGACACGCACTTATCCAGTTGTACCTAGAACTTTGCTGAACGATCTTTCTTTTCTCTATGTGCGATAGGTGTGATGGTAGTTTCCCTGCAACTAAGTAATTGGCAATGTCTGCATACCAAGGTGAGTGAGTAGATACTGAAAATAAATATTCATCAGGAAAAGAACCATCTACTGGAATATTTTCATCAGTTTTTAACCGAGAAAGAAAATCAGCAACTACATTTTCTTTACCTGGTCGATCTACAATTGTGATATCAAATTCTTGTAACAATAATAACCATCTGGTAACTCGAGCATTTGTAACTGATTTGTTCATTAAATATTTAATGGTCGAGTGATCAGTATGCACAAAAGTAGTGTAACCAGTAATATAATGTCAAAACTTATTAATAGCATAAATAACTGCTAAGAATTCTTTCTCGGTGACTGTATAATTAAGTTCAGCAGGGGTCATATTTTTACTAATAAAATAGATAGCATAGGGAAGATTGTTTTCTTCTTGACCCAAGACAGCTCCAATTGCAGTATCTGAAGCATCAGAGGATATATGAAAGAGGAGTGCCCAGTCAGGTCCTCTTAAAATGGGAGCTGTAGACAATTGATGTTTAAGTTCATTAAATGCTTTTTGACAACCATCAGTCCACTTAAATTCAGCATTTTTCATAAGTAACACAAACAAAGGAGAAGCTATTTTAGAAAAATCCTTGATAAATCTTCTATAATATCCAGCATGTCCTAAAAATCTTCTTACATTAGTTTGTGTTTTCGGGATAGGCAGAGTCTGAATTACTTGTACTTTAGCTGGATCAACCTGAATTCCTAGGAATGAAATGAAGTGTCCCAAAACAATACCTTGATTCATCATCATATGACATTTTTCAGTACTTAAGGCAAGATGTGCTTCTATACACCGTTTAAGTACTTTTTCAAGGTTTTGTAAAGCATCTTCAAAAGTCACACCATAAGGAGTAAAGTCATCCATAAATATTTCTAAGGAATCATTAAGCATATCAGAAAAAATTCCTATCACCGCTCTTTGAAATGTTGCTGGGGCATTACATAGTCCAAATGGAAGAACTTTATAGGCAAAAGTCCCCCATGGACTAGTAAAAGTGGTCTTGTCCTGATCTTGGGGTGCAATCTTGATCTGATTATAACCACTAAATCCATCCAAAAAGGAAAAGAATCTCTTACCTGCCAAATTATCTAGTACCTGATCAATAAATGGTAAGGGAAAATGATCTTTCTGAGTAGCCTTATTCAGAGCTCTATAATCCACACACACTCTCCATTTCCCATTTTTCTTAGGTACTATTACTAATGGTGAAACCCATTCACTATCAGATATAGGATATATAAATCCTGCATTCAACAGTTTTTGAAGTTCTTCTTTCACAATTTCCCTTAAATTGGGATTCATTCGTCGTTGGGGTTGGCAGACTGGGTGGGATCCTTCTTTAATATAAATTCGGTGAGTACATAATTCAGAAGAAATTCCCTTCATATCTGTGTAATCCCATGCGAATGCTTGTTTATTCTCGTGGAGTAACTTCATTAACTGTTGTGTTTCAGCATCTGTTAGGTTAGGGTTTATATTTAATGTTTTGCCAGGCTCGATTTCGACTGCTATACTTTTGGAGGGGGTGTCAGCTGATGTCTGAGATAAGTCTTCAGTTTTAAGATTTTGCTGTGATTCAGATTCCAAGATTGTAGTCAAGTGATCATGTATTTCAGAGTTAATCAAAGAAGGTTCAGAAATAAAGCTATTAATTAATTCATCTTCGGTTGAATCTTTAAAAGTTAGGGCTTGTCCGATAGTCAAGATGGGTTGAGTCTCATCATCCTCATAATCTAACCACACAAAGTTATCATTGTTAATCATCGGTGTGGCATGAGGGTACAGAGTAAGATGTTTGGTTTCACATCCATTAGAAATTGTCATTGAACCTGACCTACAGCTAATGAAGGCATCTGCTGTAGCCAGCCAAGGTCTCCCTAAAATCAATGGATGATCCCCCAACTTATTTTTGGTCTGTAACACCACAAAATTAGCTGGGTAGTTCCAAGATTCGACTGAAATTATCAGGTCTTCAACGACTCCTTCAGGTTTGATTGTGGAGCGGTCAGCCAGCTCTAGAATGGTTGGGGTTTCCCTAATAAAATTTTTTAACTGCAGTAACTGTGTTGTTTCAAGTGTCATGATGTTTATTGCAGCACCCATATCTACTATAACTCTAGAAACAAAGGTTTTACCAACCTGAACTGTGACTGTAGGGTGACCAGGGTCACCATATTTCACAGGTGTTATAGACAATTTTGTGCCTTGCAGCATCAGGCATGAATTTTCAATAATCCAAGGGATCCGACGTCCCTAAACATGATGTTCCTACCCCTAGAGGAACAAGGTCAGCAAACCAACAGCTCTCAGATCAGTTCTCCACCTGAAAACACTCAAAAACAAGCAATCCTGAAATCAAAGCAGGTGCTCCACTAGGCTTTTGCGCTGAAACTCAACTCCTCCATGGTGTACCTGCGTTGCAAAGCAGGTAGAACAAAGGCCACCTGCGCTGAGCGAGATGGGACAAGTGGCACACTGAGTCATTGCTCTGGAATCTTCCAAAAATGACACTTGGATCAGGGATTTCGCCTTGTGATGAGTCAGAGGCTCTGTTTCTCCAAGTGGAAGCAAGGTTCTCCAAGTGGACTCAAGAACTGAAGATCAACTGAAGAGAGAGAGGACACAAGGCAGCTACACATCAGTTGCAAGCTGACTCATCCTTTCTCAATTCATCTATATATTGAGCTCTCTCCTATGAGCTCAAGAGGCTGGAATTTTGTGCAAAGTAATGACATGCTGTTGGTTTCACTATAGAACTATTGGGTGATTGCTTGAAGGAGGTGAAGAGGAGAAATTCTTTCTGCTGGGAGGTGTTGCTGGATTGGAGCCTTCAATGGTTGTAACCTTCTCAGAACTTTACTTCTTCCATTAATAAAAGCTATTGAGGTTCTTCTATATGCATTTGTTTCAATGATGTATTGTGATGATTGTATATTTGATTTATGCTAATCCTTGAATCAGTTATGAATGCATGCTTCTTGTAGTTTCCTTCTTTGTTATTTTGCAGGATCTCATTGTAGCTGGGCCAGCAAAAGAGCAAAGAGCTAGGAGCAAGCAGCAAAGAGAAGAGATTGGAGCAAATATTAAGCGCAAGGCAACGGTTAGTGCATTTCTTCATTCTCTCTTGCTTTCATAAAGAAGTAAACCTTAAGTAGTTTTGTTTACAGTTGTTGCTGAGGTACTATCACCCTTAGAGTGTGATAGGGTCATCCGAATCGGATACTTTTCCCTACAACAAACTGGCGACTCCGCTGGGGATCGTATCTGTTTGATTGTTTGTAGTATTTTGCTATTCATTTCCTGAACAAAAGAGTACCAAATCGAAAAGCTTTTGACTATATCAAAAGCGAAGTAGAAGGCAGCTACTCTAGCTCATTTCTGAGCATGTTCATGATTTGAAGAGCTGATCTACAAGGATCCTTGTAAGCTCTTAGTGATAGCTTTTCATCTTCCTTGTCATCCCTTTGTGTGTGCTTGACTGATAGCTTCTGATTTGAGCAAAAACTGTGAATTTTTGAGAAAATTGTGACCCGGAAACTGAGAAAACGCAACTTTCGTTTTCCAAAGCAGGTAGTACACAGGCTACCTGCTTTGCAACGTAGGTCCCGAAGGGGCTACCTGCGCTGAGAGCCAGACTGGCTGTGCAGCACCTGCGTTGGCCCAATTTTGCCTTGTGCATTTGGGGTTTCCTCCCTTTTTCTTGCCTGTTTTCACTATAGGTTTTGCAGCCAGTTACCAGTCTTGTACCTGTTCTGAAACCAACCTTACTTGCCATCATTCCGCCTCTGTTATATAACGAAATTGTACTTGTTCTTTTGTATTTCTTACATCATTTACAATTTCCCATAACGAAAGTGAATTAGTCTTGCTTTGGCTTCTTAGATCTGAACCTGTGTTAGGCATTTTGCTGGTCTAAAGAGTTAGCTTGTTTGTTGTCCATAGCTGATTAGTCTTTTTACTTTCGTCATTATGGTTTGATTTCATGTATTTCCAGTGATTAAACAGGTAAATCTTAAGGTGTCTTTTGATTTTGGACAAGCTTGTTTGTTTTCGCTTTAAATCGAAATCAAAGTTAAATAACAACTTTCTTTTTGTAATACATCAACATTAAGAAAGGGAAAAGAAAATACATGCATTGTGCATTTTGCATTTGACTGTTTGCATGCTGATTTAGGAAATTTTGCATTAGTGTGTGCTCTATGATCTGTGTGAAAAGATTTGCCTTTCTTCTCCTCAGTAGTTAAGATTTCTCAAAGTTGAAAGATTGAAAAGTTTGCTTCTCATCTTAGACTACATTCAGGAATTTGTTACATACATCTCGTGGTGATCCCTAAAGGCAAACTACTAAACAAGATCAACATTAAAATAAATTCAATTTACATAACAACGCTTTGTAACATAACGCAAACACATAGAGGTCTAGGTAGAGACGTGTTCCGGCGTCGTTAAACATAGTGACTGTCGATCTCTACGAATGTGGGTGATTCCTCCTGAGAGTCGGTGGCACTAATACGGACTTGTGCTCCCACGTACCGTCGCGTATATATTGGGAGACCCCTATAGGAACAAAGCCTTTATCCATAGGAAGCCGTGTCGGCCGCCCTACTGATCGTGATGCAGTGAACACAGCATTCACGAAGATCGACCACCTGTACCGTAAAACGTATTCTGTGGTTTCGCGAAAAGTTTGGCACACCCTCTGCCTAGAACTCCAGAGTAGTTTCTTTTGGCCTTTTTCAAACTCTATAACTGAAAAAGTCCATCCAAGCATTTGTCACTTCGGGCTCGTTAAAACATCGAAGGAGACTAGAGTCATCTTTAGCTTTTTCTCGACTCTTAAAACATGAAAAAGCAAAGTTGTGTCTAAAGCGTCGTTAATAAAATTTATTTTAATCGGAACATAATCACCTGTTATTCCCACGTTGATCTTTCAGTTGAAAAGTATGGAGCCCACCGACCAAGGAAGTCACCTTGGTGGAAGTCCCAATCCCTTCTCCTCTTGGGGAGATGTTGGTGCGCCTCATATGGCCACATTGTCACTTCCAGGATTGACAATTGGCCTACCTGTATGGCTCTTTTCAACTAATGTAGTTCAGATCACCACTAATCCTGAGCAGTCGAATCAACAGTCAGACCAGTCTAGAGCTACCCTCCAGCCTTCCACTTCTTACAATTCTTCCTCTGATCCTTCATCTTCGCAAGGTAGAGCCGGCAAAAGTCAGCCTCCCATGGAGAAGAAGGAGAAGAAGAAGAAAGAAAAGAAGCAGAAGGAGCCTAAGGCGAAGGCGACTGGGGGAAGCAAAAGACATCTGACAAAAATCCACACACTGCACCGACCCACTTCCACCGTGACTGTCCTTGTATTCCCCGGATACTAAGGGACTGGTCCCCCAGGTTGCACAATCCGGTAGCATCAACCTCTGATAGACATGTTGATTGCATTCCGTCAACTAGCGAGAGTGAAGGACAAAGAGGGAGACCAAGATCACCCTGCAGACTGTGTGAAGGCGATCACGCCATCCACCGTTGTCCATTCTTAGATGAGGCAAAGAGAGTTTTGGAAGATCGTCCGGTTTCACCGTTACGACTTCCTCCTGGATACCAAAAACTCGTGCCAAGTCCCTCGATAGTTGAAAATCCAGCGGGCCCGCTCAAGTGGTCAGCTGAAGTGTCGGTCATTAAGAATGAACCTACTGAATCCAGACCAGACGAAAGTCTAAAGGTCGAAACGGCAGTTGACCCGGTTCTTCCTTCAGAGGTTTCATCCTCAAATGACACCGTCGTTGAAGATTCATCTTCAAATGACACCCTCACTGAAGAGAACAAAGATGACACCATCCAGATTCTTTTCATCAACACAGACTCTGATGAGCATCAGGGCAACGCGCCCATTCCTTTATCGCAGGAAGGAACATCGTCAGGGTCGTATCCGGCCGTGTATTCGGTCCCACCACCAAGCAACCTGGTTGTGTCCTTTGATTGGAATCAACTAGGCAGACCCCGGTTACCAGCCAATATACCATTCAGAATCATTGTCCAAATCTATAGAATGGTAATAACTGGAACTATCATTGATGAAGGAACATCTGTGAGTATCCTTTCCTCTATTGCTTGGAAAGCACTGGGTTCCCCGGCGCTTTTACCTGAGATGAGAAATCTATCAGGTTTTGATAAAGGAACCAGTCGCCCTTTAGGGATCCTCCCCAATGTTCCGATTACATTGAGGAAGAAGACAGTTCATATGAACGTCATGGTCGTCCAAGGACCCTTGGATTATAACCTACTCCTTGGACGGGACTATATATATTGCATGGGAGCTTTAGTCTCCTCACTCTTTAGAGTAATGTGTTTTCCACACGAAGGAAAGATGGTCAAGCTCGTAGACCAACTTTCATTTCCGGGATCTCGCATCGCAAATAGTCAAATACCAACCCTAAACGGCTTATTCACTCAAGAAATGCCTCCACCCCCGGTTCTACTTCCCGATGAATGCGAGTGATTCGGAAAGATATAACTGGGACCCAGGGGGCATGCACCCTGGCCTGCCTTGGGCAGAGGAAACCTTGGGTATAAAGTTAATTTCCGCAGAAGAATGGGACTAGTCCGTACCCCGTCCGAAAGAAGGAAGAGAGGGTTGTTCTAGGATAAAGTTCTTTTGTCAAAGTTATGTGAGTGAGATAATCAGCTTCTCGCTCCCCTTGTCTAGGTAAGTAGGATACCGAGGAAGGGGACCATTTGCAGCAGCAAGTAGCCACCATCTTTGAAGGCAAGCCTCACCCATTAAAACATATGTTTTGAAGGATAAGTAGGGGCAGCCTCCAAAGAAAGAGATGAAATTGCTGCAACAAGTGGTCACCGTCTTTAGTAACCTAGTGATAGACATCGCCGGAAAAAGGAATTTAGTTTGCGGCAGCGAACAGAACTATTTTTCGGATAATAAGTAAGAGGCAGGCCTCCCTCCGTAACACCAATGTTTTATCTGTTGCGATCTTGCAAAAACCTAAAAGTGAACTGATGGGAAGACAAGTACCGTCGGCACCGAAAAATAACGAGAAGACAAGTATCGTTAAAAATATAGCAAGACGACAAGTAGAAAAACAGAGGTGGGACAGAGGAGGGGTAGCCTTGAAATTATACTTTATACCTGGGGGCATGCGAACCTTTTGGAGTGTAAGCACGGGACGACTATTTATTTTTTTAAATTTTTAGGTCCTCCCTTTAAACCTGTAGGTCTAACCCGTTAAACACGTAGGATTAGCCATTTCCAGCTTGCATAAAGAAAGGATGTGGGGAAAAAGTTAAAACTTGCCAAATTGGAGTAACTAGTGAGGTATAGCTCCTTAAATATGACTACCTCACTTGAGGCGTTCCTTGTATTAAGACTGGTATAATCGAGCAGTTTTAGCACACAGTTCATGCTCGTTAAAAAATAAACACAAGATCCGAGCAGTTTTAGCACATAGTTCATGCTCGTTAAAAAATAAACATAAGTTGTGAGCAATCTTCCCCTAGAGTTCAAGCTCACCCAGAAAAAATGAACCGGTAAATAACATTGGTAAATGTAACCTTTGACAGCCATATTAAAGCCCTTGGTCGTGTTCTTGCAGTCTCACCTCCATCCGTTCATTTGGCCAATCGTTCATCTCCATATGTTTGTTTACCCATTTTGAGGAACAACTGCGAAGAGTGATTTCACTAAGCCATCCTTGTGACACTGCCGTGATTGGAATATTCCAACCCGTACCTGGAATCTGCTGCTGCCCTGTTCATCACTCGTTCCTCGAAAGACGAGTCGTCTTTAAGCTCTTTTCACTGACTCGTAAAATATGAAAAGATTGCCGAGTTTTGGCCTTCCAGCTCGTTAAAGCGACCGGAAGAGCTATCCCTCCTTTAGATTTTAATCTTTTTGGACATGAGGGATTATTGCACAAAAAGATCGAGCACTTGTTTTGTTCAGCTCGTTAAAAGCACCGAAAACTCATCCCTTCTGTATTGTTTTATACTTTTTCGGACTTAAGGGATTAGATGACGAAAAAGGAATTCTGGAGTTGACTTTATGTACCTTTTCAGACTCTCTAAAAATGAAAAGGACCGAGTTATCCTTGTCGTTAGACTCGTTAAATTCATTAAATAGCGACAAACTTGTCTTTAGACGAGAACGAGTTTCCCTATTGCTAGGCTCGTTAAAACGTAGCGATGGGCTTGCCCGAAGGGCAGGTTATAGAACAAGCATATGTTATCCTCCTCAAGCTTGACAAAAATAAAGAGGTACTGGTCAGCAATGACTGGGGAAAAATTGGGAGAACCTCACAACTTTAATGGTAGCAAGTCACTCTTGAACATGACACTTTGTCCTCCGTATCACATCGGGTTGGGTTGTTTCATTCACCGGTCTCATCGCCATGGTCCTCGCCACACCATCCACATTTGGGGTAATGCTACCGATCCATCACATCAGTGTCGTTATATGTTCAAGAGATGTTGTTCTGCAAAGAGTCAACCGTGTCCCATCCACTGCCATACATTGTCCTTCATCCATTTCATGACCGCCACCCTGAATCATACATCACAGTTTGTTTTCACCTCATCACAATCACTAGCTCCGTTCCATGTCACTGATGTGGGATTCATTAAGGCCCTCCTTTGACGGATCGCTCCTTGTCGACATCAGCTCATTATCCAAGGAGTTGATCTAGGAACAACCCCTTCAGTACTTTGAAGCTTGCATGCCTCAATGGCAAGTTTCTCACTTCCGGCGACAGGTATACATCAATGACCTTCGACCAGAAGATTTTGCATGGTGGTCGACGCCAAGTCCTTTATTCCCACCATGTGAATTGTACTGCTGTACCTTGAGGGTCATCATCCTTATCGGTGATTCCTCTCGCGTTTGTTAAAGGTTTACATCATTGACCGGTAATCAAGCGATGTCTTTCCATGTTCGACTTCAAGAAATTCTCACATGGATCGACTTGTACATCGAGTGAAGATCGGAAGAGATTGAAGACCCCGGATCTAGTTTCATCCATCCGGGCTGCGATATGTATTCAGGATATAAAGACATTTGATGTGTACATCATTGCAACAGATGATCATCCTTCTCAAAGGATGATAATTTCAGCAGAGAATTATCAGTCTACCATCAGACGATCGTCTGTTCTATGTACCAAAATGAATTTATAAAGCTGAGCATGGGAATGCCCGCCTTAGCTAGATCATGAAAAAGTATGAAAAATAATGTATTGTATTGTATCTTATTACAGGACACTTCTCAGCAGATTGAATGAACTTCGGATCCTCCTAATAAAGCATTTCACCCGATAAACGACCTCATACTTTAGGGGGCATCTGTTATAGACAATTTTGTGCCTTGCAGCATCAGGCATGAATTGTCAATAATCCAAGGGATCCGAAGTCCCTAAACATGATGTTCCTACCCCTAGAGGAACAAGGTCAACAAACCAACAACTCTCAGATCAGTTCTCCACCTGAAAACACTCAAAAACAAGCAATCCTGAAATCAAAGCAGGTGCTCCACTAGGCTTCTGCGCTGAAACTCAACTCCTCCATGGTGTACCTGCGTTGCAAAGCAGGTAGAACAAAGGCCACCTGCGCTGAGCGAGATGGGACAAGTGGCACACTGAGTCATTGCTCTAGAATCTTCCAAAAATGACACTTGGATCAGGGATTTCGCCTTGTGATGAGTCAGAGGCTCTGTTTCTCCAAGTGGAAGCAAGGTTCTCCAAGTGGACTCAAGAACTGAAGATCAACTGAAGAGAGAGAGGACACAAGGCAGCTACACATCAGTTGCAAGCTGACTCATCCTTTCTCAATTCATCTATATATTGAGCTCTCTCCTATGAGCTCAAGAGGCTGGAATTTTGTGCAAAGTAATGACATGCTGTTGGTTTCACTATAGAACTATTGGGTGATTGCTTGAAGGAGGTGAAGAGGAGAAATTCTTTCTGCTGGGAGGTGTTGCCGGATTGGAGCCTTCAATGGTTGTAACCTTCTCAGAACTTTACTTCTTCCATTAATAAAAGCTATTGAGGTTCTTCTATATGCATTTGTTTCAATGATGTATTGTGATGATTGTATATTTGATTTATGCTAATCCTTGAATCAGTTATGAATGCATGCTTCTTGTAGTTTCCTTCTTTGTTATTTTGCAGGATCTCATTGTAGCTGGGCCAGCAAAAGAGCAAAGAGCTAGGAGCAAGCAGCAAAGAGAAGAGATTGGAGCAAATATTAAGCGCAAGGCAACGGTTAGTGCATTTCTTCATTCTCTCTTGCTTTCATAAAGAAGTAAACCTTAAGTAGTTTTGTTTACAGTTGTTGCTGAGGTACTATCACCCTTAGAGTGGGATAGGGTCATCCGAATCGGATACTTTTCCCTACAACAACAGGGGGATTTTTTTCTGACATTAGAGCAGCTAGATCACCCATCACATGAACTGTTAGGGGGTCCTTAGCTTTTCTTCCAGGTTTCTTAATACAAATATCTCTAACAGTTCTAGCATAAATCGGTACATCTCTCAGTGCTTGTAAGAGTGGAATTTTAACATATAAATTCTGCAGCTCTCCTAACAGATTAAAAGCAGGTGGCTCAAGTGTTTTGGTAAGAGCCAAACGTTCAGGGAATGGTGGCTCTGCTGCTTCAGCCGTCTTTTTAGAGGATGTTTCAACTGTTTCAGCATTGTTATTAGAGGATGATCCAACTGTTTCAGCATTATTATTAGAGGATGATCCAACTGTTTCAACATTAGATGACTTTTCTTTTCCGATTTCTTCTTTATCAGAATCCGAAGTAATGTCATCAATAATGGGTTCAACTATTCTTCCAGAACGTAAATGAATGTTATTACATTGCATAGGGGAAACCAGTTGGTTTTGAACATCAATTACTTGCAGAGCTTTATTATTATTTGGGTTGGGGTTAGGTTGTACAGGCAGCTGGGGTCTTATTGTCTGATTATTTGGTGGGGCATTTGATGGTAAGGAGAGAGATTGTTGATACTGAGGTAATTGGTTTGGAAATGGGATCTGTGGAGCTGTCCAATTCGGGTTCCATTGATTAAAATAGGTTTGCTGTAGAGCCCAGGGATTCCACATCGTAGGATCAACAAAAGGAGGGTTTGGTTGCTGTATGGGTGGCAAATTCATTTGATTAAGGTGTGGGTACTACATTTGGTTGAAGGGTGGGTAATTTGTTTGAAAAGGAGGATGATTATTCCAACGATTAAACGACATGTTAGAATTCGTACCTGGTCCTCGTGGTTTCCATTGTCTTCTCTGTGTGAGGAGGTACACTGCTTCAGCTTCTTCTTCAGTTGGCTGTAGTGTTGCTTTTATTCCTGGCAAAGAAGGGCATTGTTGAGTCTCATGGTCCTTTTCACAGATAGTGCAGATTGGTACCTTGTCCAGGGGGCATTCCCTTAGTGGGTGTTTTCCCCTGCATTTAGAGCAGAAAATAGCCAGAGCAGCTTCTGCTTCTGCCTGCTTCTTTTTAACCTGCAAGGTATCAATTTGTGAAGCAAAAGAGCTTAACATTTCAGTTTTAAATTCTTCAAGTAAGTTACCTATTTCGGCCCATGTTGCTCCTCCACTTGCTGATTTCTAGACTCTTGAGTATGTACTATCTTTGCTCTTTGGTCTGCTTGCTGCTCCTCTCGAACATCTTTTACAGAGATTGATAATCTCATCATAGGATTCCTTAGATATGTCTCCTTTTCCAAGCATATTCAACATATCTAAACAATCATCTCGTACCCCTTTTAGCAATATTGACTTGAGAATATCCTTACTCATATCAAGATGATCAGATCGTTGTAAGTTATATTATAGCCTTTCCACGAAGTCCTCCAGACTTTCATCCTCCTTCTGAGTCATCTTCAATAATTCCTCTTTCCTTTCTCTTGTTCGACAATAATCTTGGTACTTAGCCAAAAATTTCTCCTTCATCTGGTCCCATGTTGTAATCACATGAGCTCCCAAGCTCATGAACCATCTTAATGCGTTCCCTTTTAATGTAGCTGGAAACAACTTTAATTTCTGAGCAGAATTAACATAGTCATAGCTTCTACACTGTATATCAAATTCAAAAAGAAATTCATCATGATCTTTTGTGGATAACCCATGGAAATTGGGTAATGCTGAAAGTGGGATATTCTTCATAGGAGTTGCTCCTTTAGGGAGATCTCCAATGGGGAATTCCAGGGTGGAGAGAGAATTTTCTCCCCTTCCCTCTATTCTGTGACCTCCACCGAAAAGTCCTTCATTGTTATCCTCCATTGGTTGTTTTCTTGATGCGTTTGCCTGGTCTTCAGAGTTTTCTGTTGGAATTTCAATGTCCTGCACTGGTTCCTCCGCCTTAGCTTCCTCTATTGGTTCTTCTACTGGTCGTTCGTCTTCTTCCACTGGTTCCTCAGTATATTCTGATGGTTCTATAACCCTCTTTGGCCCCACTACTTCCTCTGTTTGAAAATCTGTCTAGGAAGAGTGTTGGTTCTGTGGCCTTCGAGAGCTTAACCTCTGGGATGTCTCAGCTTTTGAAATAATATCGTCAATAAGAGTTTTTCTTCCTCCTCCTTTGCCTTTGCCGCTTGAATGGTTAACCTTCTTGCATCCTCTCATGCATCCTACATTTCTAAAGAAAAATGTTAATACCCTTAAAATCTTCAGTCGTCTTCCCCGGTAACAGTGCCAAAATGTTGGTCACTTTAATTGTTTAATAATAAAACAGTCGAGTGCCACATTAATTATCAACCCGGGAAAGTCTGATTTTTCCAAAGGTGACTACGTACTATATGTACTCAATCTTAATGGTATTAAAAGTTGTAGTATAAACAGTCTACTATCTATTAAATCCCTACTCTGTGTTACAACAGTTACAATAGTTACAGCCTATTGCAGAAAATGAAGTAAGAACAAATAACTTAAATGAAACAAATCTGCAAAAGGAAGTGATGGTTGTGCTACAACAAAGGATCAGGACCCTATCCTCAGAGTAAGGAATTTCAGCACCTGCCTCTGTTGTCCAGTTCACCCATACACTCTGTAAATCCTAATCACCGGTGAGGCACTCAATTCGTTAAAAAGGAAAACAGAGTTTCAGCAAAAGTAAATATCATTAGAAGTAGTAACTGTAATATAAACAGAAATCACACACACACCACGCAACAGAAAGAGATGGGTGAATCTTGTGATGAAGGTGGGCCCTGTCCTTCTCACAAGATTCCCCATAACACAGGAATTAAAATAAAATACTCAAAACAGAATTGTATTCATCTGCCAATAAACCATATTACAAAAAGGAATTCAATTTCATCCCTTCACTACAAGTTTCGTGTTACAGTGTGTTCCCCTCCTTTCTCCCCCCTCTCTAATGTAGATGTCTCCTCTTTATAGAGGAGACATCTATTACAAATATTTTCATACATTCTGACTCAACCCTTTTGTACCAAAAATAAGAAAGTCAGTTCTTGATAACAAAATATTGTTACAGTCATAAGGATCATGATCATTACGACCAATATAGTAATTGGTTAGACTCCTTTGCCGATGCAGATTTGTTACGCAAATCTCAACTGTTCCTCAAAGTGCACATGTTGTTCGTGTTGTTTCAGCTTCACGGTTTGCGCTGTTTCCGCTGTTTCAGCAACGACAAAATGTGATCCTGCCAGTTAGACAGTTTCAGCAATTAGTCAACACTTTAATCAACTTCAGGGAATAATTATAAAGATAGAATGATTACGTGTTGAATAATTAAACATGTAGCAATGAGGAAAGTTATTCTGTACCTTTTAGAGTGATTAAGCCAAAGCACTAGCAAAGGCTTTCAATTAAGGGTTGAAGAGGGTAATACAATGGCAAAATATACAGTCAAAAATAGACAAAATGGGAACCTAACAACCATGTGAGTGAGATGACAGATGGGGCTCAATGCAATTCAATGTGGGAGGTATGGAGGACAAGGCTCGATTGACTAGTGGGAAGGAGAAGGGTATAACGTTCTAGAGGGCATGAAAACAAAAAGTGGAGGGGAGGGCACAGGGGTGGAGGAGGATTATGTTTCAGTAGAGAGCTGCATAAATAGGTAGGTAGTGGAAAAGGTGGGCTAATAACAATTTGGATAGATGACAAAATTTTATTGGTTGGAGGGACAAACACATGGAAAAATGTTATTGGTTGGAAGGGAGAAATCCAAGCTTTCCCATTGGCTGGGGTGAACAATGTTTGATCACCCAAAGCCAACAAAGAAAACACATATTAATGTAATTAAAAAAGAATTCAAAAGATTAAAAAGGTATGCAAGATAGTTTAATATGTAAGTTTTAACCCCGTACAGAAATTACCTGCATACGAATTCTAAAACACAGAAAATAAACAATGTGAGAGCATAACACATAAAACACATATACACAAAGATTTTCCCCTGGATCCCAAAATCGAGACTACTAGCTTGATTTTTCATTATTATCCTTTCAATATTACAATACATATTTATGCATTCCGAAGCATCCAATACCATGGACCGAAAACCATCGCGTCCAAAACCATGGACCGAAAACCATCGTGTCCAAAACCATGGACCAAAAACCATCGTGTCCAAAACCATGTGCGAAAAACATGCTCAAAACATAGGTAGGTCCGCACAACCTAATATAGGGTCCAAAAAAAATTCCTCGGGGCGCTGTCCCGAACCCTGTAGAGGGGGGCTACCCACCCTCGCTGCGCAATCGGCGTAACGAAGGGGGGGGGCGGAAACCCCCCGGTTAACTACATGGGCTAGTCGTGGAAAGAATATAACACAACCCAACATAATAATTATAAGAGGACCCCATTGAATTAAATAAATTTTGTGGAAGAAGAATTTTCAACTTAAATAGAAGGTTTTTTTTAGAATTGTATATTTTTTTTATAGGAGGATATATAGAGTTCTTAAAAATATACCATGGGAATAAGAACGATTATTTTTGGGAAGGTTTAAAACTAATGTTCAAAATTTTGTGGTCGAATGTTAGTCCCCTAATAGAATATGGGAGAGACAATCAAGATGTTAGGTCTCCTACAAACTTTAGTTATACCAAATCCATGTTGGGAAGAACTTTCAATGGATTTTATTCCATGTTTACCTAATTTTGAAGGAAAAAATGCTATAATGGTAGTAGTGAATCAACTAAAGAAGTATGTCAATTTTTGATATATTTCTCATCCATTTAAACCAAGTACAGTAGTCATATCAGTTATGAAAAAAATTCAAAAATTATGTAGAATCCCTGAGATTAATTTCTTTTCAAAGAAATGGGTAGGAATTTGTATTATTAAAAAAAATCTGGTTAGTAGGTCAAAACTTTTACATATTCCAATCTTCCTTAGAGGTTTTAAATTGAGCACTGTGGCTCAATAGAAACCCTCAATCGAGTTCCCCATGACATAAAAATTTTAGACCGTTTCCAACTAAAAGTTCTCCAAAAAAATCCCAATATCCAGATACATTTACATCCCATTATTCACTACTTTTGTTATGACTTCAAAGACTGAATTCTTGTTTTCCTTAGTGAAATGTCTTTTCCTTTCTTCCCAACTTGAGTCCAGCTCGTGTTTTCTTCTATTTATGGCATATCATTCTTTGGCATGTGAAAATTGGACTCTTCCACATCATCCTAATCTGCCCAAGAAGATGCATTCCTTGCAAGAATCCTTGTGGATTCAGAAGGGGATCCTATTTCTACGAGGGCTTGTTGTTGTTCTAATTTGCTGAGTCAAGAGAATCCTCTTTGGCATTCATTATTTCTTTTCTTGTTTTTGGTGTCATTGATGCAACTTCCATGGCCAAAGTTGCTTCCTTATTGTCTTTTGTTTCTTTCTTATCCTGAAGTACATCCTCTTTAAATATCCTATAGTGAATACCCTGAGCTCCTTCCCACCATTTGGGCTTCAGTTTTCTTTTTCTAGTCTTTCTTTTTCTGTAAACGCTTGGGATAGTTTTAAATTCCGCACCCTGTTTCATAGCATGCTCTACACCAAAAATAAATATTCTCATAATCGATATTTTGGATGTGTCAAATTAATCTATGTGGGAAAACCGTTTTTGAAGTCCATCTCCACATATATTCAGACATAAGTAATCTTGAATAATTTTGTAGTTTCAGGACAACGACGATAAAACTTTCCCAATGCATTCCCAATAGAGGAAAGCAATGGAAGATTCTAAAATTGTAATGGATGGTTCAGAAGCCTTACCCAAACTAGAGCTATAGAGATTTATGTCATTACCGGATAAAAAATGGGAGTCCACGGCTACATAAACATACCTGCATTGTCCGAAAACCACAACCTATATTCACAAATGGCCTTCTTATCCTCTATATTATAAAAAACGATAATGCGAAAACCCTGAGCCAAAGGGTAAATATTTAATTCATCCGTTAAAAGGGGCTTCCATGATTCAAAGATCCATTTGTGCAAATCAACTAGCTGTGGCCAAAATCCATTAAACTCACAAATCAAACCTTGATTTGATTTTTTTTTACAACTGAGAGCTTTCTTATCCATAGGAACATTGAAAGAAGGAATTTGTTGAACCAATGGAAGATCATAACCAAATTCAACATGGAATTGTAAGAAACCGAAGAAGATCTTGCTATACCGGTAGCCATACCTGCAAAAGAAACTTCCTTTTTCTCTCGACCATTGAAGTTTTCCATTACAAAAGAGATCTATAAAATATTCCTGAAAACTAAGAAAAGAATGGTTGGATAAGGCAAAACCCTAGCTACCACAAGGTTTTGCAGAGCTTCGTCCATCATTCGTAAGTGTTAACCAACATATTAATCATGTAACTTTCTTTCATTGTGTTTCAACATATCCATCATGTGGTTTTTTCTCATAGAATCCCTGAGATTATGAGAAGTGACAAAGATCCTATTTTCATAAGAAAATTTTGGACTGAATTATTTTTCTTGTTTGGGTAGTCAATTGGCTCACACCTCGTCTTACTAAATCAATTGGGTAAATTGAGATTGTGAATAAATATCTATAAGGATATATTTGTTTATTTTCATCTAATAAATAGACACAATAGGTAAACTTAGGTGGAATTCCCAATATTGTAAGTGATAAAGATTCTATTTTCACATGAAATTTTTGGACCCAATACATGAAATGTTTGGACCAAATTATTTTCTTGTTTGAGTACTCAATTGGCTCACAACACTAGCTCATAATACATCTTACTAAATAATAAATTCGATGAGAAAACTCAGATTATAAATAAATATCTAGACAAATATCTTTATTGTTTTTTATCTAATAAATAAACACTATGGGTCAGCGATTTCCCTTTATAAAATAATAGTAAAACACATCCCTCCCCAAAAAATATACCATCCTTCCTCTATTATAACATTTTAAAAGTGACTAAACAAATTTAATTAGTTAAATCCCACCTAAAAAACCAATAAAAAGTTTTCAGATGAAATAAGAAACAAATAAACCTTTCACCAAAACCAACCAATTTAATCTCATCATAAATCATAATCTTAATCAAAAAGTAATGGCGAAGTTGTTAAATTTCTAACATATTATAGCATCCCTATTACTTCTTTGCATTAATTGAAGTCAACCTAACGGATTATTTCTTCGCCTACCAAATATGAATGTGCTATGAAACTAATGACGAATTTCCTCCTATAATATTGGAATGAAAATGAATTTTGCGTTGTAAAATTAAGAGTAGTTAAAATTGTGGAAGAAATGAAAATTTAATTAAAAAACATTTAAATTTATTCAAAATTTAAGTTTTCATAATAGAATTTCTGTTTATTTGAATTTTTATTTAAATTTATTTTACATGTTAATTTTAATTTTAATTTTTGTCTTAAAAATATTATTGACTAAATTTAATGACTAATAAATATTAATATTAAATTAAATAAAATATATAAATAACATATGTATAAGAGTAAGATTATGTATATTTTTTCTTAATTAAATTAAGAATAGGCTCAAATTAGTTTCAATGTTGGATGGAAAAACGATCTACTCACTTTTTGGCAGTGTATGAGGCTTGATTGAATCTAAACGTCCCATGGAACAATTTTTTTAGGCTAAATCCTGCAAAAACCAACTAATTATTCCTATAGGTATGTTTATTTTAGAATGAGTCTTCCAAAATTTTAATTTAATTATGAATAATTATTAGGTGGATGGTAGTGTTAAATGCTCAAAATTCTTTTCCTCAACATCAGGGAAAACCACTCGGTCGAGAACTTAAGGCAACTCCTTTTCTATTTGGAATGGTGGCTCTAACTGGGATTATGGGACTAGTTTCCCTTAATAAAAGATATAAAAATGGATGAGATATATAAGTGTGGGGTTGTTGGGATGGGGTCCCCAGGGGTAGAATTGAAGTAATTATTCATTTTTTGTAAAGAATTTTGTAAAGGATGTAAAGTCTCTGCGAAATGTGGATGCAGAGCACACAGATAGATAGGAGTCAAAGGGGTCTTAACCCCTTGTTTTGATCGGTTTTAAGACTCACCCATGAGTCGGGGCCATGGTATTGTATTAGAAAAGCTATAAATAGTTGAGTCATATCGAGTCTTAGAGATAACTTTGATAGAGATGAACGAGAGGATTGAATGAACGATGTTGTAAGGGATTGACAGGCAAGAAGGTATGTTTCTGTCAGTAGCAAAGGAAAGACTCTACAACTGAGTGCGCGGAGGCCTGGAAGAGTCCACGTCTGAGTGCGTGGACCCCTGCAACTGAGTGCGCAGGGTAGTTGAAGTCTGTATTGAACCGATTCTGATTAATAAAGACTGATTTTGGGTTGGAAATACTTGCATCTGTGATTTATCTATTTATATGTTTATCTCTCTCTGAATATTGTTTTCTTGAAGTAATGTGTCTTACCTGTGCGAATTGGGTTAATTGAATATGTTTATTCTTAATAAGATGATTGAATGATGTATGTGGATTTCTAGATCTAAACTGAGTTAGTTACGGATAAATAAGATAGGTCTGTGTGACGGTAATTTTAGATCCTAGAAGCCCTAGAAGATCTATCTATGCACGTGAAAGTAGCGGTCCTATGCTATTAGGGTTTGAATAAGGAAATTGATTAGAGGCACGAAGGATTAAAGGTACTTAGGGATGAATTCAAGGTTTAAGCTTTGTCGAAAGGTTAGATCTGCATGGAAGCATATCTAAGGCACTGAAATACATCACATTAGTCTCTTGATGCAGAAACTTGGTTCTTGCATCCCACAACACTGCTTCAGGTGAGACTGCAACCCGCACTACGCAGGTTGTTGCCGAAAGGGCCAATAGTGTAAGGTTTTTTTGGTTGGCGCAACTAACTCCGAACCCCGGTCAGGACCCCTTAAGCCAACAAATGGTTCTATTGTCGGGACTAGGATTTGCTTAAAGAGATGTGTGATGTTGCATCATTGGAATCCTAGTAAAAAAGATATTGAAAAGTGGTTAGATCAGAAGATTCATGAGTTCGCCACTGAAGGAAATAGGAATCCACACTTGTCGAAGGAGGATTGGTTGAATAGATATCTGTATACAAAGATGCACGAAATTTTCTTTTGCACTTTCCTAGGCGAATTATATGAGTGGTTAGCAAAATTCGCAGATGGTCAAGGTAGGTGGAAGCCCGATAGTCCTATAGTGTGGACTCCATAATTAGTGCGACGACTAGAGGCATCTGAAAATAAGATCGCGCAGGCTGTAAATCATTGGTTTGATCAAATTCTGGGAGCCTAGTTCGTTACTGAATTTGCAGTTGATGCCTTAGTTAGCTATAGAGAACATTCTTCAAGGGACCATGAGGTAAGTACTTGAGGTCACTGAATACTTGGATTAAAATGATATTATGTGAAAGGAGGATAATGTGATGACCTTAATGTTCGTAGCTACAAGAAGTGGTAGATTCTTTAGAAGTAACAGATCAAGTCCAAAGTATAGTCCATTAATTGAACCTCCTTCAAGTGATGATGAAGGGGCGATGCTGACTACACTGTGAAGTTTTCTCAGTTAATAACTCAAGATATCCCGAGGATATTTCATCCATCCACTCCACCTACACCTCCACCTCCACCACATACACCTTCACCTACAACTCCGCCTCCACCTCCACCATTCATCATGGAAAACGTAATGAAGATGTCGATATTCAAAGGAATAGGAAGTGAAGATTCGGAGTGGTTTTGGTTCGTTGCGAACGTTGTATGGAAGTGAAATAAATCACCGATGATAATATAAAGAAGGCGCAATTGGTTATCGCCCTGCAGGATCACGTGTTAACCTGGTATGTTAAGTATTACGCTGATAATCCTCAGGAATTGTTAGCAGAAACTCAAGAATGTTTGAATAAGGAATTTAGTAAGACTAAATCTGACGCGCAATCGGTAATTGATTTTAAGGAGATTCAAATGAGAGTCGATGAGACACCTTGAGACTTTGATCAAAGGTTAAAGTGCCAGATTAGGCAGGCTAACATGCATATCTCAGATACTCAGCATCGCGATTGGTTTATAGCGTCGCTTTTGCTGCACTTAAGAATACCTCTGTCATAATAGAAGATAACAACACAAGTAGAAGCCTTAGAGATTGCAATGAGGTTTCATGCATCACCTATTCAGGATACAAACCTGGGAGTACAACAAATCCACTCATAGTTAGAGAGCCTGCACCTAGAATTACAAAGTCTAAAGAAAGAGAAGGAGACTAAGCAGAAGTGCGTGTAGAGGTTTGGTGCTTGAAGTGCAAGGGCCATGGGCACGATAAAGATCATTGTCCAGTATACATGAATTATCTTATGGGGGGGGTAGCCCCCATGAAGCCAGAAGCCCCAACCGGGCCAAGCACCGGAGTTTCAGTATGGTGTGCCATTTAGTTACTGGGCAACATGCGAGGGATAATTTCCACTTACTTTAGAAGTTTGGTCAGACACCCCAACAACTATTTTCCAATTTTTGTAAATCCATGGGCCATGATGAGCACCATTGTCGAAGTTATGAGATGATGATGGAAAGAACCCCTACTTACCGTATGCAAGAAGAAACTTAGCCTCTAGATCAAGGCACAAGAGGAGCGTGCACGGATTTTCAAGGCCGAGGACGAGGACTTGGTAGAGGTCGTGGTTAGGTTATATGCTACAATTGTGGATAGTTGGGGCACTTCGCAAGATTTCCCAAATCCTACACACCATTTGTATCAGTACTGTAGACAATTCAACCTTGCCATAGAAGACTGTCCAGTGCTAATAGCCAAAATGCAAGAGAAGAAAATGTAACCTCAGTAGCCTAAGTAGAATTTCCAAATGATGAGAGCTAAGCCTTGAGTGGAGGATTAGAGCATTAATATTGTACTAAGAAGTGGTATGATGATTGGTGCAGATAAAGGTAAGCAGCTAGAGGAAGACAGATGGGTCCACAAAGCTCCTGAGAAAGAAACTGCCTTTGACCTTAATCATGCTAAGGAAACATTCATGGAAGCAAAGAAGAGCTTCGTTGAGGCCTCCACCTCAGGAAGCCAGGAAAAGACACCAGAGATCAGTACGATACAAGAGGTTGATCCTTCCATACTCACTACTTTTTTGGAGACCTGCATGAAGTTACTGCGTGATAGAAAGGCTGTGGAAGGATTGCAAGACTTAATAGACAAGTGCGCCAATAAGGAAAATACTCCTACAGAGCAGCGCACAGTTAGAAAGATTGGTAAGCATAAGGCACGAATAGGACGCGAGATGCGGCTAACAGTGCAGATAGGAGATTATGAAATGAACCAGGTAATTTTGGATCTAGCGTTTGAGGCGAATGTTCTGTCGAAACAGACATGGGAAAGGATGAGGAGACCTACGCTCTAGTGGTCTTTGATTCAACTCCGAATGGAAAATAAGAAGAAAATCATCCCCATGGGATGATTTTATGGTGTGATGGTCGATATTGAAGGTGCGAGTGCATTAGCAGACTTCGAAGTTATAGAAATTGTCGATGACAGTAATCCCTACCCCACACTCCTGGGAATTGACTGGGCTATTGATATGAATGAGGTCATTAATTTGAAGAAGAGGAAAATGAACTTCAAAAATAAGTTGCTTAGGGTCGTAGTGCCATTGGATCCTATGGAAGGAGCATGCTATACCGAACCTGTTTGTGATTATGTAGAAAGTGACGATGAGCTAGATCAAATATACAAGATAACAATGCGATATCAGGATTGGATCAATCCAATGGTGGATGGATGGATCACATGGGACCGGGAGATTTCATGCACTTTTGACTCAGATGAGGAATTAGAGAATTGGAAAAACTGCTTACATGAAGTTTCTACATTACGGTGCAATATGATGATGGATTCGTTGTGTTGTGTTTCATTGGAGGTAAGAAATCTACCTTATTATGATGGTCTGACTGACGTAGATATGTTTTTAGATGAATTTGAGCGTGAAGTCCCTGAAGACCACCATTTTCAAGCATTGGAGTTGGCATTGTGCGCTATGCCAGTGCGATGGTGGGGTACGCATAAAGAAAGCTTTGTTGGATGGAGGGATTACAAGAGAATGATGAAGTTACGCTTTAGGCATGCTAATACCAGAATGACTAAGAAGTATAGTGGAAAGGATGATCCATGCAATCACCTAGAAAAATGGACTAAGGCGCGGGGGATGGAACCACAGCCAGAATGGGTACATATATTTTGTCATACCTTGGATACAATTCCCATGAACTGGTATCTTGAAACAGAGCTCCGCGATGACACTATGGAATGGGATGTATTGAAGGAAGGTTTCTTATTGACTTTTAGCTTCGAGGATGGGTTTGCAAGCATAGATGAAGAACTTCAAGAGATTAAAGCGATTATCTTTAGGACACCAAAGGAACCTATGGAGTGGATCCAACCGGATTGGAGCACCCAGCTGTGCCATGCATTGGAATGTTATAATGTGACCGCTGAAGAGGAGGAAGAAGACCCAAGGAATATCAATATTCCAGAAATGGAAGGGCATTGCATAATAGAAGGACCACAAGTAGAGGACCCATGCATCTCCACACATTTGAAAATAAAACAAGTAAACATTGGTACTAAAGAAGAATCGAAGTTCGCGAATATTAGAGACTATTGGGACCACGCTACAGTAGACAAAGTTTCTAAATTACTTTGCAAATACCAGGAAATATTACCCACTAATTTTTCAGATTTAAAGGACATACTTGGTGATTTTGGCGTTATGAGGATCACATTGAAGCTAGACGTGAAGCCTCTCAAACAGAGGCCTTATCACCTTAATCCTAAGTATAAGGAGAATGTTCATCAAGAGCTGGATAAAATGCTAGATGCATGCATTACAGAACCTGTTGAAGAGTCTGATTGGGTGAGCCCAATGGTAGTTCAAGAGAAGAAACAAAGGGGAAAAATAAGGATCTGAACAGATATGCAGAAGCTGAATGATGCATGTGTTCATGATCCATTCCCAACGTCTTTTATAGATGAAGTGTTAGATAATATAGGAGGGCAGGAGGCCTATTCCTTTATTGATGGGTTTTCCAGTTATCATCAAATTAATATTGCACCAGAGGATCAAAGAAAAACCACCTTCACGTTAGAATGGGGGTGCTTTTAGTACACTATTATGCCTTTTGGATTAAGGAATGCGCCTGGAATATTTTCCCGCGTAGTCATAGCAGCATTCAAAGAATTCATTCATAAGTTTATGGAATTATACTTCGATGACTGGATTGTGTTTGGATTGGTAAAACACAATGTATCAAGTCTGAGCCTTATGTTGGATACATGTCGAAGATACCAGATTGCACTGAAATTGAAAAAATGTATATTCTGTGTTCCTTTTGGGATCTTGTTGGGTCATGTCATGTGTAAGCAAGGATTGATGATGGACCTTGCAAATATCGTTGTGATTGTGAACTGGGAGGCCCCTAGGAACGTCAAACAATTGCACGCAACACTGGGATACATTGGATACTATAGAAAATTCGTTAAATCTTATGCTCAATTTACCGCTCCCATCGAAAAACTGCTAAAGAAGCATGTGACATTATGTTGGATGAGGAATGTCACTGCAACTTAGATGTGTTGAAAGAAAAAATGGTGTTTGCGCCAATCCTAGTATGTCCCGATTGGAAGAAGGAGTTTCATGTTTTTGGATGCTTCTTGCATTGCGTTGGGTGCAGTATTAACAAAGGTAGGCGAAGATGAACTAGACCATCCTATAGCCTTCGAAAGTAGGAAATTATCAAAGGATGAAAAAAATAATTCAACGACAGAGCGCCAGGGGTTGGCCATGGTCTACATGCTGCAGAAATTTAGGAATTATTTGTTAGAGGGACATTTCAAAATGTATGCAGATCATTCTAACTTAAAGTACCTGGTCAACAAGCTTGTGTTGGGGGGAAAGATTTGCAAGTGGCTGTTACTATTTTAGGAATATAATTTTGAAGTTATTGTGAAGTATGATCGGTTAAACGTCGGTCTAGACCAAATATCTAGGATTGAAATGGCCGAAGAACCCAGTAATTTTGAGGATGGGTTACCGAACGTGCAACTCTTTATGGTACGTGTTGCAGATGACCATTTTTCTAACATTATTCAATTCTTAACTACAGTGATGGCGCCAGAAGGATATACAACTCAGTAGAGGAAAGAACTAGTAGTTTGCGTAGTAGATTTTTCGATCATTGCGGGATATTTGTACAAAATGGGGGCACAAAAAATATTGCGAAGATATGTGCCAGAATTTGAGTACGGTATTATTCTCGCTGAAGCTCATGGGGGAGTTACGGGAGGCCATTATATAGGGAAAGCAACTGCGTAGAAGATTTTGCATGCAGGATTATGGTGGCCAACATTGCACAAGGATTCAAAAGCATACTATAAGGTGTGCGATGCATGTCAAAGGAATTGCAGACCATCGTGGAGGGATGAACTACCACTACATCCTTAGGTATCCTTACAAGAATTTCAAAAGTGGGCAATTGATTTTATTGGGCCAATTCAACAACCTGGAAAGAAAACAGGTGCACGCTACATTGTCACTGCGACGAAATATTTAACCAGATGGGTGAAAGCACAACTAGTGAAGGATTGTACTGTGACTACTGTAGCAAAGTTCTTATTTGAATATGTCTTAATGTGGTTTGGATGCCCAAAAGTATTAATGAGTGATAGCGGAACACACTTTCTGAATGAAACACTTAGCACAATGAAAGATGAATTTTAGGTCTACCATCAGAAGATCACACCATATCACTTGTAGGAAAATGGGACAGTCAAATCTTTTAACAAAATTTTGGAGAACGCGTTGAAAAATATCTATAATGCGCAGCAGAATGACTGGGATGTGTGCATACCTATAGTACTATGGGCCTAAAGGAAAACCTGGAAAAAGCTAACAAGGAAAACGGCATTTAGATTGGTTTATGGCATTGAAGCGGTGATGCCTATGGAGTACATTGTCCCTAGTCTGAGCATAACATCTTTAACGTGGATCGCGATGCCTTGGAGGAACGACTTGCGCAACTAACAGAGTTAGAGGTGGACTGATTTCTGGAGGGATTCCACCATCAAGTAAAATAGGAACACAAAAAAGCATGGCACGATCACCATATCAAGCTTCACACTTTTAAGATAAATGATATTGTGTTGTTATATGATAGCAAGTTCACCAAATTTCTAGGTAAATTCTAGATGCATTGGTTAGGACTGTATACTATCAAGGAAATTACAAAGGGTGGTGCAGTTTAGCTCGCAAAGCTGAATGGTGAACCAGTTCCGGGAAAAGTCAATGGGATCCAGTTGAAGCTGTATATGGGGGATCCTACCCCTGTGCAATGACTATATGACTGCAAGATAGTCTTAGTGCTCCAGGTAGTTGCAAGGGAGCGCGAGACTATAAACTACACTGCTTGACTGGGAGGACAAGGCAGCAAACGGGCTGCGCAAAGATTGACGAGGGTGCACCAGATGAAGCTGCGCTCAGTACCTTGTGCCATGGAGGAGGGTGCCACATAGCCCAACTCAAAAAAAGTCATTGGAGTCACTGTAGTTGATTGGACTGAGAAAATCTCGTTAGGAGGAGCGGGTAGGTAGCAATTAAGGAGAAAATCTTTGAAAATCTACCGCCAAAGGTGCATTTATGACAAAGTTATGGAGGGAACAGTCGGATTTGAATCCAAAAATCACTATAAGTATGTCCTTTTGGTCTGCAAAGAAACACTTTATTTCCTATGAATTTATTGCATGCACCGAGAAGAGTGGGAGATTTTGTTCAAGCACCATGGGCTAGTTCATTATTCTGATATGTTGCGCTGAGTTTCTTTGGAGAAGAGATCTGAGCCTATGAGTTATGAGGTCACGATGTTTGAGGCCCTAGCTATGGAATCTGTGGGTGTAGAAGCTACACCAACAGTACCTATGGCACCAAGGTCGCCTAGGCCAAAAAATATTCTTCTAAGGCAAAGAAAAATAAGCTAGTCATCAAACTAGTGCGCCACTCACCCTGAAAACATCCGTAGGAGTTGTGGTAGAAGGGAAAAAGGGATAAGAAAAATCAACCTTTTGTGCCCCTATATCTAGATGAAGAGGAACTTTGACAGGTGATTGAGGAGTTGGATGCCGAGGACACGAAACCAATCACTATTCTTCTGACATATGTGCCTCTGTGAAGAGGACAAAAGAAGGTGACCAAAGACCCTAATTCCAACAAATTTTCAATTGCTACGCCACTACTCCCAGTTGAAGTTCCATTTGAGGGTACGCTCTTAGCACGCATTCCAGCGTTAAAGATGGAAGACTGGGACCTTGCTGACTAGGCAAAATTCCCACATTTAGCAACAAATCAGTATATGACCCACATATACTATGAAGATACAGGGGTCACAAAGTTGGAACCAATGAAATGGGTTCATGGAGTTCAGCTGGCGGGGCTTTTACACATGCTATTTGTACCTCATTTTCACTGCTCCAATATCAATACGGTGTGTGTGCGCCAGTTGCTGACTTTAGTGCATGATGGGTGTTTATGGCTAGGTGAGCCTATCCCCATCATGGATATTTTAATCCATAGGATTACTAAGCTACCATATAAAGGAGCAAACCTGACAAAGGAGTTTGTGGGAAAATCCCTAGAAAAATAACTTGCAGACCACATAAAGACCAAGTACAAGGTGATAAAGGGAAAGCACGGATATTCTATCCGCTCCATAAGAGACTAGGCGGTACAATTTTTTGTGCAAATCCTTTCAATCAAGATAATGCGAAAGTGTCGCATGGATGAAGTGCCCACGTCGATCATTTCATTAGCCTTGTAGTGTGTGAATGGGGTCTAGTATAACTAGGCCCAGTATCTCTGTAGAGAATTTTTGGCTAACTGTCGCGAGGCGCAAGAGAAGAGCTAGTCATTCCACTATGCTTGGCTCTTATTACTAATAGTTTTGGTGGCATGGAGGCTTCCAGAGGACAGTCAGTTCCCTCCGCTAAATGAGACCCTCCCAGAGGCAGCAAAGTTTGCTTCATCATGGCAGACAAAATATTCAGCACAAAGTACAAAATCCAAGGTTATTTTGGGTTTTCATGGAGATGGACATTCACATGGTTGTAAACCAGAGGCCAAGGTTATCTCCCACCTTATTCGAGCAACTGAGGGCCTTCATAGAATTTAAGGAAGACTTTCACAATGTCTGGATCCATGAGACAAAAGACCCTTAAGAGGTATGGCACAAGCTTCCTTACTTGGTGACCGACACGGATGTACAGGAGGTTATGGGTGGATGGACAACAAAGTGGTGTGAGCCTACCCAGTTGGATGTTAAGACAAGCAAAGCAGGAGAAAGCTCCTTTGTGCAGAGCTCTGTTGCGAAAAATAAGAAAGAACAAGAGTAGGAAGTCGCGGGAGAACACTGATGAGAAGAAGAAAAAAGAAGCTATTGCTAAGGCAGTTGTGGAGGAAGTGTGGGCTACGCAGGAGCACCCTGCTAAAGAGTACGCTGAGAAGGAAAAACAAGATACCGAAGTAAGCAAAAAATCATCGTCACCGTGCACTGATGAGTAGGAGATATCTACACAGGGTGGTGATGGGGGTGAGGAGGTGTCCACCCCCTTTAAATTCCAGAAGCGCACCAAAGAGACAACAACAGGCCCGCGAAAGAAGCGGAAGTCAAATAAACAATCGTAGGTGGACCCTCTTGTGCTAACAGAGGGCGATTTAGATAATATCAGCAACAAAGTTCACGATACCACATCCGAGCTATGGTTGCACTTTGTGCAGCAATATACGCAAACACTAGGGAGTGTCCAAAAGGATCTGTGCGAGCTGCAGATCTAGGTCAGTTGGATCCAGGCGAACGTTGGGCAAGCAAGCACAGTGCAAGCGAGCTTGACTCAAGCGAGCATGAGTGTTCCAGAAGTGGAACAAAAAATGGACCTAAGGATCATTCCTTTACCAAAAGGATCCTTGTGAGCAAATAACCAAGCAGACTGCAGCACACTAGAGAAGATCAAGGATATTGAGATTAATGTGGCTGCACTGCCACTCTAGGCCCTCCATGTATTGCATCAAGGGGTCTCAGATGAGTTGTAGATTAGGGAGCAACGCATCCTTGCGGCCCTCAGTGAGTGTAAAGTAAAAAATTCATAGATGTATGAGGAGAAGACACGTGCGCTAAAGGATAAAGAGGAAATACAAGCACAATGCACAAACCTCGAGTCAATACTCGAAGAGTCTTGTCAAATAGTTTCAGAATTGCATACCCCAGACGATGCACAGGCTAAGACGAAAGTCATAAAATTAGCTATTGCGGTGCGTGATGCCAAATATTAGGTTGGGTGAGTCACTTTCGAGTTCCAAATGAATATAGATGAACTCCAACTCAATCTTCAACCAACTACACCACGAGAAGTTTGGGAACAAAGAGGTGCAGCTATAAAAGAATCCATGGGTCAACTAGATGTCACAGTCCAAGGTTGCAACCAACTATTCAATCAGGAAATGGGCTTATGGGATACATTACAAGAGGAACCCAAGTTGTAGAAATTGAACATAGAAATCAGGGAAGTGCAACAACAATATAATGAAATCAGTACAACTACGCAGACGTTGGCACCCGTCCAACGCTTCGTGTGCCTATAGGAAGGCAAGGAAATTCAAACACAAATCCAGGAGTTACATAAAAAGCAATCCTTGCTAAGAGACCGGATTTAGCCTTGGACAAAGGAAGCCAACCAACTTTCATAGAATATTCATGAGAAGTTGAAGGCCATGCAGCAGACCCAGAGGACTACGTAACTTGTAGTGGAGGGGCCAACCACAGAGAAATTGGTCTAGTAGGTACAACAAGTAGCAAAATAGAGTACCATGGAGCTTTAGGCATTGATCAAATGCCACCAAAAAGTGGAATAACTATCTGAGTGACTTGAGGGTGAGTCATGATCTTTGTGTTGGGGGCCTGTTGGGATGGGGTCCCTAGGGGTAGAATTGAACTAATTTATTCATTTTTTGTAAATAATTTTGTAAATGATGTAAAGTCTCCACAAAATGTGGATGCGTAGCATGAAGATAGATAGGAGTCAAAGGGGTATTAGCCCCTTGTTATGGTCATTTTTAAGACTTACTCATGAGTCGAAGGCAATGGTATTGTATTAGAAAAGCTATAAATAGTTGAGTCATAGTGAGTCTTAGAGATAAATTTGATAGAGAGGAATAGAGAGAGGAATGAATGAATGATGTTGTAAGGGTTTGATAGGTAGGAAGGTCTCTTCATGTTAGTAGTGAAGGAAAGGCTCTGCAACTAAGTGCGTGGACGCCGGGAAGAGTCCACATCTAAGTGCGTGGACCCCTGCAGTTGAGAGCGTAGGGTAGTTGAAGTCTGTATTGAACCAATTCTGATTAATAAAGACTAATTTTGGGTTGGAAATACTTGCATTTGTGATTTATCTATTTATCTGTTTATCTCACTCTGAATACTGTTTTCTTGAAGTAATGTGTCTTACCTGCGCGAATTGGGTTAATTGAATATGTTTATGCTTAATAAGATGATTGAATGATGTACGTGAAGTTCTAGATCTAAACTGAGTTAGTTTTAGATAAAGAAGATAGGTTTGTGCGATGACAGATCTAGATCCCAGAAACCCTAGAAGACCTGTCTATGCACGCGAAAGTAGCGGTTCTATGCTCTTAGGGTCTGAATAAGGAAATTAACTAGAGTCACAAAGGATTAAAGGTAATTACGGTTGAATTCAGGGTTTAAGCTCTGCTAGAAGGTTAGATATGCGTGGAAGTAGATCTAAGGCATTGAAAGACATCACATTAGTCTCTAGATGCAGAAACTTGGTTCTTACATCCCCTAATACTGCTTCAGGTGAGACTACAACCTATGCTACGCAGGTTGTTACTGAAAGGGCCAGCAGTGTAGGGTTTTGTTGGTTGGCGCAACTAACTCTGAACCCGGATCAGGACCCCTTAAGGCAACAGGGGCTAATGATGTGAATGAAACTAATATATAAGAATCAATAGACTTGAAATATCTTTCCTGGGAAATCTTTCTCTATATATGTGACTTTAGAAAGGTCTCACATTTAACATGACAATATAGATCATCAAGTCTTTTATGAGGATAAAATGAATGAATATAAATAATTTAATAAAATAGTTAATTAAATTAGCTGATTAAACTCATTGCACATATAATATATCGTTTTTCATGCTTATACTTAAAAAATTTCAATCAAACACATCAATAGTGATAAATTCTTAATTTCTTGCAAAAACATATATGATAAACACAATTAAAATAACCATTCAATATCATAAACACAGTACTAATACACAGATAGTTGTACCCGATATATGTTGACTCTGCTCATAGGTGAAACATAACGGTTCCACTTTCTATCAAGATCACTTCAAGTTACAATAGTGCAAACCAAAATATTTCTTGCTAAAATTCAGAACCCCTTCTTCATATCAATGAAGGGGATTTATAATTTCTAATGAAAATAAAAATATAGAAATGTACCATAAAATACTGGAGTGGTTTCAACAAACCACACTTAAAGTAAATAAAAAAATAATAGATTATAGTTGTAACAACTTTACTATGGCTGAGATGAAGGTTACCCTTCCATACACTATCGAAGTTCACATATAGTTGTCATTGGAATTAATTAGGTGGATGATAAGGTTGCATGTGCATCCGTGAAGTTAATAGTGCATCGCTGAGTATTGGAAGTAGATGGGTGGTCGTGTTGGAGAGAGACCTCAACATTACCCACTGACTATGAGGTTTCACTAAGAAATGCCAATGGCATTCCAAGTCAACCTTTGACAAATTCTTGATTTTCTCAACGTTCTTCTTCGATGATTCCTACCATGTTTTGGTTAACAATTTCACATCGGGTAAATTATCCTTGGGGTAGTCTGAAATTAGGTTGCCCTATAGTAAACTATCACCAATTTATTCAGTGAGATTATTTGAAATATCCCTCGCACTGAAGATTTCCATTTCTGCATGCTTGAGTTTTATTTCCCACTCTTGGAAAACAATATCTTTTTGTGATTCTTCAATTTTAGGGAGATCAGTTGATCTCCCTTCAGTACTATCTTGCCATTCTATATAATATGAAATATTCTCCTCAAATTCCCCATAGTATGTCCTCATATTGGGCAATTGATTTACTAATGAATCACTTGATTGACATAAGTCATGGATAGTGGCTAATTTATGACAGAAAAAAACCTGTTGTTGAGCAAGGAGATTGTTTAGTTCTCCTGCTTCCTTCTTGAATTCAGCTATCTCGAGATTCACCTTTAATTGCTCTATCTTTTGTTGAAGTTCCTGGATTTGAGTATCCTTGCTCTTCAGATCAGATTCATGTTGAATCTTTAAGTCATTGAAGTTATTTTGTAGTTCTGCAAGTTGTGCTTTCCACTGTTGAGAAATTACTTGTTTTTCATTCTCAAAACCCTATTCTAGCTGCTTAATCCTTTCATATTTCTCCCTTAGGAGTTGTTTTAATTTAGAGGCTTTATCAATAGTATCACTGGCATATGCTCCTGCAAATTGCGAAAGCCTTCCAAGATCCTCAGCAAGAGTAGCTTGAGCATCTTTCCAAATTACTTCAAAGGAAGCATTACCAGGGACTAGAGCCCAGGTCTATTCAATTCTCTTTCTTTTTCTCTATCTACTAACCACAAATTTATGTTTTGGACTATAAAACACATCAAGAGGAGGAATTTATTCAATTTTCAAAACAACCTCAGAGGTTGGGAATACCGGGATGATTTCTAAATCATTAGTGTCCAAAGCTTTATCGGAAGCCTCAATAGTAAGCAAGGTCTTCCCTGTAACTTCAACGGTCTGTGTAATCTTCATCTAGAATTTAATCTTCAAATTCTGAGGATCTGTTTATTTAGTGAACAACTCCCAAATTGCATCTAGATTTTTGTCTGTTAGAGTTTCTTCTGCCTGAAAAGAAGAAGAAGTGCCACTCTATTTTATCGTAGATACATTAGGTACCTGTGTTGTACTAGCTGAAACTCTATCCTTATCGGTATTTTGTTGATGAAGCATTAATAAATCCATAGGAAAGTGAGTTTTCCTTTTATTCCTGTACTATTTAAACTGAATCAATTCCTCAGGAGTTAACTATGCTACTGCTAGTTTCTCAACCTCTAAATAGATAGAAACTGATTCAAATAGATCATCATTTTTTTCTGGCTCATTTGTGAATTGCCTAAGCTTTGGTTGTATAGTCACCTTCTTGGCAATATCATTAGGATCATATTGTCTATTGGGAATAGTTGGGAAATTTAAATGTTGAATTTCTTCAATCTCAAGAGTAGCATGCCTAAAATTGTCAAGAGTATAGACACCACATTGAATAGGAAAGGTAGGCCACATTTTTTTTTTATTATCTTTCATAACCTTTGAAAGGCCATTCCCTATAGTTTGGTAGGCTATCTCTTGGGATAAGAGTTTATCAGGAACATAAAGGGGCAACACATGAGGGTTTTCAAGACTGTTGAAGATCCGGATATAAGTGAAGAATTCTTGTCCAAACCATCTTCCAATTGACAATAAATCATTGTTAGTTTAAGATGAAAGTCTAGGACCTCTCTCATTAAGGACACTTTGGTGGACGGGAAACATAACTCCATGGAAAATTTTATAGAGACAAGGATGGTATTTGGATTCCTAGAGTATGTTATGATAGATATGGATAGGCGTAGGGTCTTCTATGGTCCATTTCCATCCCATAGATCTAAAATCAGAGGTGAAACATATAACATCCATTATATAGGCGCTCATGTAAAAAGGGGGGACAATGTTCTAAAAAAAGTGCACTTTTTGTAGAATTCAGAATTTGGGTGCTTTTAGTATCAAACAATATAGTTCCCCAATTTCTCTAAAATCTGCTTGTTGTATTTTTTCTGGGGTGGCAATAGCTGATACATCTTCCTCAAATCACTGTTGGCGAATGACCCAATAAATGTGTTTCTCTTAGTCATGAAATTCCTTTCTGCAATATTCAAATGGTCGATAACCCATTTAACAATATCTGTATAGGGAAGGATGTTGGGTCAGGCTGCAATCCTATGCAGGAATGAATTGGAAACGTCAATATAAGTAGTTTCAAAAATAGGGGCATAATCCTCAGTTGTGGATTTTTTCTCTGTCACCCTCGGTTCCTCATCTTCAAAGAGTTTATAAATGGCTTCTTAGGAAGAGCTCCCAGCATCGGGAGTGCAGGTTGTGTTTGAGAATAATGCAGGCATTTCACTAACTTCAGGTGAAGGAGCGACTGACTGTTGTTGAACAATGGGTTTCTTCCTCGATTTAGTTTCCATAGACATTTCAGCTGACCTTTGCTTATTGGGACTGACCTGCAAAGGAAAACACAAGAATAAGTAGAGACTTCCTTAACTGAAAAATTCCTTAGAGTGAATAAATAATTTCATATCAATTTATGTCTTTTATGAGCAAAATCTAGTGATATCAAGTCACAATAATGAAATCATTTAGAACTTTGAAATCATAAATTCATTACATTTGGCCCTTAAATGATAAAACATGGATTCACATGGGCTTTTGTACATGCCAGAATATCAGAGGATTATATCATAGAAATCTTATTGTTGTATCATTGAAACATTTGATATTCTCACTCTCCGATATGATTTTATTATTATAATGTAACCACTGAAAAATATAGGTGGGAAGGGATATCAAAGGTCTTGTATCGAAGATTTGATATCAGGGGTTGGAAAAAGTGACAACTGATTGGAAGTCCCAATATGAAAGTTCCGATGTGAATATGGGGATTTGATCAGAGATCGGAGGATTGGGAATATGGGAGATCGACGCTATGATGATATCAGAGCATCAGAGATATGAGGATATCACAATATTGATCATGTCATTTATCAGAGGATGGGCGAAAAAGGGACATCAAAGGATTAGGGGATCGAGATATTGGAGTATTTAGAGTGATGCTCACATTGAAAACTCTGATATATAGAAGCTCCAATAATGCTACGTGATAGTCTTGTGGGGTCAGACCTTTATTATTATATTCACAAAGAAGTGCTTTATTACTTTTAGACTTAAAATATTTGAAAACTTTAATCGGGGAAGGTTTTATTGCAACTTATCCTATGGGGACATGTTACAATATTTAAAATATTCTGATAAAGTTTTGTCGATAAGATATTTTAAACAAAATAATATGGTTAACTTATTTGTGAATATCTCTTGTGGGCCTAAGCTTTGATATGAAGGCTCCGATAAGGGAGATTTCTTATTTAGTCAATTTTTTGGAAAAATAAAATTAATATTGCCTTATTTTATTAAAACTATGAGATTTTATACTAAATAAAAAGGGTCCCCATTATTTTTGACTTCTACTATTAACCTTAATGGTGGGGTTGTTTAGTAGTACAAAAATTGGCAACATATTGGGAGAAGCAGTTATCTTTGTTAAAAAGTAAGTGAAGTTTTAAACTATTCAAGGGGAAAATACTTAGAAAGGTAAAAATACTTGAAGTTTTGATTGATAAAGATTACTCTGAATAAAAGAACTCATAATTTTGTGAATTATCTCATAACCTGTTTATTGATGAAAATATTTATTACCCTTGTTGGTCATTTAATCAGTTACAAAGATAAAGTTAAGAACTATAGAAGCTTAGCTTTTAAGATAGACCTTTTTTGTCACTGGTAGAGCCACTGCTGCCAGCAGGCATCCATAGCCTTGACATGGTTACCATTTAACCAAAGATATACCAGTGTCCCATCCACATTTAGTAATATTCTCAGGGGCATTTAATATTTTCTTTTATAATTTTGTTTTAAAGTTTACTTGAAAGCCATTGTCCAGGCTTAATAACCAGTTTCTGACAATGCCATTCAAAGGTTATAATGATATTGAACAAGTTGGCTCATGATGAGAGCCCTTGTCTTATGGTTATATAATCATAAGCCATTATCCTGGTTTGGTGACCAATGTTGATAATGTCAATATCATTGGTTTCCCATGATCATGGTAAGTTGGCTTATGTTGAGACCTCCTTAAATCTTTTAAGTTTTATATATTTTTGAATTACACTCTAAAATTTTTAAACTTAGTGGATGGTGAGGTATATTTACTCCTTAGGAGTAATGGATGACAATTGAAGCCAAAAGATTCTAAAACTTCACAATAGCCTTGAGTTTTTAAAGAAACTTTTTTCATGGCTAATCATAGGATAACCAAATTTTATAAAGTTTTTGAGTTCTGAAACATTTACAATTTAATGGATATATAGATTTCAAAGCTTTGTAACAGATGTAATACTAAACTTCAATGTTATAAGTTTCTTTCTAAGATCTCTTCTTTAATCAGTCCAATTTCATGTAAATGATGGGAGACCCTAATGTGAAGACAAAAGTGTATTACCTAACATTACCAAAGTTACAAAAAACCAGTATATACATGTGATTATTTACATATTTACAAGAGGATAGATATCCTTAAGAAAAATATTTTTCAAAACTAGCCCATTAACGGGAAGAGCATCCCTCTTTCCCTGTAAATCTTGGAGGATAAAGGTTGATAGGCCTAGTTTTTTGATGATCTGAAATGGGCCTCACCATGATTTTTGGAACTTTTTGTGTTTGCCTTTTTCTTCATGAGCTTTGTCCCATTTTAGAACTAGATCACCAATTTCAAAAATTTTGTTATTAACTGAACTTGCATCAAATGAAGATTTAACCAATTGTTGATGATGGTCATGAACTTGTCTAGCTTTATCCTTTTCTTCCTCTAGCTTAAGAATTTGGGTCATTCTTAATTGTAAAGCAGAAGAAGGTTTTTTTGTAATGGATTTCACACGGCTAGTGATGGAATAGCTAGATTAAGAGGTAGGATAGCTTCTTTTCCATACATTAATTGAAAAGAAGAAGTGCATATAGATACCTTCTGAGTGATTATGTCAGCTCATAATGCAAAAACTAGAGCTTTGTGCCAATTTCTTTGATTTTGGTCAACTATTCTTTTGATTATGGTCAACTATTCCTTGAGGGTAATAATTTGCAGAATACTTGAGTTTACAACTTCTTTTAAGAGGAAATTCAGTAATAGTATTTCCCGAAAAATAAGATGCATTATCAGCACAAGGGCATAAGGAAGGCGAAACCTAGTAACAATGAATTGATCGATAAATTCAATAATGTTTTCAAAATTAGCCACCTTTAGGGGTATTACTTTGACCCATTTGGTGAAGTAGTCCATAGCAGTCAAGATGTATTTATGCTTCTTGGAAGAGTTAGGAACAATCTCACGTATTATGTCTAGTCCCCATTGTTCAAAAGGTTTCTCAATGTTAATTGATTACAAAGACGGTAAGGTTGGTTTCTTCTGTCTTCCTAAAGCAGTTTGACAAACGTTACATTTTCTGAGATAGGCACGAGTGTCCTTGAGTAGAGTCGGCCAATAGTATGCAGCAAGCAAAATCTTATGAGCAGTGGTGTCGCCACCATAGTGTCTGCTAGCTAGTCCATCATGTAGCTCCTGCAAGACCTTTTATGCTTCATATTTTTCTAGACATCTTAGCAAAACATAATCATAATTCCTCTTAAAAAAGACATCATTTACTAGTTGGTATTGATAAGCTTTCAGTCTAAGAGCTCTTTTATTTTTATAATTTAGTTCCAATGGAGCATAACCATTTTTTAAATAAAAAATTAAATCGCCATATTGAGATTCAAGGTCGATGGGGCATACCTCTGTGATTTGAACATTATTTCCTGAATCTTCATCAGTTGAAATGTTATAAGCTCCAGTGATAAATCTGTAAAATCCTTGACCCCTTACTATTTTGGCTATTTTTATTTCTAGGTCATATTCTTGCAGGGGCAGTAACCCAATTTGACCTTTTCTCTCCTAATTCTTTGGGGATAAGAAATTGTCTAACTATAGGGAAAGGAAAAATCACTTTTTTTTTAATGTTATTTTAGGAGGAAATGCCTGAAATAATTTATGGACCTAAAGACTGCAAAGGCTCACTTCTCAACCTCTGAATAATTTAGCTTTGCTCCATGTAAATTGGAACTAGAGAAGGAAATTGGATCTTCAATTTGTTGTTCAATAGGTTGAGTCAAAACTACTGCATAGGATTGTTCGGAAGCAAAAGTATAAAGAATGATTTTTTTGGAAACATTAGGGGTTGATAACGAAGGGGCATAAATGATCTCCTGTTTTCTTGAATAAAATTCTTTTATTTCAATCAAGCCCCTTTTTAAAATTGAATTCTTCTTGATCATAGCATGTAAGATAAGTACAATTTGAGACAATTCTGGGACAAATATTTTTAAAAAATTAATTTGCCCAAAGAAGGATTGCATGGATTTTTTATTGTGTGTTAAGGGGATTTCAGATATCACCTTGATTCTATCCGGATCTATGTAGATTCCTTATTTAGACATAATAGATCCTAGAATTTTTCCTTCGTTAAGAGAAAAGAATGAATTTTTAGGATTTAAGTAGATTCCAAATTTTCTACATCTTTCAAAGATCTATTTTAAATCATGTAAATGATTACCACTTGTTGATCAGAAGTTACCTTTGATGTCAACCCAAGCAACACCAAGGGCTACCCCGATCTTGCATGGGAATTTTTACTTGACAACTCATCATATTCTGAGTCAAGGATCTTCTAGATGGATTCTACTTGTTGAGATGTTTTCGTTGATATAAGGTACACCATGTAGTTCTTCATGGTTTGAGAGTTATTCATGTTTGAAGCTAGTAACCCTAGCTACTGGGCTAAAACAACATGGGGTTGTGGCATGACACTCATCATTGGTTGTGGTCATTGAATAGTAGTTAATTAATAATTTTTTATTCTCCTAAAATCCCTCAAACATTCACTTGTTGAGGACCCTCTCAACTCAATACATTTCTATAAATAGTGACCCTCATATCCTCCTCTAGTAAGCAATTTTCAATGAACTATCTTGTGAGAAGACCTCTGTAATTTCCCAACCCTCATGATATTATATCGCAGGATCTGATGCAAGGAATTTAAAGTTTCTTTGAGGTATGGTTAGGGCACAAAATTATGATCAAGTTGAAGGTTTTTTTTGAAGCAAGTTTAGAGCCTTGGATTCTAGGATTTCGTTGCTTAAAATAGGTCATCATGGAATTTGTTCTATAACTTTGCTTCTAAGAAGATTCAGAAGCTAAATTTAAAACCCATTTGAGCCAAAATCTTGATGAACCATGTGAACAAGTTTTAGATCTTGGTTCACTATATTTTCTTAGATATGCTCTGAGTAAGTTAGAGATTTTGCAAGTTCCCAAATTCCATGTCAAACAGGTGACCTTGGGAAAATCATCATAACGTTCTCTTTGAGCATTAGATTCAAAATTCGTAAACAGTTACATAAAGAGGACATACTTTAGTTTGTTGGGTATCATTTTCATGGCTATAGGTTGAAACAATGACATATGGAACTTCATACAAGTATTCTCTACTGAACTAGTCTATAATCAGGTAATCGTGGGAGATTGAGAATAACTCTTTTTTGAAGAATTCAATATTAAACATACCCATGGGCTTGGAAATAGGACTCAAAGGGATACCACATGATGAAATTTTTGACCTTAGAGATATAAAACTACATATATACAACATATTCAATATCGATCTCCTAGAAGGCAAGAAAAAGTATGCATTTAAGGATCACTGCAGTAAGGACTCAGCAGAATATCAACATATTTGATTAATTGATAGATGATGCCGAATGTTACAAATGTAACAATTTTGGACATCTGGCTAAAGTTTGTAGACATGGAAGCTCTTCAAAGGAATTCTCGCAAAATCAGAATGAACAAGTATGGGAAAAGAAGGCTGAAAAATGTGTTATCTCTCTCAAGGCTCAAAGCAACAGAAAGGTTTGATATGTTGATAGTGGTTTCTCAATGCATATGACTAGAGATAAAAATAAGTTCATATCCTTGAAGGAAAAGAAGGATGGAATAATGTCTTTTGGAAATGATAGGTCTTCAAACATCATATTGGCAGGTACGATCACACTTGGAAGTAAGGATGCATTAGCAAAGAATGTGTTGTTGGTTGAAAATATGAATCACAATCTACTCAGTGTTGGATAGATGTGCGATAAAGGACACACGATGCTATTCAACTCTAAGAAATATGAAATTAGGAAAGGAAAATTTGGAAAAATTGTGGCTACAACAAGCAGAGCTCCAAATGGCATATACATTTTGGATGAAACACCTAAAGGGTGGTTTAAGGAAAAATAAGATGAAGGTTGGTTATGGAAAAAATGAATGGGACATATAAATTTCAACAATTTGGTCAAGATCGGCAAAAAGGAAGAAGTAAGAGAAATGCCTAAAATTTCAAAACCTACTAATACGATATTTGAATCTTGTCGGCACAACAAACAGACAAAAGTAGGGTTCAAGACAAAGGAACACTATGCATCACATCCATTGGAATTAATACATATTGATCTATGTGGTCCCATGAGAACAGAAGGTTTAGACACTGAATTATACATTATGCTAATGACAGATGATTACACGAGAATGACAACTGTCATTTTCTTAAAGAAAAAATCTGAAGCATTCGAATTTTTTAAAATCTACAAGGAATTGGTCAAAAATGAAACTGATTTTAATATCAAATGTCTAAGATCAAATAATGGTAGAGAATTCACGTTGAAAGAATTTCAACAATATTGTGATGAAAATGGAATAAAAAGACAATTCTTGACAACCGAAACACCACACAAGAATGGAGTTGTTGAAAGAGAAAACAAAACTAGATAGGAAATGGCTAGAACAATGTTAAATGACTCAAAATTGGATCATAAATTATGGGTTCAAGCAATCGATACAACTGTATTCATTATAAATAAAGGTCTGCTTAGCAACAATTGTAACATGACTCTGTACGAACTATGGAAGGGAAGACTGACTAATGTCAAATGCTTCAAAATATTTGGAAGTAAATGCTACATCAAAAGAGAAGACCAAAAATTGGGCAAGTTCGATTCCTGTGTTGACGAAGGTATTTTCGTTGGTCATTCCCGCAAAATAAAGGCTTATAGATGCTATAATTTGAGGCAAAAACAAATAGTTGAAAGCATAAATGTTACTTTTGACGAAAACTGTGTTCTAAAGGATAACAATGAGATCGTCTCTAAGGGGATTGAGGTATAATCTGTGAAGGATGAAGAAGAAGCTCCAGAATAAGACCAATCAAATAAGGAAAAAGCAGTCAACCAAGAGGAAATAAGAAATGATCAGTAGGATGTACAAGAAACTTCTCCAAAAGTTTTAAAAGAATGGTGTCAAAGGAATCATTCGTCAATTCAAATTATCAGAAAAATAAATGAAGGAATTATAACTGGAAGAAGTCGACTGCTTCGTCCATCACAGCAAGCCTACCTTGCTGATTTAGAAACTTTTGAGCCTAACAATTTTCAGGAAGCTAGTCAAGATGAACACTGGGTAGCAGTATGAATGAACAATTGGATAAAATTGAGAAGAATGACACTTGGGAATTGGTTCCATGACCAAAGGATAAAAATGTTATTGGAACTAAATGGGTCTTCAAAAACAAAATGAATGAGGACGAACAAGTTACTAGGAATAAGGCAAGATTAGTTTGCAAAGGATATGCACAAGTAGAAGGAATTGATTTTGAAGAAACATTGTGTCAGAATGGAAGCTATCAATATGTTTCTTGCTTATGCATGCTCGAGCAAAATCAAGGTGTACCAAATGGATGGTAAGTCAACCTTTATAAATGGTGAATTGGAAGAAGAAGTTTACATTGAACAACCCGAAGATTTTTTGCTCTCTGACAAGGAAGACTACATCTACAGATTAAATAAGGCACTATATGGTCTCAAACAAGCTCCTAGAGCTTGGTATTCTCATCTTGATGGATATATACATCAACAAGGATTCAAGAAAGGAAGCGCCGACAACAATCTCTATGTGAAAGTGGATCAAGATAACCTAACAATTATCGAGGTATATGTGGACGATATAATCTTTGGAAGCAATGATGACAGATTAAGTAAAAACTTTGCCACAAAGATGCAAAGTGAGTTTGAAATGTATCTACTTGGCAAGATGACATACTTTTTAAGGCTTCAGATATCTTAACAGGATAAAGGAATATTTATATATCAAACCAAGTACATCAAGGAAATGCTTAAGAAATTCAAGATGGAAGATTGCAAGCGTGTCCTTCCCCCAATGGTAACAAGTTGCAAGTTAAGTTTATAAGATTAGTCAAAGGATGTGGACCAAAGGTTGTATAGATCTATGATTGGCAGTCTTTTATATGTGACAACTTCTCAACCAGATGTAATGCAGGCAATTGGACAAGTAGAAAGATTCCAAGCAACACCAAAAGAATCTCATATTATTGTCATCAAAATAATTATTCGATATCTTAAAGGAATAACAAAATATGGCTTATGGCATCCCAAAGGAAATGATATAGTTATCCAAGATCATACAGATGCATATTGAGCAGGAAGTGTTGATGATTGAAAGAGTACTAGTGGAGAAACATTCTATCTAGTTGGTTTCCTTGTTTCATGTTTAAGTAAAAAGCAGTCTTCAATCTCGTTATCCACAGCGTAATCAGAATATAACACAACAACATCTTGTTGTAATCAAGTTCTCTCAATGAAGAAAACTTTGCAAGATCTTCAAGTCAAGTTTGATGAACCTATTCCCATATTGTGTGATAACACCAGTGCCATCAGTATCTCCGAGAATCCTATGATGCATTCCAAAACAAAGCACATTCCGATCAAATATCATTTCATTAGAGAGAAGGTCACCGAAAATAATATCAAGCTTGAATGTGTTGGCACAAAGAAACAATTTCTCACATATTTACCAAACCATTACCTCGTGAAGCATTTGAGTATCTTCACCAAAACCTTGGGATTCTCCCAAGTTCTCATTAGAATCTTTCTCTTATCTAACTAAGTAGAAAGGGAGAGTGGAGGTGTGTATAGGTCTGCATGATGACAGTTTGTCAAGGAGAGTTACCCTTTTCCATTGATAACAAAGGGGGAGACAAGGTAGTAGGAATAGGTACCATGATCGCAGGGGGAGTACCTGTGTTGCCATCAATTCCAAAGGGGGAGATTTTTTATCAGTGGTTGTCATTGATGCCAATCAAGTAGCACCAAAGGCTACCCTAATCTTGCATGGGAATTTTGACATGAAAACTCATCCTATTCTGAGTCAAGGATGTTCGAGATGGAGTTTTCTTGTTGAGATGTTTTTGTTGATATATGGCACACCACGTAGTTTTTCACTATTTAAGAGTTATTCGTGCTTGAAGTTAGTAACCCCAGTTAGTGGGCTAAAACCCCATGGGGTTGTCGCATGGCACTCATCATTGGTTGTGGTAACTGAATAGTCAATAATTAATAATTTTTTTATGCTCCTAAAACCCCTCCAACATTCACTTGTTGAGGACTCTCTCAACTCAAAACATTTCTATAAATAGTGACCCTCATATCCTCCTCAAGTAAGCACTTTTCAACGAACTATCTTGTGAGAAGAGCTCCATAATTTTTCAGCCCTCATGAGCTTCTAATGTAGGACTTGTTGTAGGCACTTTAAGGTTTCGTTGAGGTCTAGTTAGGGCACAAAATTATGATCAAGCTGAAGGTCTTCTTTGAAGCAAGTTTAGAGCCTTGGATTCTAGGATTTCGCTGCTTCAAACCGGTCATTGTGACATTTGCGCTATAACTTTTTTTCTACGAAGCTTCAGAAGTTGAAATTAAAACCCATTGGATACGAAATCATGATGAACCTCATGACCAAATGTCAAATCTTAGTTCGCTATATTTTCAGATATATGATTAGATTAAGTTAGGGTGTTTGCAGGTTCCTGAATTCCATGTCAAACGGGTGACCTTGGGAAAATCGTCATAACGTTCACCTTGAGAATTAGATTGAAATTTCATAAATAGTGACAGAAATATGACATAGTTTAGTTTTTTGGGTATCGTTTGCAAGACCGAAGGTTGAAGCAGTGACATGTGGAACTTCATACAAGTTCACTCTACTGAACTAGTCTATAATCAGGTCATCATGGGAGATTAGGCATAACTCTTTCTTGAAGAATCCAATATCGATCAGATCTCTCGGGTTGGAAATATGACTCAAAGGGTTACCAAAGGACAACATTTCAGACCTTGGAGATCCAAAATTACATATATACAATAGATTCAATATCAAGCTCCTAGAAGGAAAGAAAAATTATGCATTCAAGGATCACTAGAGTAAGGACCACACATCAACTGTCAAGGGTATGTCCTCTACAACAAGGTATGTATGATTAGCATTTGCATTTGAATTTTGAGTATCATATTTTACTTAAGTATATTGTTTTGTATCTGTTTGGGTCTTTCTTGTTAATGCATGTGCAGGAAGGATGACACTTTAGAACAACTCAGACACATACTAAAATGACATGTAATGCCAAAGTTCCATTACTCGAAGCAAACACAACAATACCTCAACATCTGCAAGTGATCTAAGAAGCAATGTGGTTTCAAGTGTCAGGTCTTATCAAAAACCAGTGCTGCAAAAAAGGTTATCATTATAAATTTGTGAAAGAGTCATCATTGTAAATTTGTAAAAGGTTCATCTTTGAAAGAGTCATTATTGTAAAAGAGCCAATCTTCAGAGATTCGAAGAGGCATTGTTGGGAAGTATAGGAGTCATTGTTGGGGTGATTTCATGGTTGAGTTACAAGTCATAGTGTGATTGGGTTTTCGGTCAAGTACAATCAAATCATTGTAAATCATATTGTATCATGGATCATTGTCCCTCGTATGACAGTTCACACTCTTGTATAATTTCTGATCATTATAGGGTGGCAGGGAGGTGCTAGGTAGGTGCATGAAGTCACCTATAGGTTGGAGCCCTGAACACTTCAGGGTGGTAGGTTGGTCTAGGATGTTGGGGCATCCATCCAATTGACTACTGAAGAAATCAAGGCGTTGAGGCATCCTTCCAGTGGGAGCTGGAGAAGAATACTTTTCTAAAATTCTAGGAAGTTGTAACTTTAATTTTAGTAGTGGTTGAAGATTAAAGAATTTATTAGAAAAGTGTTCGGTGTTTTTTTTTTTTTTTTATCTAGATGGGGTTTTCCACCTAAACTTCTTGTGTCTATTGTGTTCTTTTGTTTATTGTTGTTACTAGATAAACATTAGTCATAATTGAGGATTAACTAATGCTCTAAAAAGATTTAAAAGTGCTAATCGCTAAGGAATACTGATTCACCCCCCCTCTCAGTATTTCCAACACCCCTTTGTTTAGATTAAATTGTAATGTCATCTAAATACACTACAACTGTCTTATTGATCAAACCTCGGAAAGAAATATCCATAGCTCTTTGGAAAGTATCTCCATCATCAATCAGTCCGAAAGGCATTTTTTGATAAGCATAAGTCCCCACTTAGTCCTGAATGTGGTTTTCAATCTATCACCCGAATGTACAATAATATGATTGTAACCTGAAAAACCATCTAAGAAAGACATTAGTTCAGAACCAACAGCAAATTGTAAAATTTGTTCTATTGGAGGTAAAAGAAAATTATCCTTTTTAGAGGCTTTGTTTAAATTTCTAAAAGCTATACAAATACAAAGATCTCCATTCTTTTTCGTAATTGGCACAAGGTTTGAGACCCACTTGGAATGTCTAACTGGGAAAATGATTTTAGCTTTGAGAATATTATTTAGTTCAGTCTTAATATAAGCCTCCAAGTTAGGGTGAATCTTCCTGATCTTTTGTGGAATTGCTTGACATTTAGTAGCATAGGAATGGTGTGTTGAATGATGGATGTGTCATAGGTTTTAAGATCATCATAATTCCATGCAAATATATCCTTGTATATTTTCAACAAATGAATGAAAGAAGATCTTTCATCTGGTGAAAGTCCAAGGCCTAAATTGATGTTCTGAGGCTTATGATTAGATCCTAAGTTAACCAATTCAAATCTTAGAGTCAAACTTTGAAGCTTGCAATTAGTTACCCTTTTGAACCTATCTTTCAGATCATATAAATCTTCCAATTTCACTACAGGTTTAGGTAAAGAATTTTCCTCGGAAGATTTATTCAACTGCTTGTCATGCTCATCTTCATCAATAATCTGATCAGAGTAAGACCCTTCAGATGTTATAAAACTCAATATGTTATTGTCATCATTAAACACATGTGAATTAGTAATGTGTCTAGAATGTGGGGTGAAAAATTAATTTAATAGAAAATCTATTAGGACTGAAGTCTTCAAGTGGAATGAGTTTGGAAGCAACATTTTATAGGAAGTCAGCACTAGCATTTTGTATTATTGGGATAGGAGCTATGTTGAATGCAATGAAATGAGAAATGAGGTCTTGGATCAAAGATTGGTAATGCTTAAGGTGACTAGAAACACAATGGATGTTGTTTCTAACTTGTTTGATAACAATCTCTGAGTCACCAAAAAATTAAGGGTATTTGAGAAGAAGTTTGGCCAACTGAATTTGGAAGTGTGTTAGGAGTTTTTGTGGTTGTTTGAACAACTTCAGATCTTGGGTTAGGAGATTTGGAATGTGATCTGGAAGTTGGTGGTGATTTTGAGGGAGACTGAAACTTATAATGACCATCTACTTTGAGAGTGGATCTTCTTTCCATTCATAGTTTGAAGGCCCCCCTTCCAGTGCTAAAAATGTTGAAGCCTTGAAATTCTTTGCCTCAACATCGGGGAAAACCACCCAGTCAGGAACTTAAGGCAGCTCCTTCTCCATTTAGAATGGTGGCTCTGACTAGGATTATGTGACTAGTTTCCCTTAATAAAATATATGAACATGGATGAGATATATAAGTGTGGGGATAATTATGTGAATGAAACTAAGAAATAAGAATAAATAGACTTAAAATATCTATCTCGGGAACACTTTCTCTATATATGTGACTTTAGGAAGTTCTCACATTTAACATGACAATACAGATCATCAAGTATTTTATGAGGTTAAAACAAATGAATATAATTAATTTAATTAAATAGTTAATTAAATTGGTTCATTAAACTCATTACACATATAAGATATCATTGTTCATGCCTATACTTCAAACATTTCAACCAAACACGTCAATGGTGATAAATGCTTAATTTCTTACAAAAACATAGATGATAAATACAATTAAAATAACCATTCAATCTCATAAACACAGTACTAATACACAGATAGTAGTACCCGATATATGTTGACTCTAGTCATAAGGGAAAAAGTAACGATTCCACTTTCTATTAAGATCACTTCAAGTTATAATAGTGCAAACAAAAATATTTCTTACCAAAATTCATAACCCATTCTTCATATCAATGAAGGAGATTTATAGTTTCTAATCAAAATACAAATATAGAAAAGTACCATAAAAGATTGGAGTGATTTCAACAAACCACACTTAAAATAAAGTAAAAAGATAATAATAGATTGCAATTGTAACAACTTGAGTATGGCTGAGATGAAGGTTTCTCTCCCATACGCTATCGAACTTCACATATATCTATCATTGGCATTAATTCAGGTGGATGATGAAGTTGTATGCGCATTCATACAGTGAATAGTGCATCGCTGAGTGTTGGAAGAAGATGGGTGCTCGTGTTGGAGAGACACCTCAACATTAGCCACTAAATATGCAGTTTAACTAAGAAATTCTAGTGGCATTCCAAGTCAACCTTTAAAAGATTCTTGATTTTCTCAGCCTTCTTCTTCAATGATTCCTACCATGTTTTGGTTTACAATTTCATATCGGGAAATCTATCCTTGGGGCAGCCTAAAATTAGGATGATCTATAGTAAGTTGTCACTGATTGATTCAGTGAGATTGTTTGAAATATCCTTGGCACTGAAGGTTGCCATTTCTCCATGCTTTAGTTTTATTTACCACTTTTGGAAAAAAATCCCTTTCTGTGATTCTTCAATTTTACGGAGATCAGTTGATCTCCCCTCAGTACTATATTACCAACCTATATAATCTGAAATATTCTCCTCAACTTCCCTATGGTATGTCCTCAGACGAGAGAATTGATTTACTAATGACTTGATTGATTGACATAATTCATGGATAGTGTTTAATTTATGACAGAAGATAACATGTTGTTGAGCAAGGATATTGTTTAGTTCTCTTGCTTCCCTTCTTGAATTCATCTATATCAGGATTCACCTTTAGTTTCTCTCTTTTGTTGAAGTTCCTAGATTTGAGTATCCCCGTTCTTTAGATCAAATTCATGTTGAATCTTTAAGTCATTGAAGTTATTTTGTAGTTCTGCAAGCTGTGCTTGCCACTTTTGAGCAATTACCTTTTTTTAATTCTCAAAACCCTGTTCTAACTCCTTAATCCTTTAATATTTCTCCCTTAGGAGTTGTTGTGCTTTAGAGGCTTTATTAATAGTAGCACTGGCATCTTCTCCTGCAAATTGTGAAAACCTTCCGAGATCCTTAGCAGGAGTAGCTTGATCATCTTTCCAAATTACTTCAACGAAAGCATTACCAGGGATTGGAGTTCGACTCTATTTAATTATGTTTCTTTTTCTCTGTTTGCTAACCACAACTTTATGTTTTGGACTATAAAACACATAAAGAGGAGGAATTTCTTCAATTTTCAAAACGACCTCAGAGGTCAGGAATACCGAGATGACTTCCAAATCATCAGTGTCCCAAGCTTTATTGGAAACCTCAATAGTAATAAAGGTCTTCCCTATAACTTCAAGGGTCTATGTAATCTTCATCTGGAATGGAGTTTTCATATTCTTAGGATTTGTTTCTTTAGTGAACTGCTTCCAAATTGCATCTAGATTTGTGTGTGTTAGAGTTTCTTCTGCGTGAGAAGAAGAAGAAGCGTTCATCTCTTTTATCTAAGATAAATTAAGGACCCATGATGTACTAGATGAAACTCTATCTTGCTCTATATCTTATTGATGAAGCATCAATAAATCCATAGGCAAGTGAGTTGTCCTTTTATTTCTATACTATTTAAACTCAATCAATTCCTCAGGAGTTAACTGTGCTACTACTACTTTCTCAACCTCTGAGTCGACAGAAACTAATTCAAATAGATCATCAAAGTTTCTGGCTCATTCGTGAATTGCCTAAGCTTTGCTTGTATAGTGGCATTATTGGCAGTATCATTAGGATCATATTGTCTATTGGGAATAGTTGGGAAATTTAAACATTGAATATATTGTCTTATATTATTAAAACTAAGGGATTTTATTCTAAATCAAAAGGGTCCCCATTATTTATTAGTTTACTACTAACCTTAATGGGGGGTGACATTGAGCAGTAAAATAGGCAGATATTTAATTTCCATAGAATATTCTATGACATTTTTAGTAGTGTATACAAATCAAAGGTTGAGATTTATTTCCCAAATAGCTATGTTTTTCCCTTTTAGCTAAATTCATTAATAAAAAAATGTCATATGAAATGAGATATAATTTTTTTGGGTATGCGGTATTTATAAGCCAAAGTTTTTGTAACAAAACATATTTACAAATTAAGAATTTCCATAATAAAGTGGAGGTAAATCTCCATGATTAAAAATCTTTTTATATGTTTTAAAAAAATGTATATATGGTTAACTTATTTATTCATTCTTAATAAATAATTATTTTAAATAAATTTATATTTTAGTTAATTTTTATGTTTTTTGAATTTTAGAACGAAGTAAGTGCTTTCAAATTTATTATAGATTGATGTCTATTACCATTTACTAGTCATTTAATTTATATAATTACACTAAATTATATCTATAAATTGTAAATAAATGGATATTTGTCATTAAACAAATGAATTGTATAACCAAAACCCTTGATATTAAATTATTTAAAACAAGTCAAGTTCAATGGCTATGGAGATTCAACATCACTTTATCATGCATATTCTTAATATGTAAATAGGCTTTGTTACAATACCATGGCCAATACCATGGCTTATCAATACCACATGCTTAAAAAAACATTCATATGCTACTTGTTCATATCACAATTTTTAAAATCAAATTCAATAAAAAAGACAACTACTTTGGAAATAAAATTCAGCCTTTGATTTGTGTATATTACTAAGAATATTTTATGGAAGTTAAATAATTACCATCAAATTAATAATTATTGAAAATTAAATTAAAATTCTAGGTGTCAATTCCAGAATACATATTCCTATAATTAGAAAACTTCAAAATTATATATATAGGAGTATGTTAATTGGGTCTAGTTTGAATTATTATAAAATAGCATATTACTTTCTCTATTTACATTCTATTTATGTAAATGATATGATGAGTTCAAATTGAGTATATTCTTATAATTCATTTGAGCCATGTTGTTGAGCTAGCCCTATTCCTTAAAGAATCTATGGTTTTCCTTAGGTAACTGAATCTTCAGAATCAAGAGAAATGTCCAAAAATTTTCTGCCCTACCCTAGCTCAAGAACGGATCAAACCTCTCCCGGAGCTTAACAAGTCTCTGTACATTCTATGGAAGCCACATGACCCTCTACAACACTCCTGCAAATCACTGCAACATCACCAACATCATCCCAAGTCCAACTAGGTTGACTAGGATGCCAACCAACCACCAAAACTAAGTAACTGGGCCATCAAACATCTCTGCAAAATCCCCGCCATCAGTATGTAGCTCCAATATTAGTCAAACGTTCTCCAATATCTACACCACCATCTCAAGCATCTAAAATCGTATGTAGATCCTCTCCAAGCCAAATATATAACATGCCAATGTGGGAGACCTAATTGATTCAGGTGGCTCTAGACACATGTAGAAGTCCAAGAGGGCTCATAAATGGTCAGAATTAAAAGTGGCCAGATTACTTTCGAACTAGCACCAGATCGAAATGCTTGTCACCCTGATTCCAATGGTGTGAACGTCACTCAAATCCAAGCTCGTATGAGGGAGATAGAGCCAATCAAAGTTACCATGTGGGCTAGGTTTAATGGTACTACAAATTGACTGAATACGAGACATGGAATTTCGCTGTCGAGAACGGGTGAAATTGTGGCCTACTTGATTTGACCAATTTCCCTTATTTTCATTAAAACTGAAAATAACCATAATAGTTATTAAAAACAATAGATATATATATATATATATATATATATATATATATATATATATATATAATAGGGATGGCGGGCCACCACCCCTGCCAGCCCCACCTGTCGGTTATATATGTATTAAGAATGGGGTGGTAGACGATCAAACCCCCCAACCCCAGCCGAAGCCCCGTAACCATACAAAACACGCATTCATATGTATATATAAGAGGGGTCGGGGTCTGGTTGACCAGGAACCCTGCCCCGTGGCCCACAGCGTAATTAATACAACAAAACTTGGAGATAAGGGTGCTAGTGGGGGTCGAACCCACCCGACCCACATGGCCGGCCCCCATGCAGGCAGCCCCATGAATATATGGAAACCAAGGGGGGTAGGATTTGATCACCCGACCTCTCCTCAACCTCTGCCTTGCTAGCTTCCTCCACCACTAATGAGCCACAGGCTTAGTCCATGGTGGCTCTCTACCCGAGAAAAGCTACTTAAACCCAACTTTCCACAGTGCGACGGGAGGCCGAGCAGATTTGAGAACCAATGAGTGTTTTGTAAGTGGAACCGTGAGCACAGGAGGAAGCCGACAGGTGGAACGATGATGTTATGGAACCTTGATGCAGTTCCAGGAGCCTAATCCTTGACATGCTTTTCGAGATGGGGAATATTTTCTTAATGCTAAAGATTCCTTAGGAGGCAATTTTTCTTAGTGTCAGAATGTAATCAAGTTTAGAGCCATTTTTCTCAGATTTTCACAGGGAATGCGATGGCAAGGTCGGATTCACCTTTTGAGCAATGGATTTGTAGATTCGTAGCAGAGGAGAATCTTTGAGAATCTTGATGGAATCTTCTAGATTCCTTGGAGGCTGAAATTTCCCAGATTCAGAATGCAGCCAACTTTATACTCATTCTTCTCAGAATTTTGCAAGGATCTCAATGGTGAGATCAATTTTTGATTTGAGTTGCATATCTCCAGTCAACCCAACATTAGAAAATTATATATTACAGAGCAATGGAACACATAAAATATATTGCAGAAATATAAACATAGAAAAAACATAAAACAAGAGAGACACATATATACGTGGTTCACCCAATTTGGGATATGTCCATGGGAAACAGTCAGCCCTTCCTTTTATATTATCCAACAAACTGAAGAGATACTACCTACAACAGATCCACTATAATTCCCTCTTTTCTCTCACACAATCTCCTCTCTCTTTCTCAGTCAGAATATAGATCTACATAGATGCAATACAATTCCCTCATATATAGCGAGGGGTTGCCTTCTAGGGGAAAAAAAACCCTAAATTAAACATAACTTCCACCGTCAAATCTCTACCTAATGAAAAACCACATTATGAAGTGAGTTCCAATGCAGTGATACCTCTAAATAAAGAAGATAATCAGGCTCCACACCTAACACCCAGAGGATGGTATCTTTGCAAAATCATGGGGGAATCTAAAAGATTCCTACATGCCCAAATTTTGCCGGTGCCAGAATTCAACAAATGGATAGTCAATTTTACACCTCTTGATGACAAAAATTTAGCGGTGTAGCTAGTTTTTGCAGCTGAGGCTTCTATTTTTCGGCCATTTTCTAGATTGTAGCGACGGTGTCAGATTTCAAAGCATGGATAGTCGATTCGATGCCATTCTATGCCATGATTTCGATGGTGCATTCAAATATAGCAGCTGAGTATTCTATTCTTCAAATAACATTAGAGTAAAGGTATAGAAAGTGTTGTTGTCGTGTACTTTTGACCATTTGTTGTGATATGTACTATGTTGTTTTGATTCTTGCTTGATTTATGATGTAGAATCTTTGTGTCTATTTCATGTGAGATGTATTCATCATAGATTGTTGTACATGTTTTGATTGAGATCGCTTTGTTTCAATGATGGCGGGATACTCATGGGTGTTTTGGTTGAGATCCATTTGATGCCATGATGGCGGGATACTCATTATCACCATGTGTAATATTATGTCATGCTAATAGGAGGTCTATTGTGTGTGGTAGTTACTGTATAAGAACATCTCGTGGAGAGAATTTTCCACTCATGTAGAGGGCATATGCCCTTGTATGAAAAAAAACATAGTCCATGTAAATCTTCACCATTTCTAGCAATTAATGAAGCAGCCAACACCAACTTGACAACAGGCTCGGAGACGTAGTCCACACTAGACGAACTCCGTTATCAATGTTTATTTTTTATGATTTCTTGACCGTCCTTATGTTTCCATTTGCTTAAGAATGCATATATGTTCATTTATTCTCTTATAAAATGCAATCCTAACTACATCATGGAAGCAAAAGATCTTGGCTAAATCCGGAAGTTGAGTCAACTTAGATCAAGTTTGGTATTAGAGTAGTCTTCGCGCGGATGTGAATTGCGAGCATGAACAATGGAACATGTAGCAATGGAGGATGATAAAGAGATGTACGAGGTCATGCTTAGAGTGTCAAAAGAAGTGATTGCATTTTCAGTTGCGATCCATAGAAGAGGCCCTATAAGAACTGAAGCACAACAGCTAGAGTCTTGAAGCAGATAATGTTGAATTGAAGATGCTTCTATGAGAAGAGAGAGAGGAGAAACAAAGGTTGCTATGACATCTAAAAGCTAAGGACGAGGCCTTGGAAAATATGCAGTGTGACCCCTCTGAGGTAAAAAGTAATTATCCAACTTCATGTATGTTTCCTGATTATGATTTCACTGCTTTTGAAAATCATGCCACGGGAATTGGCTCCAAACTGCTGAAGAGAATGGGGTATGAAGGAAAAGGATTGGGCATTAATGGCCAAGGCATTGTCAACCCCATCAAAGTAGAGAAATTACCCGTCAGGCAGGACTTGGGTATGTCGGGAAGGAAGTTGCGGAATACACCAAGACAACCAGCAAACCAACAACAATAGATGATGATAAGCCCTCATCACTTCTTTCCAACTGGGCAGTGGAGGTAAAAGATGTTGATTTCCCTTTAGTTTCATCTTCACATAGTATAATTTCTGTTGGAAATGCGGAGATACCAATTACAGGGACAAACCTGAGTCTCCTTACCAGGATGAGGTACAAGGAAGAAGAAGAACTTGGTGTTAATAGCCAAGGCATAACTCAGCCATTGGAGGTCGTGCAAAGACCTCAATTTGCAGGCTTGGGATACACTAAAGGATAATGCTCGAGGGTGTCATATGCTTCCGAGACATTGTTGAAATCATTGAGGAAAGAGAATGATGGGAACACATCACCATCATCCCATTGTAGTGCCCATTGCAGGGAAAGAGTCGAGGCAAGCTCTCATCGCCATAATTATGCCAGAGACAAGAGACAATAGGGAAAGGTATAACCAGTCTCAATATTCGAATGTTTATTTCGATTAAAATCATGTTGTTAATGATGGCCATAAATCATGGCATCGAAAAACATGTACTTTTTGTGGTTCACATAACAATGTGTTTGCTGATTACTGGAAGAGAATGGCAGCACGAAAGAGGATGAGGCATGAAAGGCCTTCTCCACAGCAGAGAAAGAAGTAGGTTAAGCAGTTCTGGAGGGAGAAGACTTATTGCAGTCATTGCGATATAGGTGGCCATCAAAGAACCATGTTTTGGAGGCTTCATCTAGAGCAGCGCCTTAAAGACAAAGTTTCGGTGCATGAACCCGTTGAAAAAGTCATTCGACAAGCAAAACCACCACAGTGGGATGACCCATTCACATTAATAAGCGAAAAATGGTTTCTAGATATGTTAGCTTATCATGGTCATGTTTTTGTAAATCATTTGTTGCAATTTAAAATGTAAAAGTGATGATGTGTTTTCCATCACATGTTAAGCAACAATGATATTTTGGCCTTGTTTTCATAGCTGGGGTATTATTTCCATTTTGATGTAAACTTGACCACTGAGTATCTCTTATAAACTCGTGGTAAGTATGGGATGCTTGGGTCATTAGTTGGTCTTGTAAATAAATTATGTAATTTGAAAAACAATGTACTATAGGGTTGCAGGGTATTCAAGTGTCGGCTCATTGCTTATGGCTCTGAAGGACAAAGGTGAAGGAGAAGGAGGGGTGACTTATGAGACACTTGTGGTGCAGACAATGTATAAAGAAGTTGCAGATTATTTTTCATGCTTTTGGAGGACCAAAATCTCCTCAGTGGGGAGGATTGATCCAGGTGGCTCCAAACACATGCAGAAGTCCAAGAGGGCTCAGAAATGGTCAAAATGAAAGTGGTCGGATTGCTCTCGAACTAACACCAGATCAAAGTGCTCGTCACCTTGATTCCAACGGTGTGAATGACACTCAAATCGAAGCTCGTATGAGGGAGATAAAGCTAGTAAAATTTTTGGTCAAAGTTGCCATGTGGGCTAGGCTTAATGGTCCTACAAATTTATCAAGTACGAGACATGGAATCTAGCTCCCGAGAGATGGAAAAATTGTGGCCTACTTAATTTGCCCAATATCCCTTATTTTCGTCAAAATTGAAAATAATCGTAATAGTTTTTAAAAACAAAAAATTATATAAATAGGGGTGGTGGGCCACCACCCCCGCCACCCCCACCAGTTGGCTATATATGTATTATCAAATGTATTAAGAATGGGGTGGCAGGTGGTCAAACCCTGCCACCCCTGGTCGAAGCCCCGTAATAATACAAAACATACATTCATATGTATATATAAGAGGGGTCGGGGTCTGGTTGACTCGGAACCCTGCCTCGTGGCCGATAGCGTGTTTAATACACCAGAACTTGGAGATAAGGGTGCAAGCGGTGAATGAACCCACCTGGCCCACGTGGCCAACCCCCAAGCGGGTGGCCCCATGAATATATGGAAATTAAAACAAACGACAACCAAACCGCGTACATAAAAAAAAAGGTAATTGTGCCATATTAAGGAGCGGTGGGATTTGGTCCCTCGACCTCTCCTCAACTTCCACCTTCCTAGCCACCTTTGTCACCAATAAGCTATGGGCTCAGTGCTTGGTGGCTCCGCCTGGGAAAAGCTACTTAGACCCAACTTTCCATAGTGCGACGGGAAGTCGAGCGGATTTGAGAACCAACAAGTGTTTTCTAAGTGGAAACATAAGCCCAGGAGGGAGCAGACATGCAAAAACACGATGTTATGGAGCCTTGACGTAGTTCTAGGAGGCAGAACCTTGACATGTTTTTTGAGACGAGGAATATTCTCTTGATGCTAAATATTCCTTGGGAGGTAATTTTTCTCAGTGTCAGAATGTAATCAAGTTTATAGTCATTTTTCTCATATTCATAGGGAATGCGATGGTGAGGTCAGATTCTCCTTTTGAGCAGCAAATTTGCAGATTTCTAGCAGAGGAGAATTTTTGAGAATCTTGAGAGAATCTTCTAGATTCCTTGGAGACTGAAATTTCTGAGATCCAAAATGCAGCCAACTTTATACTCATTCTTCTCAGAATTTTGCAAGGATCTCAATGGCGAGATCAATTTTTTGATTTGAATTGTAGATCTCAAGTCAACCTAGAGGAGGGAATCTTTTGAGAATCACGGGGGAATCTAAAATATTCCTATAGGCCGAGATTTTTCCTGTGTCAGAATTCGACAAATGGATAGTCGATTTTACACCTCTTGACAACAAAAATTCAGTGGTGCAGTAATTTTTTGTAGCCGAGCCTTCTATTTTTCAGCCATTTTCCAAATTGGAGTGACGATGTCATATTTCAAAGCATGAACAGTCGATTCTATACCATTCGACGCCACAATTTCAATGGTGCATTCACATCCAGTAGCTGAGTATTCTATTCTTGAACTAGCATCAGATTTGAGGTATAGGAAGTGTTGTTGTCATGTACTTCTTTGATCATTTGCTGTGAGATGTACTATGTTGTTTTGATTCCTACTTGATGTATGATGCAAAATCTTTGTGTCTATTTCATGTGAGATGTATTCATCATGGATTGTTATGTATGTTTTGATTGAGATACCTTTGTTTCCATGATGGCGAGATACTCATTATCACCATGGGTGTTTTGGTTGAGATCCCTTTAATGCCATGATGACGAGATACTCATTATCACCATGTGTAAGATTATGTCATTTTGATAGGAGGTCTATTGTGAGTTATAGTTCCTGTTGCGGGACGTCTCGTGGAGAGACTTTTCCACTCATGTAGAGGGCACATGCCCTTGTATGACAGAAAACATAGTCCATGTAAATCTTCACCATTTCCAACACTGAATGAAGTAGCCAACACCATCTTGACACCGGGCCCGGAGACATAGCCCACACTCGAAGAACTTCGTTATCAATGTCGCTTGTTTACAATTTTCTTATCATCCTTATGTTTCCATTTTCTTAAGCATGCATATGTTTTCATTTATTCTCTTATAAAATGCAATCCTAACTACATCACAGAAGCAAAATATCTTGGTTAAATATGGAAGTTGAGTCAACTCGGATCACTAAACTAAGACATGGAGATCATGGAGTCCTAACCAACAGGGATCCTCAACTCTAACTCCTAAAGTAGGCATCATCAATTGTATGCAACAACATGATCATGAAGACCATCATCATGGGAAGGCCTACAAGATAATGCAACACACCATCATCCAACCACGAACCATTTACACCTCAACCATCATCTCCAAGCTAGTACAAGATAGTATACATGCCAAGAACCATCTCCAAGCTAAGATACATGCCAAGGACCATCTCCATACATATGCATATCCAACACACTTGCAACCCAAGCAACCAAGTGGACATAAATGAAAATTAACCACATATGTGCAACCTTGGAACACAAATCAATGTCAACAACAAGTATATGTTGGCATATAAAAAATTAATTGTTGAATTTGTAAGTATCTATGTTTTTTTACTTCCCTGAGTTTATAATTAATGGAAAAAAGATCCTTTATATTAAATCTATGATTTATCATGGGGTTTAAAACATGCAAGAAACACAGTATGGAACTATGTGAGCCAAAGGCTTGTTGCAACAAGGCATGAGACTTGGTTTTGAAACCATGTGCACAATTTATGAGTCACTTCTTGCTATAGTACATTGTTATTTGATTTACATTTATGTATATTATTTATTTCAATTTTCATTATTCTTAGTAATGTAGATACACTCATTACACTTTATTTTTATATTTGCATATGGAACAAGATCAAGAAGACGAAAAAAATCAATGCAATCAACAAAACATTCCTCCAAATAACCCAAGTCATGGAAGTAGCTCGAGCACTGACAACAGTTCCAATGAAGAATGATGACCTATTTGGATATCAATGCAATCTGTTATATTTTTTGAAATAATAGTATGTGGAAATCAGACATTTTGTTTAATGTAATGGACATAGTTTCCCAATTTAAAGACAAGGGGTTACTAATAACAATGACAATTTGTATGACAAAGAGCCTCTTATTGATATATAATAAAATACATTTTATTTTATTCTATTGTGTTATCCAATGTCACTATGAAATGTTACACCACTGATTAAATATTATAATGAAGAGATGTGAAATATGATAGTATACAAAATTAATCTAAACATCATATATACATGCACTAATCAAATTTTAATTTATATGAATATTGTTATAAGATATATGTCAACTTTTTTATGAACAATGAATTTAAAAAATTAGAATAATTGCACTGTCACAACTTGATGTTTGCAAAAAGGAGAAAGATTCATACAAAAAATCGGTTCGTCAATAACATAAAAACGCATCGGTGTGTTATGTTACATAAAAGCACCACGGTGACATCTTTTTGCCTAACTGCTGCCTTTTTTGAAAACGATAGCACCGAGGCATTTAGTTGTTCAAGCACTAGTATTGTTTGCAGTTAATCTCTCGATACATTGTAATTCTTAATGGACCAGTGCTTTCTTAGAATTAACACCCTCATCCTACAAAATATTATTTCCATCCCTGGTGCATTATTAAAATTAATGACATTAGCTATTTTATATAACTAACGCACCGGTGCGTTTATACAAAAATACGCATTCATGCTGCAAGTTTAAACAAAAGCACCATGACTGCAATTATTTTTTGCGTTCCCCGATGTTGTTCCTTAAAAGAACGCCCCAAGGATTTTTTGATATAAAAGCATCATTGCGTATACATTTTAGGCACCAATGCTCTTTGCATTCAATGCCTCGATACTTTTAGTTATGTATGATGCCCGGTTCATTTATAGATGTAGTGCATCAGTGCTACTTGTTCTATGAAATGCACCACAAACAAAACATCCACTAAAACCTCTGGCCACCCAGATTTTTCAGTTGTGATGAAGTTCCATTATAATCTCTACTAAAACACCCTCTATCACAAACTAATGTTTTAGTGAATGATTTTTTGCTAAATTTTGCCAATTTTATAACACTAAAAACCTTTGTTATAACCTCCACTAGAAGGTATTTTCATTGTAATGTCATATCCATTATGGGTGAATTCAAGGGTTGAGATGATTGAAAATTATCTTCCACTGTCTTTTATTTATTACTTTCATGCCACCCTCTTGTTGTATGGCCCTTTGCATCCATTCCCCACAAACCATTAGACTATTTTTCCTTTTTTCTCATTGAAAAAAGTGTTGCTACTTCATCACTTTTTTCTTCTTTTCTTTCACCATATCCTCCTTCTTCTTCCTACAAAGTAGTTGTGTTGTTTGGATCTGTTGTTGTATCTACCAAAGCCTCACAAGAGGGATTAACCCTCATTGGTTGACTTAAATGTTTGGCTTCGCTCCTTCCTTTTGTTACCATTTGTTTAGTTGGATCTAGGGTTTTCCCTTACATGTTTCTCTTGTATCCTTCCAATAGCTTTCTAAGTATGACTACTAACATCTATATTTCAAGGACAAAACCCCACAACTATGTTACAGGTGTATTTGGGCATGTTGCTCCCGACATTCAGATTAGTAAAATTAGGGCTCATCAAACCCTAATTCTGCTAGAAAATTATATATTATAGAGCAATGGAACACATAAAATATTGCAGAAATATAAACACAAAAAATGCATAAAGAAAGAGAGACACAGATATACGTGGTTCACCCAGTTTGGGCTACGTCCATGGAGAAACAGCCAGTCCTTCTTTTTATATTATCCAGCAAACTGAAGAGATACAACCTACAACAGATCCGCTGTAATTCCCTCTTCACTCTCAATCTCCTCTCTCTTCCTCACTCAGAATATAGATCTACATAGACGCAATGCAATTCCCTCATATATAGCGAGGGGTTGCCTTTTAGGGAAAAAAACCCTAAATTAAACATAAATTCTACCGTCAGATCTCCGCCTAATGAACAACCCAGATTGACTGCAAAATTACAACATTTTACAAGGCAATTTACATCTGTTCTTAGCTTCGGGGGCGCTGCCCCCTGGACCCCCCTTGCAATGAATATTTTACGAGTAGCGTTGCTGCCCCATTACGAACTGGGGTCCAATGCGGAAATACCTTTGAATACAGAAGATAATCAGGCTCCATACCCAACAAATTCAGTTGCTACATGCCCTAGACAAGTCATCAAATTGAATGCTTCCATCCATGAAAGTTTCCTAGCTTGAAACCCTGCTGAAATGCCTCTTTGGGGCACTAGCATAGCCTTGGTCAGGGGTAACTATCTTGCAGAGCAGGCAAGCCCATTCAGGCCTGCACTGCAGTGCACTTAGGCCCTCTTTGACCTGTGCTGGGCGAGAATGAGCGAAATTCACATTGGATTTTGAGAATATTCTCTGATTCTAGAGCATTCTAGAAGGATGCTCATCTCTTATCTCATCCTATGAGGTCAAATTTGGATAGGCTATGAATCAATTGCCCCTCTATCCTCTCATCCCTTTCTCCATGGAAACTAACTCCAATTTTGGAAAGCCATTCAATGCCCAATTTATGACATAACCACCTACATTTCCCTATAAGTTGACCACTCATCATAGCGATTAGGAGGCTGGAATTTGAAGATGGTAGAGAAATACTGTTGGTTTAAGATTTGAGTTCATGTCAAATAATGCTATGCTGCTGGATTGGTGTGACGAGGGTTGGACTAAAGCTGGATGAGTGACACGGGATTGAATTGCATTGGGTGTAACTCTTCCTTCTACATTAATAAATTTGTTTGTCCCTTTTCTCATATTATTGTTCATATCTATGATGATTATGTGTTTCAGTGTTGTTGATTCCATTGGTTTATAGTACATATATCATGTATGCTTTGACCGTTGTCGTTTTCCATTTCTGTTGACAGGTACCAATTGAGCGGATTCAGTTCAAGTGGGAGTGACAGGAGCAATTCAAAGGAGATCAAGGAAGTGAAAGATCACAAGTAAGTTCCTTCATCACATCTATCTATTATAGGAAAAGGTTAAACCACTTTCTTTCTATTATTCTAAGTGTAACTACCCACTTAAGGAAAATGTGTTTATCTGTAGATAAAAATTCCATATAACAAATTGGCGACTCCACTAGGGAACGACTATTGTTCCTGGTAGTTTATCCTCATCATATTACATCCTAGTAGACTTTACTTGACTTCGTTGATATCTTTTCAGTCATTTTGAAGTATTTTTTGGTCAAAAAGTGTGCTTGAATGTCTCCTGATTGGACTCTCTGGCACTAGCGCAGTGTTGGTCTTGACACAGTGCACTGCAGAGCAACCTTAGCTTAGAGACAGTGCAATGCAACACACTGTCTCCCACTCTGAGTTGTGCTGATCCATTTTATGCTAAAAAACCCACCTTTAGCTTGGTTTTTTCTAAATTTGCTTCTGATGTTGTTTGCTGAAAGATCAATGTTTTCTATGATTCTGAAAGCAGTTTGTATTTCTTCTCCTAACCTTACTTTGGCCTTAATCGTTTAGTGTTTCTTAAGTGATTTCTTTATCATTATCAATTCATTATCAAAGTTATCTTATAATCGATTAGTCTTTTCTGAAAAAGAAGTGTAGTAAATACTTCATTTCTTTGAAAAAGAAACTGTCATAAAGTCTTTGTTTCTTGTGAAAAGTATTGGTTGATTGTTTGTGCATTTAGTTTCCTTTTGTTCATCTAAACATTAAAGGAAATGAAAAGAAAAACATGCATTATGCATTTAGAGGTTTGTGTGTGCTTGTAGGAATAGTATATGGAAAGTTGCATTAGATGTGCGCTATGCCCTTTGTTTAAAGATTCTGATTGCTCTATCCCTTGTAGTTATGGTTTTCATTGTTAAAATCAAATGAAAAGAATGTTTCTCATCATAGTTGCATTTTAGGAGTTTCAAAAACATCATGTGGTGAACCTGAAAGACAAAATTTTAAACAAGATCAACTAAAATTTATCTCAATTAACCTAATGGAGCATTGTAACTTAACACATAACATTTAGAGGTCTAGGCTAGAGACGTGTTCCAGCATTATTAAACATAGCAGTTGTTGCTAATTTTCTACGATAAATTCTGAGTGTGATACCTCATGCCACGTATGTAAGTATATTGTAGCTCGTCCACATACCTTTGACTATATAGGGCGGTGTTATAGTACGAAAAGTATAAAGGAATGCTCTCACTGTGCTGTTTCAAATTAGACAACGCTAACATGGATTGGGCCTCCACATACTTTCGGGTATGTATTGTAGGAATTTAAAGGGTAAGTTCCACAGAAAGAATACCAAAAGGACACCGCTCACAACCAGATCTCAAATCAATACACCAGTATTTTTGACGTGGTTAAAACCCTCAGAGTGCAAGGAGGGAAACAGTCCACGGCCTGTCCCAACGTGGGTACTACAGGCAATTTATTAATCAAAGAATGAAAATTTACATAAGCTTCTCTCATGCACGGATTACCCGAACAATGACCCTCCATGCGCTTTAAATAGAACTCATGGACCAATCGGGTGTCAAGCCATGGATCAAGTGTCGGTAATACCGAGGTGAGAGTGAACCGTCGGATCACTACATATCGTGACCGTCGGATTGTAAGTTACAAAATGTACAACGGTAAAGAAACACACTTTACCTAACTCTAACCTAACTCTATACTAGACCAAGTTGAACTTAACTATATCCTATGTGTCGGAATATCCTAACATCCCCCCTTAAGAACAACTTGGGATAGGATTGAAGGATTTACAAATATGACACAATAGGAGAAGGAAGGAGGCACTAGAGCCTATCCCCCTTAGTGACAACTTCCTGAACTCCAAGCATATATCGAAGTTTAGTGAACTTCGCCTCTGTGAGAGCCTTTGTGAAGATGTCTGCAACCTGATCATCTGTTGGACAATATTGCACTTCAAGAACATGGTCATGAATGAGCTTTCTGATGAAGTGCATGTGTAGTTCAATGTGTTTGCTGCGCTGATGCTGGACTGGATCTTTGCATAGCTGAATGGCACTTTGATTATCACACCAAAGTGTGGTTGGATGCTGCTACTCAAAGCCAAACTCTGATAGGATCTGACGAAGCCACAAGGCTTCCTTACTAGCTTCCACAGCACCACGATACTCTGCTTCTGCTGACGAAAGAGAGATGGCGGCCTGTTTCTTACAAGCCCATGTAATAGGTCCTGAACCAAGAGTGAAGACATAACCGGCAGTAGACTTCCGATCATCAGGGTCACCAGCCCAATCAGAATCAGTGAAACCAACTAACAGAGGAGCTGCTTTGGCACTGTAATGAATCCCAAACTGTACTGTACCTCGAACATAACGAAGTATTCTTTTAGCTGCTTTCCAATGACTTTCACGGGGGTTTTGCATAAAACGAGCAACAAGGCCAACAACAAAGGAAAGATCAGGACGAGTATGGGTTAAATACAAGAGTTTCCGACAAGTTGACGGTATAAGGTAGCATCAACTTCAGGAGAAGTACAAGAGACTGAAAGTTTGACTCCAGACTGAAAGGGAGAAGGGGCTGGCTTACAGTCTTCCATGTGAAAATGACGAAGAATATCACAAGCATACTTGGACTGGGAAAGGGAAATACCCTCCTTGGATTGCAAGACTTGAAGACCGAGAAAGTAGTGTAAGTGTCCTAAGTCTGTCATTTCAAATTTCCTTTTAAGGATAGACTTCACATGGTTTATAAGATTGGGATCACTACCAGTAAGGATAAGATCATCAACATAAAGAACAAGGATGATAAGAGAGTTGCCCACTTTCTTGGTGTAGACAGTATTGTCAGAATGACACCTAGAAAAGCCAGATTCTAGAAGAAAGCTATCCATTTTGGCATACCAAGCCCGAGGAGCTTGCTTGAGACCATAAAGGGATTTCTTAAGTCGACACACAAGGCTGGAGTCTGTTTGTATGAAGCCAAAGGGTTGTTCCATATAGATTTCTTCCTGCAAGTCCCCATGCAAGAAGGCAGATTTAACATCCATTTGATGGACTTCCCATTTTAAAGAGGCAGCAAGGGAAAGAACAAGGCGGATAGAGTTCATTTTGGCAACAGGGGCGAAGGTTTCAGTGTAGTCAATGCCTTCAACCTGTGAAAAGCCCTTAACTATATCCTATGTGTCGGAATATCCTAACATGTATGGGAGGACTACATTAGCTTTCTATCCATCATTAGGTAACCAAGTCGACTTCTTTGTATGCTATGATACACCGAACACAACATTCGTGGAGATTCTTTGCATGTATGTTAATTCCTTGGTTTACTAAGGCATTATATTGTAGTTCACAGTTGCTTGGTAATCCTTTTGCCTAGATTACCCTCTTTTTGTTTGTTTCTTTTTTTTATAAAATCAATCATCAATCGTGGAGGAACATCAACCTTTACCCCGTCGTTCATGGAGGACAGCAAGTAAACCACCTTTACCCTGTGAAGCTACACCTAGTCGGCAAAAACAGTCTCGTTTAACTGAGTCCAGTACATCACAAACTTTTGGTTCTTCAACTGATTTACCAGAGTCACTTATACCAATAAGCACTGTGACCCCAATTACTCCTACAATTACTAGTTCATCTGCTACTGAAGTGGAACCTTTACAATTAACTGAGGACACTAAAAGTGAACTTAGTGAAACGGTAGCTGAAGTTGTCCAACAAGAAGTTGAAACTCAACCCAAAGTTGTTCAACAAGAAATTACTTCTAAACTTCAATATATTCAACGGGAAGTTGGTCCCCAAAATATCACAGTTCAACCAAAATTTACTTCTGAACCAAAGGTTGTTCAATAAACTCATTTTGAACCTGTTGTTATTTTACCAAAACACTTGGATCTCGAAGTTGAACAATTAAAAGTTGTTCCCATACTGGAAGATGATCGACCATTTTATCCTCAGACATCTGTAACTGTTGAGACTTCCCCTTTACCGTAGAGTCAAACACCAAAAATCTATTACAAACCTGAAGGTGAAATCCTTCCACGTAGTTTGATTAGTATTGAAGAGGAATCTAAAGAAGAAACACCTAGAAATCCAACTCGTTTTGGACCAGGGCTTTATCGTTATCCTTATTCTCCTCAGTTTACTGCCCCTTTTGATCTTGTTTACTTTCAAACTCCCATAGATTCATTAGGACTTTTATTGGGTCATTTGACTATGGTTGGAACAACATCCCAGATTGTATCATCTGTTACAGATACGAAAGCATCTACTGTCGCTACTTCTTCGATGTTTAACACAAAATCTGAGTCACATCTATATGGTGTTCCGTCCGTACCACCAGGTTACCAATCATTATCTGGAACTCACTCTGGTGTTTCTTCTAGTCCATGGTATTCACCCATGTCGTCCACAGGAATTTTACCTGGTTCTTCACTTACGAATACTGAACAATTTGATCCATCAAGTCAATATCAAGCTAGTCCATCTGGTTACTGTCTAATGTATCCAATTTACATTGGATTACCTCCATATGGAGAACAATATGCCAAATATTCTTATCCTCCATTTTTTGGGGGAAATCATATGGCAGTATACCATCATCTTTAGGTCCAACTTATTTTGGAATGATTATTTGTCAATGGCAACTTACAATTCCTGTTCAACCAAGGCTTGTGTATCCATCACAACCAATGCAATCTGTTCCATCCATACCTACTATGCCTGTTGTTACGGCTTTACCACAGTCGCAAGCTCAGTTGATTGAATCTCAACCTTTGTAAGCTGGTCCTTCAACCTTTGACCCTCACGTTTCAAGTCTACAGACTCATTCTTCTCAGGTCGTTTTACAACAGCCATTTGTGCCTAGAATCCAACAACCTCAGGTTATTTTACCATTAATTGGGATGACTCAGACTTATACTGGTCTAATTTATTCACAACCTGGTCAAACTTACATTGGTGGGCAAAAACTATTACATCAAAAACCATGGCAACCTCAATATCAATAACAACAATTCCAACAGTACCAAACTTATCTTGGACTTGGTCAACAATCCTATGCTAGGTTTGGTCAACAACAAGTTTACCTAGGTCCTGGTAAACAAGCCTATGTTGGGTTTGGTCAACAATAAGTTTACCGAGGTCCTAGTCAACAAGATTATGCTCGGTTTGGACAACAAAAAATTTATCCTAGTTCCCAGCAACCACCTTATACCAGATTTTCTCAACAAACCTACACCTATCAAGGTTACCAACAACAGATTCATTATGCTGGTATGCAAAGACCTATTCCATCTTACCCTAGTTACACTCAACCACCTAAACCGACAGTTCCCTTTTGTTGCAACACTTGAATTATCAGATTTAAATCGTCTTACCAATGATCCCATTCTTTATGCACCTTGCTGGCCGATGATTCCTCATAAATTTCCTTCTGATATTCCTAAGTTCAATGGAAATCTTGGAGAAGATCCGTCCACCCACGTTATGACTTTTCATTTATGGTGTTCATCCAACTCCCTAAATGATGATTCAGTTAGACTACGTCTTTTCCAATGAACACTTACTAGTTCGGCTGCAAAGTGGTATATTGAATTACCACAAGCTTCATTTGACAACTTCAAATCCTTAGCCACTACATTTCTAACCCACGTCTGGTTACCCATCAGATATGAAACTAGAACGGAATTGTTGACCAACTTTAAATAGACCACTGCTACTCACATTTTTGATCATATTCATGAGTGGCGTTGTCATCATTGAATGGTCAAAACATTTTTTCCTGATCAGCTTTTTGCTGAGTGGTTTATCAAATCCTTGTTGCCATCTATCACTGAGGATGTCGCTAAAGAATTATTTTTTACTGAAGAGCAAGTAATTTCTCGTGCCCAATAATTCAACTTGATTTACACCCAGTTTGGCATGCTCTATGATAAGGTTCTAAATGAACCTAGGCCAGCTTTTACTATTCTGCCACATCCATCCAGTAAGGACTCTCATGCCGGTGACAATGTGATAGGTTCTTCTAGCACATAAACAACAAGTAGACCATCTGGTCAAACACTTTCTATTTCAAATCAAACTTCTAGTGCATTTGATAATACACTTTCCTCCGAAATAAATGTCATGTTATCTAACAAAGGTAAAAATGAAAAGCAACCTGGAAGCAAGAAAAATGGGAAAACCAAGAAGAAACAAAATCCTCCCCCTCAACAGAAATCATCTGATTCCTCTTCTCTGGATAGGAAACCTCATTACCCATGTTTAATTTGTAATGAGTAGCACTTTACACGAGACTTTCCTCACTGCTTTGAAGTCTCAAAACTTCTCAAGACTTCTAGTGCATCCACTGTGTTGACGGACCCATTTCCAAACCTAGAGACTCATTTGGTTGCTACAAATCATGCTTCCACTTCACAAGTGCTTACGCTATCCACCACTAAGCCTAAAACTGATGTTTTGGTGACTACACGAAGTAAATATTACGGTAACCATCATCATCGTTGAATAACCAGGCTACATATCAACCCAATGCTTCAACTTCGACTTTTTCTGATTCCATTCCACCACCCATTGCACCAGAGTTAACAATAAAACCACCTAAGGGAGTTGCCCATAAATCTACATTCAACCCTCGAGCTCGAGCAGTGTAAAATAACATAGTAGAATATTTGGCTTAGTCACCTTCTGCTATGTTGACGCTTGAGGTGCTTCAAAATTGTGCCTCCCAAGAGCAGGCTTTATTGTCAACAATTGGTGGAATTGATCCAACAGATTCCAATCTTGTGCTTTTTAACGATGTGAGTTATACGCGACAATTACCAACACAATTAGCTTTCTTGATCCAAGTAAAGGCTTTGAATAAACTTGTTCACCAGACCATTGTTGACGAGGGTGCATCTAAGTGTATCATGTCAATGAATTGTTGGAAAAAAATTGGTTCACCACCTTTGTCACAATCACCTACAACGTTAAAAGCTTTTGGCGGTCACACTTATAAACCTTGTGGAATTTTAAGTAACCCACAGATAGAACTAGGGGGGGAAACTGTAACGGTTGAAGTTGAGGTCGTTGACGGACCCCTTGACTACAACATTTTACTAGGAATACCATGGGTTTACACTATGGCCATTGTGGTTTCTACATACTTTCGTATGATTTATTTCCCTAATAAAGGCGAAATCACAGTGATCGATCAACTCACCTTCTTCACCTCTAGTTCATAGGCAACTGGAAGCGTTCCGTAGTTCACGGACCCTCGCTATCTCTTCATAATGTTGGAGTAGGTCTCTTCAAAGATTCTTCCCTAATGGGTACCTTTTCACTACCATCACCATCACAAATGGCGAAAGTTGCAAAAGTTGAGACTTGTAACATGATATCTTCCACTTCATCTGATTCATGGTATAATTCCAATAATTCCAAAGTTGATATGCGTAATGAAACCATTCCACTAAGCCTCATTGAGCTTGCATAGCAATCAATATTATTGGCTTGTGCAACAAATCCAAATCCATCATCACAAATTGTATGGATTGATCGTTCGTTAGAATATGGTACTTCCTCTGATCCTTTTTCACGTATATTTTCTACTGATGAAGGAATCATCCGATCAATGATTATAGAAGAAGAACCATGGGCAGATTATCATCACCGATACCATCTTCTAGATCACATAGAAGATATTTCAAATGAACTAAATCACCCTTCAATTGTTGATTTCCTTTCAAATTCTGTATTTATAGACACAGTCAGTTCCAAATGAAAATTTTCAAATATCGAAGAAAACATTTCTATCAACATTTCGACCAAACCTAGAATTGTAGAAAACATCCATGTTGGCAAATCTTGTTCTCCATCGGAACTTGAAACTTACTGTGCTCTTTTTCATGAATTTAGTAATATATTTTCTTGGTCATACGAGGAAATGCCATGTATTGATTCTAGTATAGTTGAACATGAGATTAAAATGTATACTGATGTCAAACTAGTATGATAGTGCCTTCATCCTATTCATTCGAGGAAGGCTGCTGCCATAAAAGTAGAAATTGAAAACTTTTGCATGTTGGTTTCATATACCCCATTCCTCTTACTGATTGGGTTTCCAATCTTGTTCCAATCATGAAGAAACAAGGAACAATACAAGTGTGTGTTGATTATAGGGATGTTAATAATTCTTGTCCAAAAGGCAACTATCCCACTCCCTTTATTGACCAGATAATTGATGACTGTGCTAGATGTGAAATATTTTCATTTATGGATGGATTTTCCAACTAAATCAGATCAATATATTCCTAGAAGACCAATATAAAACTACCTTTATTTGTCCTAGGGGCACATTCACATATAGGAAAATAACTTTTGGTTTGAAGAAGGATGGGACAACTTTTCAGAGGGCAATGAATTATGCCTTCCACGACATCAAACACATTGTTCAACCCTATCTAGATGATTTACCTGCTCATTCACAGAAACAGGTTGATCACCTGCAACATCTAAGGGCCATCTTTTTACGGTGCTGACAATACAAAATTCGACTCAATCCACATAAATGTGTGTTTTGTGTTGGTTCTGATCATTTTCTTGGTTTCGTAGTGAATAAAGAAGGAATTCGACTTGACCCCTTGAAGGTTAAGCAAATTCTTGATCTGCCCCAACCTTCCAATCTACTTCAGTTAAAGAGAATCCAAGGGAAGGCTAACTTTCTAAGGAGATTCATTCCCAACTATGCCAAAATGGCTAAATGATTTACTTGTCTTTTGAAAAAGGGAATTCCCTTCCATTGGGACCAGGTTGCGCAAGCTTCCTTTGATGCTCTCAACAATACCCTGATCCAGGCATCATTAATGTATGCCCCTAATTATCAAAACAACTATTTCCTGTATCTCGTCGCTACAGATACAACCATTGCCATGGTTTTAGTCCAAGAATAAGATGGTATTGAACATCTTAGCTATTATTTGAGTTGCAATCTCAATGATACAAAAGTTAAGTACTGTTACGTCAAAAAGTTAGCTTTGCCTACCATTCAAGCTGTACATATATTTCGCCATTATATCCTACTCTGAAAGACCACTGTCATTTCAGATTGCAACCTTATGACATGCATCTTGTCACGTCAATTGTTGGGGGTCAATTATTCGAAATGGATTGTCATTTTGCAGGAATTTGATTTGGAATTCATCAAAGCGAAGTCAAAGAAATCTCTAGTTTTTGTCGAGCTTCTTTGCGACCTTCCCTTTACCGATATCGACTCAACAACGGAACCATCAATTCCAGATGAGTCTCTGTTTTTGATTTCGTCATCTAACCCTTGGTATGGAGATATACTGATCTATCTCCAAACCCAAACTTTCTGGCCTAATACCTATCGCTCACAACAACGACGTATTTGATATCAAGCCAAAGATTAACAGAATCATTGGCGACACCTTTACCGTCATGGTATCGAT